>JBAWJU010000040.1:0-334369 GCA_037356035.1 Xylaria sp. Z50
GACCATGTTATTATCGCATTAGATCATGTGCACATGCAAGCGTATGGCAGATTATTTAATTAGGCGCATAGTATAGCTTTATATTAAGAATATTTTTGCCTTTTCGATCTTTTGCTTATAACTCCGCGAGATCGCTAGATAACGATAATTAGGAGCTCTACAGGTCAGGATAGCCGCATTATTAGGGGATGGTGTCATAATTCAGGTGCACCACCAATCACAGTGCACCCTAGTTATACTTATCTCAGTACTCATTCCTGGTATGCGGAGCACACTAATCTTCCCTTCTACAAGCTTTAGTCTTGTATGAAGCCTACTATATTAAATACTAGATATTATACCTGACCTCGAGAATCCCACTCGTGACAAGGCTCCCCAAGAGCACTAGGGAAGGGGTGGCTGCCTACCCGATAGACAGAGACCTAAACAGACTAATAACCCGACAAGACCTTGATAAAGCCTTCCAGAAAGCCTTCTAGACGGCCCTACAGGGATCGAACAGGCAAGCCGAAGGGCTAACATAGGCCCTGGCAGGCTCCCAACGCGAAGGCTATACCTATGAGGCGTAATAAGAAGGTAATAATCAAGGCAGGGGGCAGAAACCCTGCTATGCAGGTGTTGAAGTAGTAGGTATATAAGTGGTTCCGTTAAGTTGATTGACTTGGTAACTAACAGGTAGGTGGGAAGACCTCTATATATATACCGTTGCCCTTATTCGTAGACTAACATGATAGTGTCAGGAGTCTTGTTACAGAAGGAATAGTAAGACCTGTAGGCAGCTAGGAGGTAGGTAGTAGGTCAGGGCTCAATAGATCGTAATGGGAATGGTGATGCAATTGACCCCTAAGCCCTCTAATATTTCTCATGGGGTGCCAGGGCACCTATATATACACAGATTCTCTACTACACCTACCCCCTAGGGTAGGTGTCACATTAGTCCCTGACGGATAGTGACTCCTTGACCCCTTATACCCCCGACAGCGGGAACGAAAGCATATAGCGATAGCAGTCATTACTAAGGGGATCCTGCTAAGCTGCCTATGCCGCTTGCCTGCAGAGATTCCAGAATGATACCGAAGCGGCTGCAACAGCACAGCGAGCTAATGGAGTGCCAGCGCCGAGAGCGGTAGCCTCAGCATTCGAGATACTCGACGGGAGCGGCTTACCAGCCAAAAGGAGGCGCACAGAAAGACCCCTAACACAGAGCCTCTCATCTTCCCAACCATGAGGAATATTAGGGAGGGGTCGCGCAGTAATACAGCTAGGGCACTACAGGAAGGACCATACGACTTTATAGCGGTCCAAGAGCCTAGCGTTATTAGAACAGGAGCTCTGTACTGCCTTGGAGGCAACTACTACACTATATGGAAAGGCGGCTCTGCTGCCTTACACGTGAACAAAAGGATAGCGCTTGAAACGCTAACTATAGAAGGCGGTAAAGACTAGGTAGGTAGGTAGGTATATTTAACGCCGGGGGAAGACCACGTGGCAGTCATCCACAAAGCCTCCCGAAGGGCATAGGGGGCGTGTCAGGCCTCGTCTATCTATCTAGATACACTTGTCTAACCAATATAGCACTAAGGCGGCCGTGAGGCTATTCCCACTAAGTCTCCCTCGCTCCATTCCGAGGACGTGATCAGTCGTGTTCAGTTTTTAACCTGGAAAGGTCACCCTTCATCACCCTTGGGGCACCTTTCGGCGCCATCTGGATAGATGGCTTCTCGTTCCCGCACTCTCGTGCCCCAATAAAAGTAAGTAAGTCACCCTGTAGTTAGTACTCCCAACTCCTGTACATATACATAGAAATAGAAAAAGAAAAAGAAAAAGAAAAAGAAAAAGAAAAAGAAAAAGAAAAAGAAATAGAAAAAGAAAAAGAAAAAGAAAAAGAAAAAGAAAAAGAATAAAAAGAGTCATTAACCAAACACCGAGTCCACCTCGTCCTCAGTTTCGGCCTCCGAGTTCCTTCCCCCCGTAATCTCCTCCTCCCCTGTAGTTCCCGCCATCTCCGTAGTTCCCCCAGCCTCCGTAGTCCCCTTCATTTCCTCCTGTCGTTGGTGTAGAGAGCGTAGGTCCCCGAACACCCCTGTAATCGTCACGAAGTTCTTATAGTGCTTCGGGTCTCCAAATAGAGTAAGTAGGTATCTGTTCCACTCGTGCGCTTCTCGCGGTCGTCTCGTCGGCTTAGCCGGCCATTTCGCAAAGTGTTTCCAAGCCTTCCTACAACGTACGAAGTGGGTTGGTGTCTTCTTGTCGCCACATTTGCACTCCAGGGTAGCTTCTGTGTGACTAAACCGTCTGTGATACCAGTCAAAGTCACCGTGCCCGGTGCGACCAGCTAGCCACCTGTGTAGCTCCATTCGTGTGAGGGTGGTGAGTTCAGGGTGGCATCGTAACGTGTAATCCAGACCCCAGTCCTTGTACCGTTTCGATAGCTTCCTCGCACACATGTCCTCCCAGTATGACTTCCGGATATCTCCGAGTATACGTCGCGCTTCAGACTTAATCCCATACGCCGTAGGCGTGAGGTCATCGTCCGGTGGCATTTTAGATCCTTGCTTAGCTAAGTGGTCCGCGCGCTCGTTCCCTTCAACTCCGCAATGTCCTGGGCACCACTTAACCTGTACGCTGTGCGTTTCCATTGCTGCCTGAAAGTTCAGGTACAGCCATTATGCCGATGGGGCAGCGTCCTTCTGTTAACACCAAATAACCCCCGTATTGTCCAGACAGACCCATATTCTCCTCCTAGCCTGTTCAGGGGGCATTTTCAAGACTCGCTTCAGACCCTTCCAGGCCCCCGTAGCCTCCCCATCGAAGTTGATAGAGGGCTCCGGGAGCCCTCCGGCCCCGTGCGCTATCTCCCTTCCCCCCTGGTAGACCGCGTAGCCGTATCCGACTTTCCGCCCTTCTTGTGACCCGTCCGAAAAGACTACCACATCCTCCGCCGGCAGTGATCCGCACCACTTAACGAAACTCTTCGCCGCCTCCGCTTTCGTCATGCCGCCCGTAGGATCGTCACGCGAGCCCGGGCCGTACCTTTGTGGGACCAGCACTGGCCTCTTAACCGGTAGGAGCAGCCTGGCTACCGCTTGCACTTTCGTTTTGACTCTGTGCGAGGTCCCTGCACCACGTCCTCTTTCGATCGTCCCTAGGTTCACCCTTTCCGCCAGGGGGTGTAGCCTATCCACCGTGCGCAGTCTATACGCAAAGCGGTATCTCGCGTCTTCCAGGGCCAGTTCTGCTGTTGGCAGTCCTGAGTCCCGAAAGAGGGCCGCCGTAGGCGTAGTTTTCCAACAGGGTAGCACCGCTCGCGCTCCTGCCAGCAGCACCTTGTGGATTCTTCCAACAAGGGGGCCGACCCTTGCGCTAACCGTAGCTTTTCTCCCCTGCGCTCGGTTTGTTGCCGGCTTCTCCCGTCCCCCGTACCATGCTTCGTAACCATAGAGTGCCGTTGGTAAAAGGCACGTAACTACCGCCTTCCGTATCATGTCCGCCGGTAGACCATATTTCGTATTTACGAGACCGCGGATGTGGTTGGCTAGCCTAGTAGCCCTGCCTATTCTCTCCTCAACATGCCGTTTGAAGGTAAGTTTTCTGTCAAACCAAACACCCAGCCGCCTAAGTGCTGGCACCTTGGTGCCTTTCTCAGGTAGCGGTATCAGCTGCACTATAAGCCTGCCCGGTACCTCCAGCAGTAAGTTTATCTCATTCCGGCGTTTCGTAATATGCAGTAATTTATATTTTTCAGGCGCGAAATAGACCTTGTTCCGTTCTCCCCAGTCTAGGAGCTGCGTTACGTCGTCCGCCAAAAGCTCCACATTCTATTAAAGCGAGTTCGAAGCTCGGTAGAGTCCAATATCGTCTGCGTACCCAAACCGGTATTAGGTGTCTTGTTTATGCAGTTCGGCTAGATACAGCATATAAAAAACAGGTAATAGCGGAAAGCCCTGCGGCATTCTGCACCTCACGTCGTAATACTAGGTAGTCAATTTGCCAAGCCGGACCCTTACTCTGCGCCAAGTAAGGAAGGCTTCAACCAGTCTAAGGCACTTCAGGGGCCACCCCTATTTCCTCATTCTCGCCAATAGCCTGCGCTTCAGCAGCGCATCAAAAGCGCCTAGTACGTCGAAGGTAACTATAGACACTACCATGCCTGCGTCCAGGGCCGCTTCTACATCATGCGTAAAAGCAGCTACCAAATCCATCGTCAACCTCTTCAAGAGCGCTCCGCCGTGCTGCGGGCTCAACACCCTATAGCCTAAAGCAATCTAGGCAATCCTTTTCGCCACCAGTCTCTCAAGCCCCTTCCCTAGTACCAAGAGGAGCGCAATAGGTGACGCAATAGATGACGTATAGTGGCTGGTATAGTGGCTGAAACAGCCTATATGAGGGGAAACTACCGTGTGGCACCTGTGTGGCGCAAGCGATCCATTGTGGTTGCTGTGGTAAGTGCGCTAGGCACTATCCCACTATATTGGATATATATAGCACATGGGTCATAGCACACCACTAAGACCCTTACATAGTCAATCAACCAACCTTATGACTATACAACTGACTTATGCACTGGATTAATACTAATGCACTAGGTACCACAATAGATCGCGTGCGCCACACGCCACACAGGTGCCACAATAGGAAACCATACACCCTTAAACCGAAATTCAATTGTTTTATAAAAGCACCGGCATCTACGCTTACCTAGGTAAACACAAACACATCTACACCTACATCTCTGTTATATAACCACCATGTTAATTACTCGCGTTAAACCCCAACATTATTCTTCGTCTTGCGTTCTTGTTCGCGACCACTCTAATCCCTTACACATAAACGCGCCCGAGACAACAATAACACATGTCCCTATTAACCTCACCTGTCATTCTCTTAATTCCGTGGTAGCCCGCCACAAGGCTCTCTGGACACCGCCGCTAAAGTGGTCAAGCGCCCACCTATCAGCACTAGGCATACGTCGTCGTCGCAACTCTCAGCCAAGCATAATAAGCAGCGCGGCAGTTACCGAAGAAGACGGAGATAGCAGCGATACCGATGACGAACGTAACGATAAAGGAGGAGAAAAAGGAGAAGGAAGAGGAGAAAGCGCCAACAAGCACTATGACGCTGTTATTCCCAACTTAACACCAGCACAGCTAAGCCAGAATCTTAAATACTTTTTAGAAGAAAGGCCATATGTATCGCGTGTAAATTGCCTAATTAACATGCTGCTGCGACTGCCGCAAAAGCCTCCTACGATTGCTGTCGGGCATAGAAATAAGGACGGGGACTACGACCGACGTGCCGACGGCATGCTAGGTCCACGATTTTCCTTCCGCTGGATAACGCCCTACCTAGCCGTCGGCCCGCGTAGGTACAAGCTGCATTATCTCTTCCACCTGTTTGTCAACGACGTGCTAGTGCTGCCCTACCTCGACTCGACCTGTGTGCTAAAGCCATTTTATCCTCTCCGTCGCCGTCGCGATTTTACACGCCCTTTTGAGCCCTTTATCTCCGCCGTCCTTATTAGCCTTGCCCAATCGTCAGTCTCGTTAAAAAAAGCAGACGGCAATAATAACGCTGCTAAATCTAGCACAGATAACCTTATTACGGTAAAAACAGTTCCTTTAGTTCTCTCGCAATAGGTTTTACCTTTAAATTATATAAAAAGCACACCTTTTTTATACTACTTATACTTTCGCATTATAACTGTACACTTTAGCTAGACTGCTAATAACCTCTACTATAGACTCGGCTCCTTTTTACAAACCGCGACGATGACCAGAACATGCACGTTTATACAGCACATATATCCTATGCCTTGCTTAACCGCTTCCGATACCCTAACCAACCTCCGACGGCTATTACACAGCCCCTGTTACGGCTAGATCATCGCCGCGTGCCATATGAACCCCAGGCCACATTTAGGGGACGCCTTTTAGCGGCTATATCCGTTAACGCTATTGTCGAGCCGAACCTGGAGGAGGACCCCGGTTGTAAAAAACGGGCATCGCCGCTACATAGCGAAACTGTTAACTTTAAACGACGTCGATTGTCAGTCCCCGGAGTGCTATAGTGTAAGGCTCTAGGACACTATCTCTGCAGGACACTGTCCTTCTCGGACGTTATCATTTTCCTAAACATCATCCCTTTCCTTTTAGACAATGTCCGAGGGATATTATCCCTGCCAAATGCTGTCCTTACAGATAGTATCCTATGTATAGTAGTTAGGTGTGACGAACGGTAACGAACGCACAGGCCACCAGGCACTAGAAAGAGCTAGAAGCCTAGGCAATAATGACGTATGAACAAAGGACAGTGTATTATATGTACACAGCTCCGAGAACAGAGCTTTGTGTTGGATTAGTGCCATGAGCCTATGGATCGGTTGTGGAGGGATCGCTTACATAACCACCTATAATGTGGGGGTGACAAATTAGATGACGTATAGTGGCTGGTATAGTGGCTAAAATAGCATATATAAGGGGAAACTATCCACCAAATGCCTCATATATACACTTAACGAGAACAACAATACAGAACACTAGAAGCCCTAAATGTTAAAATAATGTATATAACCCATAAAGAAGGTACTTATTGTCGTATTAGTTACGGCTGGTCCCCATATCACCCACATCACCCTAGATCACCTAGACACCCAGACACCTGGCTGACAGACCCACCAGCCGTCACACACACACTACCATATATCCCACATTTCCTGTAGATAGTTTGCAGAGTTTTCCCTTTCTTCTTCACCTTAAGATTAATATACATTTGGAACCCCAATTAGGAGCCTTGCCTCCATTACGGACGCCAATCGTGACAGTATTAACCGTAAGTAGTAATAGATAGAAAGCAACCCTCCGTACTAAGCATCAGCCAACTAAAGATACCTCCAAGTCACGTGCTATCCTTGTACCAGGATTAACGGTTGTTATAATGTGTAACACTGAATACACTACTATACACTAAGCCTTATACCTACTAGTGACAAGATCGCTTAGGCACTAGGTGCCAACTAGCCAAAATCTAACACTTTGCTCTCTTATTGTTGAAGTAGTAGGTATATGAGTGGTTTAGTTTAGTTGATTGACATGGTAACTAACTGATAAGTAGGTGGGAAAACCTCTTATATACACCATTTGTGTTGGATTCAGTACAGTTGATCTGTTGTTGTATTGTGTAACGTTGTCTCTTCCGCCAGAAGGGCTGAGAAGCTCGGTTTTGTAACTAAGTGTACAGTAGGAATGGCATCATCGGAACTTCCCCATACAACGGAGCTTCCCCAGGCCACGTACTGCGCTCGTACCACCTCTAGACACATACTGTATCTAGTCACGTGCTCATATAGCGCTTTACAGCCCCTAGTCACGTGCTCGTATGTAGTGGTTTTTATCTAACAATTTGCCCCTATTCGTAGATTAACATGACAGTGACTCCTTAACCCCTTATACTTTTGACACTTATTTCCTTTTCTCTTTAGCTTAGAATCTTAGTCCATAGTATTAATACAGTGCTATGAGGCTTAATTCTCCATGATTGTGACATTAGGTAGAGTAGGCATCTTAAAAGATGCTTTTACAAAAATGCAATAACTTTTAAACAAATAGATGCCGTCTTTATCATATAGGAAATTAACCTTTCTTATTATTTTTAACTAGACTTATATATAAACAGCTTAACAAAGGTATGCAATTTGCTACACCTAAGACGGGGTTTAAAATGTTAGCTTAATACTTGCCTTCATTTGTTAGATTTTAGCTAGTTAGCACATAGTGCCTAAGCGATCTTGTCACTAGTAGGTATAAGGCTTAGTGTATTCAGGGTTCTGCTCGCGCTACGCCCGCACCCCGTACTCCCTCCACCTCTGCCTCGACAACACCTCTGTACTTAGGAGCCTCTTAAATGGCTCCCCTATCAGCTCGAACCACCGATTCAGAGAGTTCCAGGACACCGCAGCCAACATCTGGGGTAGGATCCACCTCCACTGGTCACCTGGACACCTAGGAATCCCGGGCAACGAGGAGGCAGATAAAGCGGCTGGCCTCCTCTCGAGCCAGCCACTCCCCCAGGACCACCCCTCCCGCAGAGATAAACCCTCATACGCATACGCCAAACGCCTAGCCAAAGAAAAAGCGGATCGCTACGATCAACTCTAGTGGACTACCAACCTGCCAGACTTATACAAGACGTTAGGCCTCGACTGGCCCAAACGCCTCAGGGACATAGAAGAGTTTAACCTCCCCCGGGAATCCCATCGAAGACTTATTGCCGAGAGATCCAGCCATGGGCACTTTGCCACCTACCACAGAAGGTTTGGCCACCCCCCCGAAAGCATAGAAACCTGCCCCTGCGGCGAGGAAGTAGACTGGGGCTATATGTTTGACTGTGACCTCCAACGCGGAAAACTGCCACACCGTCTTCGGTCAGCGCCAGTTGCAGCAATAAAACGAGCCCTCCTCGGTGTGGAGGCGGCGGGCGAGTATTACAGTTTCTGGAAGCGGTGTAACACCCCCGTGGACCCAGCCTGATTAACACCACATGTACATTTTCCTAGGTCATTTCCTTTGTTAGCGAACGCGGGACCCCGCCGTCTATCCGAACATAAATCTAATAAGGTCACGTGAGGGACTAGTACCGACTAGGCGCGCGGGCTCTGCGCCTAAGCGGCTGTAAAATTAGTGTTAGCTTCCTAGACGTTAATAGACTTTCTCTCTCTCTCTCTCTACTATAATTACAGCGTAATTTAACCTTATTATACTATTAACACAGCTTTAAGCAATAAAAAAAAGAGGCTAAAGCTAGGTAGGACTACCGTTAAGGCATACTTAATTCGATAAGCATTTAGGAACACAAAAGCTCGATTAACCTTACCATGTTCTCTGCTGCATACTTTCTTTCCGTATAGTCGTTTAGGTCAAGCCAAGGAGTATAGCTTACAGGCAAAGTTGACTCCGGTTTTGCTGTCTGAATGTCCTCTAGATAATCAACCGAAATATCAAAATCCAGAAAACATACAAAATGGAGCGCGGCAGCAATAACGAATACACTACCCGCGAGTTATGTTAACAAGCCGTGGTTTTAAGTAGGGAAAAGGAGGCAAAGATATACGTACTGCGAATTATGAGCGACGTCTGCCCGTAAAAGTCGCCCTACTAAAGCCTCGGCTGTCATCTGACCAAGCAAGCTATCCGAGATAGTTGGCCGTCCGTCAATGATATTAAAGCCATTCTTCGCTTCAAAGATGACATGGTAATAGTCAGTTAATTCGGGAGGTGGAAAGGATTCGAAGGCTCCATCGTCGTTTGGTATACCACGCCGCAGTCGTAACCCCCCGTCATCTTCGGCTTGGATTTTATAGCCATCGGTCATAGTCCCCTTGCTAGCAAGAGGACCACGGCGTTCTAGGTAACTAGTTATAGTTGTTGGGATGGGAATCGAGTACAAGATATAGCGCACAAAGCAATTTAGGAGCTGCACTGCCTTCTCTTCGCGGACCATTGAGCCACGACTAGGATTTTTGGGTACAAAGGCATCTTGATTAGAAGAGGCCTGCGAGTCCGGCTGAGGAGGGCTCGAGGACCCGATTCGGGGGTGGGGGTTATAGTCTATGTCCGACTCGGTGCATTTCCGCTTAGGAGGTCGCTGGTCTGGAGGACTGCTCGGCATGTGACCGTCTCCTTTTTCATCCGATTGGGTGTCACCACCCCTGTCAGGCACCAGTTCTGCCAACGCAGCCCAGAACTCGCCGAGCTCGACACCGTACTTTTTGATTAGGTACCGCTCATGCTTATGCTTTATATCAGGAGTCGGCTGGAGGAACTGTTCGAGGGCCGATTTTGTCCGCGAGGCATCATAAGACGGAGTTATCTCTGCCAGGTAACTAAGAACTCGGGGACTCTGAGCATTACCAACCACGCGGAAGGTTTTAAGTTCGTCGACACCCCACGAACTAGCACAGGGAAGTCTTAGGCCTCTATTAAATAGGGGTTGCGATAAACGCTTATCTAAAGCGCTTGCGTTGGTAACTGATTGAATATAAGTCATTATAGGATATTATGCGTATCCTAAAAAGTATAGACTAAAGAGTAGAAAATAACAAAGCCTAAAGAAAGCAAGTCAAGATTTCGGATTATAAAAGCGGGTAGAGAACTATGACAAGGGCTTATTGCATAAGGGCTTGGAACGGTAGTTTAATCTCTTTAGATTGATGTAACCCTTCCTTTTACCTCATATTTATAGACGATCTTAGAGGCCTACCTCTTTTCTGTCTGCGCGGCTCTTGATAGTTGTCGCCTAATCTATTGGGCGGCAATTAGGTATGTCTTAGGGTGAGTCACAAAAGGCTGGCAGGTATAAGCGCTTGGCTTTTCCTATACGATAAGGACAGCTGGTTATTATAAGGACTACCATTGGACACAAGCTGAGGAGTATAATGCTTATCCCTTGCGTCTGCTTTATGCTTAGCTTGTTTTATCTCGCCCTTATTACTGTTAGATAGAAGCCACTACATACGAGCACAGGACAAGGTATAAGGAGGCTCTGTTGTTTAGGGAAGTCTGTTGTTTACCATAGCGGGAAAATATGGGAGGCGACAACGGTTTTTTTCAAAAAGAACCGTTGCCCGCGAGAGAACCGTTGCCAGAAAAGAAGCATTGCCCACTAAAACGGATTATATGAGTAGGGTAAAAGTAGGGGTGCTAGTAGTCCATATAATGCCGAATGATAGGGTAGTATTATAAGAACAACTAATAGAGTGGTCTAGCCCCCACTCCACTAGGGGCTCCACTAAGGTTCGACTGTTCGATCCTCCGTGGAGTCCCTGTTAGAGAGGGCGGACCTTTTGATTTTTTG
This sequence comes from Xylaria sp. Z50, assembly GCA_037356035.1. NCBI lineage: Eukaryota > Fungi > Ascomycota > Sordariomycetes > Xylariales > Xylariaceae > Xylaria > Xylaria sp. Z50. The sequence goes on from JBAWJU010000040.1 coordinate 10,849, forward strand.
GAGGCGGCCCTACTTACATTCTTTTTAGCCAATTAGAGCCCTTCTTTCCGGCAACGCTTCTTTTATAGGCAACGCTTCTTTCGCGGGCAACTGTGCTTTTGTCTGCGGATCCCTTATAAAGTATTAAACCTAGTGCATTAGTATTACTCTAGTGCATAAGTCAGTTGTACGGTCATAAGGTTGTTGATTGACTATGTAAGGGTCTTGGTGGTGTGCTATGACCCATGTGCTATATATATCCAATATAGTGGGTCAGTGCCTAGCGCACTTACCACAGCAACCATAGTGGATCGCTTGCGCCACACTAGGTGCCACACTATGGGGTCGTATCATTAAGGTAAAGAGAAAAAGGGAAAACTCTACAAGCTATGGTAGTGTGTGTGTGTGACGGCTGGTGGGTCTGTCAGCCAGGTGTCTGGGTGTCTAGGTGATCTAGGGTGATGTGGGTGATATGGGGACCAGCCGTAACTCTTAGCTATTTATAAGCATTTATATATATATATTTAATACAGGCTACAGAAGCTATTATATAGTATAGAAAAAGTTACTAAAGTAACTGTTCCTAAAGAGGTGTGTTAAATAAAAACTACTATATACAAGCACGTGACTAAAGGCTATAAAAAGCTATATGAATACGTAACTGGATATAGTACGTGACTAGAGGTGGTACGAGCGCGGTACAAGGTGTGGGGAAGCTCCGTTGTATGGGGAAGTCCCGTTGATGCCATTTCCACTGTACACTTACATGTAGTTACAAAACCGAGCTTCTTAGTCCTTTCTGCAGAAGAGACAACGTTACACAATACAACAACAGATTAACTGTACTGAATCCAACAACTACCCTATTGGGTTTGGTTTCATCTCCGGATAACAGAAACGCATCTTCAAATAACCGACCCATAAACAGCCGACCGACTATCAAATTAGAAAATGTCCTAGTGTAGAGGTGTCCAGGGGTGCCCAGAGATATTCCACTTTACCATACAAATATGGTTAGTTTAGGGTTGTGGGGAGACCTATGGTGGACGCTTACTGATCTAGGTTTAGTTTCGTCTCTATAGTAGAACGTCGTTTCCAAAAAAAAATCGATTGTAAGGGTATGGGCCAAGAATGTGTAGTATCTGTAGTCTGTACACTATTGGTCATGTAGAGGGAATGGAGAATTCCACTGTCTCTACTGTGTACGGAATACTACATAGTGCTAGTGTGGGCCACTGCCTGTGGCAGTGGGTCGCTACTGCTACATCGACCCCTTCCTACAGTGCTAGAAAAGCAGCAAGTAAGCTAAGCCTAATTTGAGCTGCGCCACAGGTGCTACCACAATACCCTTGCAAACACAGCGCCCCACACTATCTGTGATATCGTGTGGCTGAGCAATGCGCAGGGTATCAGAAAGTTTACTAGTAGATCTAACTCTGCGCATCTTCTCTTCAGCCTCTCCGGCTTGTTTCTTCTAATCCTAATAGCTATCTCATCTAAAAATTGAACTTTGATAGCCACCAAACTCCCACCGAACTCTCAATGCAGCCACCCTCCCTTAAGCGACGCAAAACATCAGTCATGTCTGTCACCTCTGCCGGATCCGCGCACCCGCTTCGACAGACATCCTTTCCACCAGATGAGTCGCCCGCTCAAGGCTATTTTCCATCCCACCGCCGCTCGCCAAGCGTCGATACCATGAGTCTTGTTAGTGGGAGCCAGGTCAGCGCTGTTCCCAAGAAAAAGAGAGGCCGCAAGTCCAAGGTGGAGCTTGCCCATGAGGCTGCAGCTGCTGCGCTTCGAGATGGTACCCCAAGCCTCGTCGGTGGTCGAGCGGCTACGATAGTCAGCACTGCAAGTGGAACTTTGGGGAAGGATGCTGATGGCGACGGAGCTAGAGATGGCGACAACGACGCTTCCTTCGAGTTACCAGAGAGCATGGTTAGTCGCTCTGCTGCCAGGACGAAGGAACAGATCGAAGAAGAGAAAGAGCTGGTTGCTCTACTGAAAGAACAGATGGATACCGCCCAGTTTGATCGATATGAAGTATGGCACAGACAATCAATAAAACCACAAGACGTCAAGCGGGTGCGTTATAATTTTTCCTAATCATACGAAGGGACGGTTTCTAACCTTTGACTTGTTCTACGTAGCATATCAACAGCGTCACATCTCAATCGTGCCCCACGAATGTCCATCAAATGATGCAGGTCGTCTGCAAGATGTACCTCGGTGACATAGTCGAAGCAGCACGCGATGTCCAGCAGGAATGGATTGACTTGGGAGAAAAGCAAACAGAGCAAGACGACAGCGAATTCGACCCATCAAATGAGCTTTCCAAGTACCGTCGACACGCCCCCTTGCGTCCAGACCATCTCCGGGAAGCGTACCGTCGACGCAAAACAGCTTCTGAGAACGGTGGTGCACTTGGCAGCTTGATGGTATGGAATCAGCAAACACATAACGGCGAGGAGAGATTCGCGGTGCGAGCTGGAGGACGTCGTATTTTCAAATGAACAACACTTGGTGAATTATACGCATAGTTATAGCGTTTGGGTTGGTGGTAAATGGTCACTATAAGGGGAAAGACTTCAGTATGGTTGATTCATAGCACAATGGCTGCGTCCGGAGTTTATGGACGGTTTCCCCTTTCCAACCATTGTGAGTGGAGATATTCATCGGGAGGACTAATGATATATTCGTATCTCCCTGATTAGTTCTAATGAAATCGAGCATTGCCTCCAAAGGGAAACAGTGTTATATTTGGTTCTCGGCTTTGACACGAGTATCACACTGTGGGAACAAGTTTTGTAAATACCTAGTGTCCCAGCAGGATTGACCAACATGTTATGGGCCGGACCTTGCTAATGTTGTCAAGTTTGACCAGTCCTTCTACACTAAACTGGCATGGAACGGGCAACCGTGAATTCAATGCCGCATACTTAGTATATACACTAGTGTACGTGTTTTGAACCAGATTGCTGGATCACCGGGCGGCACCATCATTTGTATAAAAATACACTACGCCTATCGATATTTGTGGAAAGCTCCTATTTTAGTAAGCTTTTACCTAAAGAGGATCATCTTCGTATGCATGGCCCGCTAAAATATCCGAAGAGATGAAATTAGCCTACGAACAGTTCACAGCATAGTAGTGTGTAGTGTTTTCAAACTTTACCCTCCCTCGGTGTAGGTACTGGTGGATGGGTACATGTAGCTATCAAGTTAATGCCCTGCTCAGTTCGTGGATGCGATTTAGTGTAATAAAATATTCTCCGAGGTACACTACAATGACATAACAATTAGACTAGTCTGTCCTCTATAGAGAGTAGCAAAGCATGTGTACACTAAGTAGTCCGTAGTCTTTTTTTAGTCGCAAAATCTCCTTCCTCATCAGCCCTACTATACCAAAACAGGCCAGTCCCTGTCAACATATTGCAGCAGTTCTGCTAAAATTAGATCCCTCGTTCCAAGGTAGATGTCCCAGGCGCCCACGTCCCGCCAATCTAACATCACCTATTGCCGCTGTAGTCAGCATACCCAATCAACCCGGCAACGAAATAACAAATCCCGATAACAAATCATGCGTGCAAGGGCTGCCAAGTGAGGTGTGGATAATAAACTAGTAGGCAGTTGAGGTAAGCTGCCGGGATGGCGCGAGATGACGAGATTGCGGCGCAGTCTCTGATTATTCCACAATCTCTCCAGGGTACGATTTAGGGACCAAAGATACAATCTCGCAACGTAGCAGCCACGGTGTGGAGAGTATATAACATAGCTAGATGCCAGTGCGGATTCATCATGGCGTGCTCTTTCGACATTATAATTAAGCGGAGCTTAACTTACGGGCCGAGAGACACTTAATTGAGTGTACGATCTTGCCGTGTTCGAATCAACCGGATCAATCAAGGCCAAACCAATTGCAGCAAGCCACCTGCGCCGACAACTACCTCGTCTTGCGTTGCCGAAATACCGGGACCAACTGCATACTCTCAATATGAGCGCCGTCAAAGACCCTTTGCAGATTAGCGAGAACGCCATTCTGGTGTCAAGCAAGGAGGCGCAGGTACCGGACCCGGACTCATTGGAGTACGCAATTCCAACCGGATGTCATGCCATCCCAGCCGACGAACTGGATCTCCGGCCGGACGCCGAGATTGACGAGGAATTGGTGAACCCCAAGCCAATTTCCACAGACACCCTGAAGAATTTATTTTTCTTCTGGCACAGCGGCTATGAGTCCAGTTAGTGCATATCCACAGTTTGCTTTCCCTGTGCCTTTGAAAGGAGTGAGAGTTTCCTCCTAAGGCTCGAATTCATTCCAAGGGCTCGTAATGCCTTTCCCGGACCTATCGGTTCTCAGCTCGGGAGAGAAACGTTAACCGACCTTACCACAGTGCACCCATACACAAAACGAAATGTCCGCGCACATCACCGTCGGCTGACTAAACACGGCTGGACTATCTATGTCATAAACCGAGTTGAGGGCTCGCCACTAAACATCGCCAACTTCGTCGACATCAGCGATCCCGAGCTATTCCCCAAGGCGTTTCTGGACGGCCGCGTAGGCGGCGAGTTCGCGCCACAACACACATCCGATCTTGTGCGCTGGCCGCTCCTCATGAGATACGGTGGTATCTACACAGACGTAGGCCAGTTACAAATCGGCGACCTAAACCGGCTATGGGACGAGACCCTCGGGAACCCAGATTCGCCCTACGATATTATCTCGTACAACCTCGGCCCCGTCGACCACCGCGACCTAGCTAACTATTTCTACGCTTCACGACCGAACAACCCGCTCTTCGCCCGCGCACACAAGCTTTTGCTGGAGCTGTGGAACTCGGATGGCGGCAAGATAAGCACTGAGGGTATGCACGCGAGCCCACTGCTCAAGGGCCCCAAGCTCATCGGCCAGCGGTTTCCCGAGGAAATCCGCAAGAAGCTCACCGATTATATCATCCAGGGCTACTGCCTGACTCTCGTCATGGGCCTAGTCGACGACGAGGACGGATGGGACGGCCCGACATACTGCGCCAAGCACATCTACGCCATCGACTACATGGTCGGCTCTCAGCTCATTCAGCAGTACACGAATTGGAACGGCACCGAGGCGTTCCGGCTCATGTCTTTGCCTCTGCCCAAGGCCGGGGAAGAGGAGAGCGCGGACCAGAAGAAGGCCCGTGAGGTCGTCGAGGGGTGCCTAAGCAGGAGTTTCGGTTTCAAGCTGGCCCATGGTTACATCCTACAGGTTGTGGGCGATACGCTCGGGTCTCTGTGGAGGAAGCACGACGGGTCTGATAATGTCCCCGGCACATACGCGCACTGGCTGAGAGAGGCCATGATTTACTGGACCCAGGACGAGCTGCCCGAAAGACTGGACTTCAAAGTCATAGAACCATATAAGACGGGCTCGTTATTGAGAGAGAACTAGAAACGCTTGGGATTATAGAAATTAGACTATAGAGGAGACACTTACGTACATACCGTCTTAATGTTTCGTCAAAGTTAGCAAACTCTTAATACCGTCAAAAGGGACGCACTCAATCGATCGGACCTAAACATCTACAACTCCTAGTTCCACTCCACTCCGCTCACCCAGATGCTCGCAGGTATGCGCTCGTACTACCTGGGTAATCGCTGAGCTAGGAGCTTTGAGGGTGTTAAGGAGCGAGTCGCTCCAAAGAGACTGTTGACGGGAGTGAGAAATTGATTATCTTGATTGAATTCACGATACGCTTTAGCCGTCAGCCTGTAAACACCGCGCAATTATGGGAGAGAGCCGGGTCATATTTGACATCCTATCCGGTTACCAATCAATGAATCATTAAAAGAGCGAAGCTGCTAAACTATGTGCTAGGGACAGAAGTGTGGCATCTATGTGGCGCATGCGGCGCGGGTGATCCACTGTAATCAGTATATAGACAGGAGGGTACCCTACCCCTGCTCACCTGAGAGTACCGTGCTTTTTGTTGTCAACAGGATCCACAAAGTACTTGGCTTAGTGTCACGATTGGCGTCCGTTATGGAGGCAAGGCTCCTAGTTAGGGTTCCAAATGTATATTAATCTTAAGGTAAAGAAGAAAGGGAAAACTCTACAAACTATCTACGGGAAATGTGGGATATATGGTAGTGTGTGAGTGTGTGACGGCTGGTGGGCCTGTCAGCCAGGTGTCTGGGTGTCTAGGTGATGTGGGTGATGTGGGGACAGCCGTAACTCAAGCCACACTTTTATTTAAATCTAACCAGCCGACCGACTACCTAGTGGGTTGCTACTGCTATAAGGCATGACTACTACTAGTATACATCTGAAGCTATGGGCCTTGGCACGGTGATTGATCTATCCTGGTGGCTTGCAATGAGAGAGATTAATTGTCGATAAACCTATATTTTATGTACCACCCAAGGCTCAAAGGCAGAAATATTCCGGCTCAGTTGGAAATCGTAGGATCAAATAACTAGCCACATTACTTCAATATAATATTTCTGTTAAATGGAATTTGCACCGTAGTGCGGAAGATATGGCTGCCGCGAGCAGCCCGGAGAACTTGATCACAAAAACGCTGTTTGGGTCAAGTCTGGTCCTCTATCCATCGTACGGAAGGCTATGGACAGGTGGCAATATATAGACAGGTATAGTGGGCCACCTAAGGTGGCCCGTACGGCTGTTAGCTGGCCGCTAGCTACACCGCTATTTCTATCGAATGGCTATTCGTACAGTTTCTTACTTAAAATTTCCCCCTTCATCTTTTTACTGATTATAGGGCTGTGCTACTAGCAACCAAACCGTAAAGACAAGGGCATACTACAAAAGTAGGTAGAGAAGCAGAAATGGTTGAGGGGCAGAGCGAAAATATCTTACGCAACAGTCCTGATTAATAAACAAAACTAACAATTCTAGTGCACACTAATACCTGTAGTAAGGTAGACCCCGTTCTTGCATCCTTGCCTAAACCTCTATTCCAATCCTAGCCTCTACTACCATAGATAATCCCACTCCTCCTACCCTATCTTCTAATACCATTAGCACAGATTCAATACTCCAGCTGAAAATCCCACCACAATTCATGTTATCACCCCCACTCCTGCTCCTACCGCCTCCGCCCCGCGCTCTCCGCAAGAGTATTGAAGTCCCCGAATTCTGAAACTATACCAAGACATAGCTGGAGAAATGGAACATGACGGTAGTTGTCGGGCAGTGTGTCGGTCCGCTGGCCGCTAGAAAGAGACTGCTACGGGCAAAAGTGTGGTTGTGCCGAGAGGGCTAGGGGAGTATTTGAAGGTCCCTAGGTGCTGCTTCCACTGCCGCCATCAGTGGAGGACTGTTGTTTCAAGTCAGAGTAAGGGGAGGATGACGGTGGGGCGGGGGCAGAAGTGGTATTGGCGACAAGAACACCGCCGCCCAGTAATAGGTTGAGTAGTAGCAGCAGGAGGACCACAACTCCTACTACCAGTAGTAGGACTAACAGCAACACTGCGCCTAAGCCGCCTAGAAGCATTATGAGGAAGACTGATGCAAGGATGTGGCAGGTTTGGCTGTGCCGAGAAAGCGAGCAAGTGGGCGAGTCAAGCCGGTGCTCTATGCGTTTAATATATGATAAGTTAGGTATAATATAGCCTTCAGCCCTGGGTATAAAATAGTATAACGATGAGGCCTAGCAGGTAGGTGTTGGTATACTATATCTTCGTAGGGGCTATTTCCCATGGAATTTAGGGAGAAGGAGGTCCATTTATAATAGCTGGGAAAGTGACATTTACGGTTCCAAGTTCCAGCCCTGAGCTAGGCCGCATAGTAAAGTTCACGGGCAGCTATGTCATCTTGTAATTGTATTCTACTTTTTTGGGGTAATGTGATGTGCCTTGGTATAATGTCGCAGTTGTGTTCCGTGTTCTCATAATCACCGAGGTCAGTACTATAATACACAAACAGGGCCTATCACTGAGCCGATTGTTTCATTTCGAGCGCTTCCAAGTAGAAATCAGCATTACCAGGAATAGCTGAGTCTAGATTGTTAATTTCTTTTCTCGATAATCTTCAGAGAGTAGCACATGCAAACCACATTGAGGAATAATATCGGGCACGAGGTCGCGGCTTATCACGGATCTATAATTAGACTAGATCTCAGTGCTCGCCGTTTATGGGATTCTTTTTTTCCCAATGACTGACATAAGTCACTGCGCGTCAAGTCTGAGATGCTGTAGAAATGACGACTCACTACTACCTCATGTTACCCAAGTAAACTTGATTTTAGTCTTGGCGTAGTTCTCAAAGAGTCGAGTGATTGAAGCGCCGGAGGCAAACTCATGGAAATCCTGATAATACACCCCTACAGGATATAATCAAGAGTGTCCATATACATGTTATTTCATAAGAATCTAGGTAATTTCCTTACCCGGAGTGGGTGGCCTAAAACGATATTGAAATGTCTCGGGTCTTTGCAGAGTTTACTACCACGGCTTAGTAGATAGCTGCAGCAGCTGAGAAACCAAGGAAAGAAATGAGATCTTACGCCTTGATTAAAACATCATATAACAATTTTCTCATTCGCAGAAAGCGTGCAGCGTCCAAAACGCTTAAAGAGAGAAAAAGTACGACGAGAATTTCAACGTCCTATATAATACAGTTATCCTTTGTCCCTGCGTCATAGGTGCCTAGCTTTCTGGTCATTTCAAGTGCCTGTTGGTCCATGCGTCACGGGCCCCCACCCCTATGAGAAGGGTGCGCCTCAGACACCATAGCCGGTCCAGAACCAGAACCAATACAACATCACCTCCACCTTGTCATTCTTTGTACCTACATAGCTGTCCCTTATTGGTAGAACCTACCGGAAAGAAAATCACGCAGCAATTAGTGGAGTGATAGAGACTCCAAACTATCTTCAACGAAGAATACCCTGAGCTTTTCATCTAACCACTTTACATCCTCCTTGCTGTTCCCGGGACCACCTGCCCTACCCCCTATAATTAGCGCTCGTCCAAACCGTTGAATTAATGGAAACTTACCAGTGACCCCATATCGAAGGGAATGCGATGCATTTTCCAATCCCCGAGGACATATGCGCGACTTCGTACTCAGAGTCTTCTGGCGGAAAATATAAGTCTGTTTTGCTTGGGAGCACAAGGGTTTTGGCCTTAATGCTCTTCATAGCAAGCTCAAAGTCTTATGGCCAACACATTAGTCAAAACATCCAACAACCCTGGCCGACATACTAGCGTACTCCCTTTATAATGTTCTTGATTAGAACAATCGGCGGACTGCCATGTTTGTAGCATTGTCAACATGTTCTCGGGATCTTCAAGTATAGTTAGCTTTATAATTCTGGTCATTCAAAAAGAGGCTACCTATGTACCCTTTGATAGCGCCCACTACAAAAATTAGGGTTAGCTATCATTACTCTTCTGAGTGTAGTCTATGGGCGTTTCAGGGGCGCGGAAAGCGTCCAAAACATGACCTGAGCCCCAAAGAGTTCTTTATCCTTGATGGCAAGGACTAAGCGAAGAGGAAATGGCATCGAAAATCACTTACAGCTTCCCAGAACTCAATCATAAACTCTTCAAGGTCTTTAAAGCCGAGGTGAGTCTCGTACACCTTCTCGCGGTAGAATGCTTGACTGAAGCCCCAACCGGCGTACACACGTCCAAGGGCCTTAAGCCCAGCTTTACGCTCTTCGACGGTCCAAGTGCGGTAGTCGCCTGTCGCCTCTCCTTTATTGATGCCGCCAGAGGCAGCACCTTTCGCTGCGATAAGGGCACTCTTTATACCCTCTAGGAATACTTGATTGTGCAAGCTGCATCGCGCAGCACCGCAGAACGGGACCGCAAGGCCAACAAAATCCGGATATTGCGTTATCCATTGGAATGTCTGTGCTGCGCCTATTTCTGGCTGTTAGGTTTTATTGGACTTTAGGTTGCTACAGCTTTACTATCGGACGGATAATAGAATTAGCAAAGTAACAAGTTCTCACCCATGCTCCAGCCCAGGACGGCCTTTAGGTGTTTCACTCCTAACCCCTTTGTTACGAGGCGGTACTGCGCAGCGACGTTATCAAGCATGGTAATATTTGGAAATGGACGGGGCACTGGAGTGTTCGAAGGGCTCATCGACTGTCCATTGCCGAAAAGCGCTGGAATGATAATGAAATACTCCTTTGGATTCAATGTCATGCTCTCGCCGACCAGCCACTCGTTGTCCGATATCAACCCGCTGTACCATGTTGGGTAGACTATTGCTGGATTACTAGAATCACCGAAAGTCCTATAGGCAATATATGCATTTCGTAGAATCGCCCCGGACTGCAGGGTAAAGTCGCCCAAATTAAAGACTTTGAACCCTGCCATCTTGTTGCTGCTATTGGCTTAGTGATAGCTGTGATTTGTGTCGACTCTCCATGCTCGGATTTTCATATGAAGTAAATACCTTTGAGGGTGATAGAAGGGTGTAGTGAAAGTGAGGGGTCATGGACCGTGGCCGGCGCGGCACGGAACCTGCTATCAAGACTGAAGCAACGGACAGCTTGGTGTCCTGTACCCTTTTGACTGAGACAAAGGACCACTGTAGTGGCTTATAGTTGTGTATAGACTGTGACGCACGCATGGGCCAATGTGACGAACGGTAACGAACCAACGGGCCACTAGGCACTGGAAAGAGCCAGAAGCCTAGGCAACTATGACGTAAGAATGAAGGACAGTGTATTATATGTACACAGCTCCGAGAACGGAGCTTCGCTCTCTTATTTTCCATAGTTGGAAAGCTTTACCGCACCGCCACACATACTTTAGAAAAGGGAAGGTGAAGCTTGAGAAGTTCTAACGGTGACCCCCTAAAACTCTATAAAACCGGGCGGACTTCTCATTGGTTTATACGGACTCTGCAAAGACCTAATTGGTCAGAGTCTATTTGAGGCATCAACCACAACGTATTTACACTCATTTCGACTGTGAGGCTTGCGTACTGAAATAGTGAACATGGTCACTAACGGCCAGTATATGTGAATAGGAATACGATTTTTCACATAACTAACTGACTCACGTGGTGTATGCTAGCCTAAAATTGAAATGCCTCGCATTTCGATTTTCAACGTATTTAAAATGGAAAGCTATACCTTTAACGGTAAAGCTTTCCATTTTGGTGCCGGCATGCTTGGCGCTACAACGTACTTATATCAATACGGTGCTATGAGGCCTAATTCTCCTGATCGTGCCAGCTTGATGCTGGTATTTCATTCTTCCCATTGCTAGATATTTTACAACACTTATCTTATCACCTAAACTTTTGACGCGATCCTCGCACTCATACCTCTACTAAATATCCACTACCATAATGGATGTCCGCCAATATGTTGATCATGTACTATATCTCAACGCCCCGCCCCGTCGCCCATCAATACCAACAGCTCTCCTAACGGGAAATGAATCAGACATGAGATCTGTCTCGTAACTGTTTTCTACGCTTCTAGAAGTTGCCAACGTGATTTCTTTAAAAGGTATTGCCCGTGTATCATGAGGTCCATTTTACGAATTGAGTATTCAACACTCATAGAGTATGTATACTACTACACTGTCGCAAGTTAAAACTTCTGGGGAACTTAGAGTCTTCGGTGGGTGAAAACTGCCTTGAAAATTTTTCCATCGGTATCAAGACTAAGGCATTCTGTCGAAAGGTGACAACGCAAGAAACTATCTGAGGGGTTCTCAAATCTTCCTAAACATGACACATGCTATCTAGAGGCCAATTTCAGCCTAGTTTGGCCGAGAGTCTGTAGAAAATGGTGATGTACTGTACAAACCTTTCAAATAAGGAGAGAGACCTACCCCTTTTCGTTGATCTTTAGAGCGAGGCCGAATGAGAGACAATTTAAACTCTTCGAATAGCCACTCTCGAGCCTGGATAGCTATAAGGGAAGTTGCAATATTGAACACTCGGTACGAAGGTGTCTGCTGACTTGTGGTAGCGGTGCGGTGGTCCCATGCCCCTTGTAGCCGCTGAGTCCCTGTTTTTATGGTTGACGTACCGTCGCTACCAGGATATCGTATTGCAGGTTAAGAATGTGTTAATCCTGTAACTTGTCAGGTAACTAAACAGCTACTGCGTCAAGAGTCGAGAGGCCTGACGGGCTTTTTTGTCTATAATATAATTGGCAACCGAGCAAATTAAAACTCATTCGAGATAGGCTCAAGGTTAAGAGACGAGCGTCAGCGCCGGCCCACCTGCGCCTACCTACCTACCCACCACTGGCTGGGTATGACACACGCATCCCTTGCAATTGGTGCTAACCTACTTGACGAGGGCGATTCTGTATCACTGACAAGCCCTTCACTCCCCTAAGTCCCATCTTGCCAACGACGCTCTTCTCTAGGCTTGGGACTTCGGCTGCACCGAGGCCTTCGAGCGCAAATTTGTTGGCTTCCGCTACAAGTCTGACGCTATCCCAGCCCATACGCTTCAGATAACTTTTGTAGAATCCAAGCCATCCCTGGTATGTCCTCCCTTGGCTGTCCATCTGCACAGCAATTCTCTTGATGTCGTTCTGAGCAGCTAGATCTGCAGGGTGTTCGTTGAATGCAATGCCCTTGAGTTCCCATTTCGAAAACCAAGTTTCGTGGGCCGAGATAATGAACGAGCCCCTGCCCTCGGCACCGGCACGAGCTGTGCGCCCGAGACGATGCACGTATGATTCCTTATCGGAAGGGATTCCTACCTGGAAGACGTTAGTAACTGCGGGAAAATCCATGCCGCGAGCTATGACATCCGTGGCGATCATGATACCACTTCGAGCTTGGCGATATTGTTCGGTCACACTAGTGCGCTTGCTCTGAGTCATTCGCGAGTGTAGGTGAAGGATAGATGGTATATCGGGAAATTGCTGGAGGACTTCGGCGTAAAAGTTCACAAGTGCTGCCGTGGGAGCAAAGACGATAGCCTTGAATGTATCTGCTCCTACTTCTCTCTGTTCCTGGCGTAATGCGCCCAGTAGAGCAGCGGCCACGTCGGAAAAGTTGGGTACTATGATCAACCGTTGTGGAACGCGCTCATGTGTGTTGATGTCGCCCTTTTGTATAGTCGAAATGTACTTGTACTCTTTCGAGAGCACCAGACCAGACACTTTTTGAACATACTCCGGGACAGTGGCTGAGAAAAGCATGCCTTGTCTAGGTTTAACAGCTCTGTTCGGTAGGCATCCAACGATCTGCTTCAAGGAGGGGAGGAAACCCACTGTTTACGCGTTGGAGTTAGTAATTACTGAAAAGAGTAGTATTTCAGCTCGTGTATCGGGAGGCCCAAAACCTGCCAAAAGGGGGAAATAATGACTCCAGGGGACTGACTGTCTAGTAGCCTGTCTGCCTCATCTAGTACCAAAGTATCTAGCTGCTGCAACTTCTCAACGACGGGACTTGAATTCCCCCCAAGATGGTCATAAAGCCGTCCGGGCGTTCCAATCAATATGTCGCAGCCTTTTAAGATATTTCTTTCCTCGACATCTTTCTTAGTGCCGCCGATAGCAACGCAGACCTTGTATTGAGGTAGTCGCTGTAACAAGGCCTCAGCCTCGGTAGCAATCTGCAATGCCAGTTCCCTGGTCGGTGTGATGACTAGAAGAGATACAGCAGAACCTGGCTTTATCTTCCGGCTGACTAGATTCTGGAGAGCAGGCAGTAAGAATGCGACGGTCTTGCCGGTGCCTGTCTTGGCTTGTGCTAGAATGTCTGAGCGTTCGGTGAGAATAGGTTGGATAGTAGCTGCTTGGACAGGAGTCATATGCTCAAATTTCAGATCTTCAGCGATGGTGAGGAGCAAGGTAGGATGAATAAGACCACCTTTCCTCAAGTCGCTAAATTTCCGTTCGTTGAAAGATACTGGGATGGTCGACAGGGGGGCGGAGTCCGTGATCGTTTGCCCGATCGACGAGTTGCTCGGTTGATTGTGGATGTGGGTGTGTTTCATTGCCCGTTTACCGAATTCCTGTGTAGACACTCCTTTGTTTCTCCATTTGGCGGATTGCTTCGACTTTGCGTTATGTGTCGCAGTCATCTCGTCTAAGAAATTGCGCGTCAACGCAGAGGTGGTGAATGCAAAGTTGCGTCGAAGGATGTAAAATCGAGGAATGGGAAACAAGACTGGTATAAGTTTCCTGTGAGGAACATACATCCCGAGAGCTTGGTTAGGGACAAGGGTGCTACCTTGGCAGGTCTTGTCTTTGTTGTTGTTATTATTGTTTTTTTTTTTTTTTTTTTTGCCTGCCTAACTTCCGTACTAGGTAACCATATTTCGCCACAGTGCCCCACCTGCCAGGGATTGCCACCAGCCATTGCGGGTTCGAATCCCGCCGTCACATTAACCTGTTCCTGCCGTTGAAGTAGTAGGTATATGAGTGGTTAAAATTAGTTAATTGACTTGGTAACTAACTGACAGGTAGGTGGGAAGACCTCTAATATATACACCATTTGCCCCTATTCGTAGATTAACATGACAGTGACTCCTTGACCCCTTATACTTTCGACATTGACAATGTGACTGTATTCGTTGTGTCTGTGTGGATCTGTAGTTGTATGAGGGATGGAGGATCCCACTGTGAATACTGTGTACAATAGTCTACTTACTAGTGTATGTAATGTGACCTCCTCGCCTTATCTGTCGGAAGTATAAGGGGTCAAGGAGTCACTGTCGTGTTTAGGTAATCTAAGAATAGGGGCAACGGTCACCAAATCATGTATATATAGTCTTCCCATCTACCTAAAGTCAGTCGGTCAGTTAATAAACCAACTGAACCACTCATATACCTACTACTTCAACACTGACAATCAGGAATAAAGGAGAACAGCCAGCATGAATAGTACGGTTTCTAGATGCTATGGAACAGTACGCCATATGAATAGTGCACGGAACAGGCAAACCCAACGCATTAGCTGACTGGTTGTCAAGGCCCCCCGAGAATTCGTTTCCGACCGCCGAAAAACACCTGACCGACCCTGCGAACGAGCCCCCGAAAGAACCCAAACCAATACCTAAACCGCACGAACCTGCAGGCGGTTTTCGAGCTCTTACAATTCAACGCGGATTTGCCGCAGAATAACACAGCAGAATGGACGAACAAGCACTTCGTCATGCACGAGGGTAGGCTCTACAGGGTAGCTAAATACAGGAGAAGCCCTAGAGATCCTCCACACCCGACAGGAACAGTGCACCAAGCGGTAGCACTGTTAGAAGTATTAGACATACCTGATCTCGACGCAGCAAGGGTGTGCCCTGAGTGCCAACCGATGAAGCCATCCCTGAATAAACCACCTGATCTACAACCTATTATCCCACCACCGCCCCTGACGCAATAGGCAATAGATCACACATCACTAATAGAAGGTGTTGCATTAGTAAAGCTTCTAGTATGTGTGGAGTATGCCACAGCATAGGTAGAGGCCGAAATCGTCCCTGATGTTGGATTTGAATCTTATGCTGAGAGAGTGTAATCCATAGGTATAGGTTTATTCCAGACCTGCTAAGAGCCCCCGTTCGGATACACAACAGAACACTTAAACCAAGTGGTTACAGCAGTTATTTCCTTTTCGGTACCCAACCGCCCTGTCGAAAGTATAAGGGGTCAAGGAGTCACTGTCATGTTTAGTCTACGAATAGGGGCAAATGGTGTATATAAGAGGTCTTCCCACCTACTCATCAGTTAGTTACCAAGTAAATGAACTGAACCACTCATATACCTACTACTTCAACACGCCCCAAGATCAGTCACCTACTGATCTCGCGGGGTATGTACGTGAACCAACGGAGGAGGAAAAGGACTTTCAGCAAAGTTTGGCTCAACACCACAAGGCACCAGTAGCACGCAGCCACACCCTACACCATCACACCCTAGATAAGCATACCCTATATGAGCGCTGCACCCGGATTCCCTACAACGAACGCTAGGTTCGAGATGTACGCCCCACCCGAGGAGTGGCTTAGCTTTGACCAAGGGAACGCTATCGCGTTAGTATATCAACGTTTCGAGGGCTTCGCGGGGGCTGTCCAGAATGGTTACAGAAGGCTAGAAAAGAAGCTCGATCAGGCGATGGCTACACTAACAGCTCTAGGAGCCAAGGCACCTAGGCCTAACAACCTAGAGCCTAATAACCTAGACACTAATGCCACTAGCTATAGATGTTCCAGCAGATGCTACTAAGACTAATATATCCTATATGAGAGTTTCTGCAAATGTTACGTTACTAACAGGAGGCAACTAGGTGACTTCTCACTGAATCTACAGAAGTATTGACCACCTAGCGATACCTAGACCAAGCAAGAATAGCGTGTTCAGGCTGTTTTCCTAGAGGCTTTCCTTTAGAACAATGCTAACAACTTCGGTGGATGTGAGATAAAGAACAAGGTAGTGATACTGATAGGCTTATATTGGGAGCAATAGTATGTTGAGGGAATGGTCTAATTGACAGGGCATCCACCGTGAGGGGTATATATCCACCCCATCCGTACCTTCCACAATACCTTTAAGTTTACGCCTAATTAAGGCCGATTACACCACCTTAGATATAGTTTAACAACTATAGAACCGGCTAATTTAGGCCTTCGTGCCCTACAACCCATTGTATACAAGGGCAGCTATGGGGATGGTTGGAGATTTTCAGCAGGTAGCGCAGTTTGTACTCCAGTTGAGCTATGGCCCTTTGTCCCACCGCAAAAAGGTTCTGGTGGCCTATATTAGCAGGGTCCGCGGGCGCTACATTTGATCTTCTACGTCATAGGTGCCTAGCTTTCTAGTGCCTAGTGGTCTATACGTTAGGCTATACGGAGTACGTCACAGCTACAAACAGAAAACAATAATAAAAGGGGTATGTCTGATACAGTATAAGACAATAACCAATATAACACCTTTAAGACCTTGTTATTCTTTGATTATCCCTATGTAGCAGGTGTGCTCGTTTTAGCTAGTATCCTTATAATATCCTATAAATAACTGTGCGTTCTGCAGGGAGAATGAGACGCGCCTAGTAAACCCGCAAAAAATACCAAATGTTTTGATAGCTCCACCGGCTAGTGTATTACATGCCGGACCAAATTGCCAGGCCAACCCTAATAAACATAAGCATATACAAACATAACTAACTAGAATTTCTATTGCTTAAATATACTATATCTCTCTGTTTAAGTTTTTCTCAGGGTTTTTTTTTTCACCTTATACTCTCCGAGTAGCACTTCTTTTCCAAATTACAGCAGCCCTTATCTTTACTTTACTATGAGTAATCAATATTTCGTGAAGGCAAGGCAACTTTGGGTAACAAACCTCAAATTGTTTCGAGGCCTCCGAATTTGTAAGGGCAGTTATGTGAACCCCGAAGATTTCGAAGATCTCAATATTGTTTGTTCTGATCTTAACCTACAATCGGAAAACGGGCCCGGTGTTTTTTTGACACCATTTCCACAACTTCGCACAGTTTTCGACAAGAAACAACCTTTTACTACTTTCCCACAGCTACATGACGAACGTGACGATGAGAACCTATACGCTGCTCTAGAGGTTTCGTCTTTTCTCGACTACTGTGCGACTTATTCTAAGAACTCAGATTACTTGAGCTTTATGGATGAGGAGACAAATTGGCATATGCGATGGTAAGTAAACCTAGCTCTAATCCGCAGAGTAATATTTGTAGCTGCTAATTAACTATATAGTATGCAATGGGACGAAGGCGAACGATTGCTCTGTCATAATGACCAGCATCAATGGAGAGCAGCCGCTATTTTTGATATGATAGACGATCGTACACCACATATATCGCTTGTGCTATCAGATAACGCGCCAATATTAGACAATAAACTATCTATTGCAGAACTGCGTTGTATTCTTCAATGTACAGCACAACGTTTACGTTCAAAAGGGTATCATTGCCATCAGGTTATTCCTGTATGTATTTTTTTTTTTTTTTTTTTACTGTAATTTTTACTAATTCTTATAAATCAAACTACATAGGTTACTATCATTTCGCTGTCCGGTCGATTAGCGCGCATAGTACACAGCTATGTTGACATGTCAACAAATAAACTCCAAGTGTTTAAATCACCGATTTTAAACCTCGACAAGAAAGATACCAGCCAGGAGATAGAAGTATTGCTGTCGTGGTGTTTAGGTCAGCCGACCGGCTCTACTACATGGAAGGACTAGATTGGATCATCTGCTACTTGATCTCGTGTAGGGGTATGTTGTCTGGTACTATTATGTAACTACAATCGAGCAGATGGTCTAGGGTTCTAATAAGTACATATGTTGTGATCAAGCTTGTGGTTGTGTGTGTGCTTTCTGTTAGATTTAGTACAGTTAATCTGTTGTTAGATCGTTTGTAGAGGAATCGCTTATGTAACCTGTCATAATTTAGGTGCACCACTAATCACAGTGCACCCTAGCCGTACTTATCTCAGTACTCATTCCTGGTGTGCTCCGCGCACTAATCTTCCCTCCTACAAGCTTTAGTCTTGTATGAAGCCTACTATACTGAATACTAGATATTGTACCTGACCTCGAGAACTTCCCATCCGTGACAAGTACGTTGGTGTCACGATCAAGGAGAATTAAGCCTCATAGCACTGTATTGATACTAGGTATGGACGAAGGTTCTAAGCTAAGGAGAAAAGGAAATGAGAGAACGAAGCTCCGCTCCTCGGAGCTGTATGTATAATACACTGTCCTTTGTCCTCATGTTATGGTTGCCTAGGCTTCTGGCTCTTTCTAGTGCCTGGTGGCCCGTGCATTCGTTACCGTTCGTCACAGTTAGAACAATTTACTGACAGCTTGTCAGATAGGTATGTTTAGCCCCTCCTTCGGCAGCCCCTCCACTCCCCAGGCTCCAATAAGCCAAATACCTCCGTCATCACACGTCAACGTTGATTATGCGCCGGTCATCGTAATCTCCTATTAATATTTTGCCCTCAATACGTATTACGGCAATGACACTTCCTAGGCTCGGTCTCGAAATACCTGCTTTCGGCGCCTTAGCTGCTATCAGCGCCACCACCCTTGGGGCCACTCGAATTGAATTGAATGCCCTAGGATCTTATAGCGAGGGTGGGCTCACACCCTCCTTTGAAGACCTAAAACAAGTCACATCTACATTAGATCAAAGGCCCCCGCTGCGCATTATGATACGGCCGCGGGGTCCTCCTCGTGTACCTCCGTCATCCGGTCCCATCGGGGCAAGTGAAAGGGATTTCCGTTACAATAACGAGGAATTCGAGGAGATGGAAGCCAGTATTAGGGCATTTAAGGGCACCGACCTGCTAAATGCGGATCTAGGCGATGGATTTGTCTTTGGAATCTTGGGAGACGACTGCACAAGAGGACGGCGATGCTGGGTCGACGAGAAAAGGTGCATCCGTCTTGTCCAGGCTACACGGCCGTTCAAGTGTGTTTTCCACCGTGCTTTCGATGAAATTGTTAGTTGCGATGATGCCGCTTCTGACGAGTTAGCTCGGCCGGCATGGATGACAGGTCTCGAGGTTATAGTAGCTTGCGGGTTCGATAGCGTTCTAACATCCGGCGGACTAGGAAAGGCGATCAATAATACGGAGATGCTAGCCAAAATCATACGAAAAGCGGCGGCCCTGCGAGTTGAAATCATTATTGGCGGTGGAGTCAGAACAGCCAATGTCGGGGAAATAATACAACGGCTTGAGTTGCGATCACGAGCTGACCCTGTCTATCTTCACTCGGCCTGCCTCCATGGAGATGGTAGCGAGCATATCGATCAAGGGGAAGCACAGGGCATAGTAGCCCAATTAAAACCAATACTAAAACGCAATAGCACTAGTTCAGATATTACACAAATAGATCTCCTATCCTGAAAAAAAAACCGCACTCTATGAGTCCTCTAACATTACATTAATGCTCTTTGACTCATCTAGGTTGCTAGCTATAGCACGGTAGTGACTTGCAAAAACGGCATTTACAGGCAAGATTTTGATACGAATTTTCAAGGAGCACATCATGACGTTTCGTTAGTAGTTTTCACGTGAAAGAGCTTCATTAGAAAACCACTTCCATCACTGTCCTACAAGGAGCCCAGGTGGCGGCAGGGTGAGTATAGATACGCCTCCATCTCGGTCCTCCTCCTATGTTATCATCGCTACATAAGAACAACCAATCTTTCATGGACCCATTACCCAACGAACTACTCCATCGTCAACACATCCGGTTCAATCCAAGGCGTGCCTCATTCTCTAGCTATGTTGCACCTCTACTCACGAATCCCGCATTCTTCGAAATTCTCTCTCCTACTTTCTCAGGATGATATCAAAATAGGATAAACCAAAAGTAGAAGGATTGGCGTTCCCATTAGAAGGAGGATTAGCGTTAGGTACACTCATACCTGGAAGTAGTATTAGGGCCATACCTGATTATGGCGGTAGGTTGGAATAAGTTTTTGATTTCTGTGCTCTTCGATAAATCCCCTGGTCATATGACCGCGATTTGAGTGCATACACTTATACTTATGATAATGGTCCTATCACATTTCAGGCAATACCCATAGATCAGAACCCTACTATAGTAGATGTTGAAAGTGTATGGGGTCAAGGAGTCGCTGTCATGTTAATCTAGGAATAGGGGCAACGGTCACCAAATCATGTATATATAGAGGTCTTCCCACCTACCTAAGTCAGTCGGTTGAGTCAATAGTCAATTAACTGATCCACTCATATACCTACTACTTCAACAGTAGAATGGGGACTGAGTATAAAGAAGAGCGGAGAATCATACTCATCATCCTGGCAGGAAAGGTGCGACGAGCGTTTCGTCCCATCCCGTTTTGCATTGACGTCGCAAATTCTCCCTAAGGCATCTGTTGTTCGATAGGGGCGCGTGCCGGTGACCGAATTACTGCTGCTCGCCAGAAATATCGCTCCTCGGCTACATGTAGTCCACGAGACGCGCCTAGACCTAGGCGCTTTTGACGTGTTGGTGATGTTTTTTTGTTCGTCTTAACGGAAATACGAGTATCGACGATGTGAAAAAGCACCAGACAGACACACAGCCTGGATCTCGATGAGCAACACTCCTGGATGTTCTTAATATACGAGGTTGGGCATGCTTTCATAGTACCTCGATCAAGTAGATAGTAGTAGGTGGTAGAATATACTAATAGATTCAAAATATAGCTCAGCCTTGGTTGGCCATACCTCGTAGTCACCCTTAGAGTTGTCTTTCGTGCATATCTTTATTGAACGCGAGGAAGTCGTGCGGGCGAACAACATTGACGAGTAGGGAAGACGAGAGCATGTATCCCCGACCCCCTTTTGTATTTAATTCGACGCCTTTGCTGGTACGCAATTGAATAGTCATACACATTTTCCTCATTCATTAGCTGTAAATCCAAGATCCTGCAGGTATTATTTCAAGTCAACATAAATTATCATTATAATAATTCAATCCATTTGAAGACGAAGACTAGTTATCTTCAGAACGGCCCCTACTATAATCTATTTCGCCACCACGGAGTTTAAAGCCGATACGCCATTAAGCTCTAGCTACCTAGGCACCTCGCTCTATACCTACGGTATCTCCCCCAACTATTGGTAGCTTCCATAACCCGGGTACTAATATATCTACAAAGGAACATGGGAATATTTGTCTCCTGCTATTGGGAAAATTTGGTTGGTAATGCAATCGAGCCTTGTTGCTAGTAAACGCCTCACCAACCGTCGTGGATAGAGTACAGTTTATTCGAAAGGACTCATTGGATCAGGAGCGTACAACCCACGTGCCATCAATAGTGGCCCGAGGCGCTGCTCAAATTTGGAGAACTTAATGGTGTGAGCAGGAACTTCACGAAGATTTGAGATTAGAAAAAGGACCTACCATGCTTTTTTGGCTCAAGGGCTTAACGCCATCTTTAATCCATATCCCCCAGCTACCCATCATATTGGCTAGCATCATGTCGGTCATGAGGCGATCTCCGATGACAACAATTTCGCTTGGATGTGTCACACCAGTCTCGGGGTGATTCTTGAAATGAGACATGATCTCGTCCTTACAACCCGGTTTCTTGACCCGATGCGCAAGGACTGAAACCCCAGTGGTCGACTCGAGCTCCTTAGCTAGTCGGCCATCGCGGTCATAAGTTGTAGAGCCGGCCGTGTTTGATACGATCAAAAGCTGATGGCCGGGATATTCTTTGCGTAGTTGCTGAAAACGCTCCTGCGGGTAATCAGCTCTGACAAGCTTTTACAGTAGAGGAAAATAAAATCCACAGCATAGACAGCGAAGCTCGTACATACATTATAAGCAGGATATATGTCATTGGTGTCTGGATAGGCAAAGCAGTCATCTTTGTCGAGTACAACAGCTTTGATATTCCATTTCTTTCCCTGTGCCTCAAACGCTCTGTCGAGAGGGCTTGGCAGGTCACTAAATGTTGATACTGTAGCGTGAGGAAGACATAACGAAGGCTTCACCGCGAGCTTAAACACGTTCCAGAATCCCGATAGATTGAGATTCATTGCAATGAAGTGGTCTATCAACGAAGTTATTTTCATCAGTCTAACGGTCGTTCTAGAGGTGTGAGTGAAGTGTGAAACAGAAACTAAGAAAAGCCTGGGTGAGACTTTACAGGGGTGCTGAACAGGGGTACCAAGTGCTAGTGTACACTCATTACTGCTTACAGCAGGTACCTACAGCAGGCTTGCCAGGGCGGCTCCCTACAACATCACTGCAAGTCGTGTTATTCAACATTAAACGCGTCATAGCATCCAAAACTGCAACAACAGATTAGATTTTCTCAAGAACAAACTCAATCCAAACAATCCTCTACCCACGCTCTGCCACGCTTCGTTGAACCTGCCATGCAACCCACCGACGTCCCTCGATAGTATACGATGGTACGTACGAAGCGACAACAGCAGGATATTGCTGAAACAACCCTGAGGAGCAGTTCTCGGAGACGAGCCCGAGAAGAACCTGAAGAAACATTAGAGAGCACACACTTAAAGGGACGGAGCGGTCGGACTGGTACTAGCATACGTCTCGATAATTCCTACTCCGAATACGACTTTCCTTTGGACGATGATGCGCAGGCGAGGCCGGCAGAACAGGAAACACCAAGGAAGCGAGCCAAACCATCCATGGCTCCTACTCCTAGTCTAAATAGTGTGATCTCCACCCCTCGGGGCCGCAAAAACAAGGGGGTTAATGTCGTGACGCCTTCTAGAATCAGAGGGACTATGAATGGAGAAACACCGCGAAGACAGCGCAATGATCGGTCGGCGAGAAGGAAGAGCGCCAGAGCCTTAATCGAGAAAGTCGTAGCCGGTATATCTAGCGACGAGGAAGCTGATGAAGACATTGCTCGAGAAATATATAAATCGAGTGAAGAGGACGAGTTAGAGGAGGACGCTGCAGGCGGGCACCATGGCGAGGAAGACACGGAAGAAATACTAGGCGAACCTACAACACCATCCGGAATATCTCGTGGTCGTATGCAAGCGAAAAAGGGGGCAAGAACACGCAAGAAATCCCCGACGCCGCCCCGAGATCTACCTCCTCATGAGCTCTACTTTGTGCAAAACCGGCCTGGGGCAGCGAAAACATCGAATAATACTCTCTCTTCTCTTAAACTCCTTACGCACGAAGAATATTTCTTTCTTCTACGCGACTATAAAGACCCCCATGAGGCCGATATCGAGTTTCTTGACTCTATCCA
The DNA here is from genome assembly GCA_037356035.1 of Xylaria sp. Z50. Lineage (NCBI taxonomy): Eukaryota > Fungi > Ascomycota > Sordariomycetes > Xylariales > Xylariaceae > Xylaria > Xylaria sp. Z50. The sequence continues at coordinate 34,513 of JBAWJU010000040.1, forward strand.
CATTCAGTCCTTTCCTCAATGGGCTTTTGAGCTTTCGCAGGGCTTCAGCGTCTGCCTGTACGGATATGGTTCGAAGCGAGCGTTGTTACATAAATTCGCGAAACACATGTATGACACGATTCCCAACCACAGTAATCATCGCATTGTAATCGTCAACGGCTATATTCGTGCGAATATGAGTTCTTTGCGCGATATATTGTCCATAATCGCCCGGGCTATCGATCCCAAACAGAAACTCGCCGCAGGCGGGCCATTCGTAATGATGGAGAGCTTGAAAGGTCTCATGTCTGCACATGATATCACAATCACGGTTATCTTGAATTCCATCGATGCTGCCCCTCTTCGACGTCCCGGTTTTCAATCGATATTAGCCCGGCTGGCCGCGAACCCCCAGATCCAGTTCGTTTGTTCAGCCGACACGCCCGATTTCACATTGCTATGGGATAGCAGCCTACGTTCTTCGTTTAGCTTCGTATTCCATGATTGCACGACATTCTCTCCCTTTACGACGGAGTTAGACGTTGTGGACGATGTTCACGAACTCCTTGGAAGGAAGGCTAGGCGCGTAGGTGGAAAAGAAGGTGTAGCATATGTCTTACGCAGTTTAACCGAGAACGCGAGGAATTTATACTGTCTTCTTGTCGGTGAAGTACTTGTCACTATGGATGATGAGGCCGATTCATTAGGTGAAAACCCTGGAGTAGAGTATAGGATGGTATATAACAAGGCGGTTGAGGAGTTTATCTGCAGCTCGGAAATGGCGTTCCGAACGCTGCTAAAAGAGTGGGCATTTTCACCTCAAAACCTCTGACATTCGGCTAACTATTGACTTAGATTCCACGATCACCAAATGATAACGAGCCATAAAGATATACTAGGCACTGAACTGCTCAGTGTACCCTTTCGAAAGGAGGAGCTCGAAGGGATACTTGAGGATATTGTATGATCAGCGCGCATATCCTATTCATATACAAGGACTCAGGCCTTATCAGTGAATGCGTACAAAACATGACAATTATCGCGATTATCTATTCCGCTGTTTCTACCTTGCGTTCGCCCACAATCGTCTCAGCCTACCTAACTTACTACCTACCTCTCTCGCGATTCGTGACACCTACTCGCTTCCGCATCTTGTGCTCTGCTCGCTAACGCGGGGCATACCATCCTTGCTTACAGTAAGCCAATAATAGCACAATAGAGCCACAAGCAGATTCCTACGCGAGCATCACACGGGTACTAACCTTAGCGAATTTGGCAGTAACTTGTGCTCTATGACCACCCGTACTAGATATTATATGCATAATAAACATCAAATGATGGCAATAGCCTCCAACGCTACTCTGGTGGTCTCATAAAAATTACATGGAGTAGACGTCTACTCTCATCCTCAAGTTCGTGTTGCCAACGAGTCATATTCCTTCAAAGCTTCAATGCAACCCGACCTACGAGATTAGACATCGTAGCTATCGGATCCAGCCCCAGGCCTTGCAGATAATCCATGCAGGTCAATAAGATATATAGCCTATGGCTACCGTGCATATGTATCCGTCTCTGATGTGACGATCGTGGCCCGCGGCGCGGCATTGGTGCGTAGACCCTAGTAACCTTTTGCGTTACATCTGATACATAATCGATATTAAATCTTGACCTCCATCGGCTTATCGTACGCAGACACACAGAGATACAGCTCGCCTGCCAAACGAGCCACCTACTCGGTTAGTGAAATGGTACGAGAATTCTGGGCCCACCAAATAGGAAGTTTAATGTGTAGTGTAATCTCGAAAATATCCCCGTCTTCCCTGTCCTCCAATGCAATGGCCATATTTTCGCTTCTTTATCCATGCCACAGCCCAATAGTCTAGATCGTACGTGATTCTGGCCTATCATCTTGTATTGAATCTTCGGTCACAACGCAGATCTAACGCTTACTACTGGGGTGCCTTGTGAAACGAGAGTAAGGATACTTATAAGACGTATAAAGTCAATATACTTCAAGGATACACGCTTCAGCTCTTTCTATGAAATTCCCCTCGTTTGCTCCTAGCTAGACCAACATCTATCCGTCACATCACCTATCTAAACTCTATTCGCTGTTTACCTACTCCTCTACAATCAATGTCGTTGAAATACAATTGAGATCGTTGGGACCCTTCATCTCATAATATGCCGAACCCTACATATACAAACTCACCATGAGAAGTCAATTCATACTCGCCTTGCTGCCGGCCATCGGCGCCGTCGCAGCAATGCTCCGGCGACAAGACAGCGATATCCCCACTACCACGACATCAACCGCCATATCATGTCCTACGACACCTGCGAGTTGCGCCGCAAGAGCGAACGGTCACTTGGTTTGCCTAAACACTCGCACCTGGTGCCTATACACTGATCCAACACGCCACACGCCGGCGTTTTTCCCCGTCGACCTCGATAGTCCCTGTCCGCCTTGCCTGGTGGTTATCTAGAGCCAGCGTGGTACAGACGACGTCATTTGGGCTATGGTATTTTACGCTATCGAGAAGAAAAAAAGCGAGAGGTCTGTAGAAGGGCGGAGTTGAATCCTTTGTCTTGTTTAGTCCAAGTAGGCAAATAATTTAGAGGACTTCTACAAAGTATTAGCCGTTTAAGGGATTTTTCTCTTTTTTTTCAATCTGCTGCGTTTGTCTCAATTGACTCACTCACATGGAAGTAAGTGCGAAAGTACCTGACATAATGGATACCTGCGCGGAAACCTCCGACCCGTCCGGCCCCACCAAATAAGCACATGCAAACATACTCATCATGCCATAAAGCATCTCCAAAGCATCAATTCTATACACCACGTACGGCACATCTCAATTGACAGGTAACCGGTCAATTCACGTACCTCAACCGAAACAATTGATCACCTGACACAATCATTATGTTTGCCGTTTCTGCTATGCTTCACATGCTCAATTAGTCGACGTCACCATCACTACATAGTTATACCCCGATAGTTCCCCCTAGCAGAATTCCATTCTAGGGCTACAATGCCGCGCAGCGCCCTTGATAACGAAGAGGCAAAGCAGGCTCAGATGGAAGCTGTGCGGGGAGCCGGGTCCGGCGCGCTCAAATGGGGAGCTCTATCTGCCTTTTTGGGAGGCGTGGGTTACGCCACTTCGCCGATATACCGCAGTTTGACTATTCAGTTCAAAGTGTATGTCACTTATTCATTCCCTTTTCTCCGTCCCTCCCGCCCACATAACCTTACCTGGAGTCAATTTCTCGAATAGTCTTTCATAGGATAAGCATGATCCAAGTAGTTATCCCGTGTAGAGTTGACTTGCCAAAGAGAATAGTAAATATTCTGATTTTGAGCGCTATCTGATCATGAAATATAGATACATTCAGATGTCTAGCATGATATTAGGCGGCATGATCGAGGCGGACGCGAGGATGCGCCGCTATGAGCAGAATATACGGATGCAGCGGATGAAGGCTCGGGAACAGGCTATGTGGAGAGATCTGGTAGACGACGAGGAGTTGCCTTCTAAGAGGACATCGGCTCCTAAGGATTGAAGCCGCAATACTAATTTCGGGGTTTGAAAATTTATTATTTATTATTTTTTAAAAAAGGGTATAACCTAACTGTCCATATGTTGTACAAAAGCAAGTCAATGCGTAGGGATAAATATTCAGCTATGGGAATCCTGCCTAGAACCTGACCTGAGACCCTCCGGTCGATATCACTAACGCCGTGCGATGCAAATCATCCTTTTCGCCTCTCTCTATCCCGTGTTCATGTCTGTGTCTTTGCTATATCATGACTCCACTGATTATTCGGATTGATCTCGAATTTCTTGGGATCCATGTTGATCTTGCATAAGCGCGCCACGCACCCGCTGAGCTGCAGTAAGGTTTGCACGCCCTCGAGGATCTTCATGTGGGTGAAGCCTATCTCTCGGATGAATCCGAGTTTGGAATGTTCGCTAAGCGTCGGGATAGTCTTGGTGACTTTGAACATCGTACTAATAATGTCGTGGCACGAGTATCCCAGGTCCCACAGCTCCTTCAAGGTGTCGAGTGCGCTCTCAATGTTGCCTTCATGGCATGCCTTCAGCATCGCCTGCACCTTAATAGGATGTGGAGAGTCGACCACCTTGAATACATTGTCGCCGCTTACAAAACCAAAGCCAGCATGCGTACTCTGCAAGTTGTTGATGGCCTGCCGCATATCGCCCTCCGCGCTGAACACCAGAGCGGCCATGCCCTCGTCGTTGTATTCGACTTTCTCGGCCTCGATAATCTGCAGTAGTCGCTTAACGACTTGTGCATCGGTCAACCGCCCATATCGTAGAATCGCACATCGCGACTGTAGTGGCTCGATAATCTTGTTCGACTGGTTGCAGGCGAAAGCGAAGCGAGTTGTGTTCGAGTAGATCTCCATCGTGCGGCGAAGGGCTTGTTGTGCGCCCGATGTCATGCTGTCGGCTTCGTCGAGGATCACTAGCTTGTGGCGGCCCGGCGGGAGTGTGACTTTCTTTTGCGCGAAGCCCTTGATTCTGTTGCGCACAACGTCGATACCTGTTGCGGTGGAGGTCAGTCAAGCTGCCTAAGGTACTAACGGTATCGAATAGAGAAACAGAGATACGCTGCAAGATTTCTTACCGCGTTCATCACTGGCATTCAACTCCAATACCGCCTCTTTGTATGCATCCCCTAGTAATTGTCGAGCCAGGCACAATACACTGGTAGTCTTGCCGATACCTGGCATGCCGGAAATGATAACGTGGGGCATGTTGCCATCTTTCGCTATAATTTTCAGTCGCTCAATCGTCTCCGTATTGCCAACGACATCGTCGAGGAAGACCGGTCGGTATTTTTCGACCCTAGTGTCGACATTTTAACACGAAAATGAAAGACAAGGTAGACACAAACAGCTTTGACTTACCATGGGAGCTCGTAGGTACTTGAAGAAGTGCTCGTCACCCCAGCCCGTCCTTTCTTGGCGGCAGACGTCGAGGATTCGCCTTTCTCCTCAACTACTTTCTTTACTGCTGGCATATTGGGTGTTGTGGCGGGGGTTGAGTATATAGAGATAGGATTAGAGTTAGGGACTGAGATATGGAACTTGGAGGGATGACTAATAGAGGGTGGGCCCCACCCCTATAAGCTCATTCTTTGGTTGAGGTGCGTCTATATAGGTTTGCAGCTTACAAAAGCGGGTCGGTTTTTTGAAGACGATGTTTCACTATTGGGAGTCGGTCAGCTGTTTACTACATACGCGGGTGGGGGGGGTTCCTAGAAAGGTTGACTGGAGGATTACAGACGCCTAACATTATAAAGCAACTATAAAACGCGCTGCAAGCCACTTTCCAGAATTTATTTTGACGTTTTATGGCCACGGCCGCTTTTGCAATCCCCTAGAAATAATTTTTATCGCTTGTAATTATGCTGGTAATGATTTCTGCCTCTGGTAATTATTTACTTGCTTGTAATAGTAAAGACCGTTAGTCGTAGTTTCTGTATTGGCATTTGATTGTGTAGTCGCGATTTCTGTACTAGGCAATTCTGGAAAGTGGCTTGCCAGGTTGGTTTGTTTCGGCTTGGTTAGGCTAATAGGTCCCTGTAAGCCCTGCGCAAGCCTTCTGTAACCATTTCCCAGAACCCCCCCCACCCGGGTAGGTATACCTAGATCTAAATGCGAGTGTGGCTTAACACACTAAACAACTGTACATAGATACATCAAATTAGCAGAGAACTCTACTAAAACAGAGGTACATCTATGCATCGCTAAGATTATATCGCATTTTGTAACCAGATAACACCTGCTAATGGGTCCGAATTGGAATTATAGTGGTAGGTGCACTATAATTATTGTGACAATTGCACCAACACCCATACCGAATTGGCTACAACCTTCCAAAAGGAACGTCGAATAACCAAGGTACTACGGAGTATGTAGTAGCCTGGTTACCTAGTATACCTGTTAGAAGCAGGTGGTAGGGATACATACCGATCCACATATCTAACAGTATATAAACCCCTAACCCGTTGTCATTACATATAGTATAACTAACCTTCTAATCTAACGTATTTACTACTAAAAGTACTATGTTTGACAGTATGCATGTGGTCTATATGTACGGCAGCCAGCCTAGTGACTTGCAGCCGGCTGCAGGCCTGCACACTAGCTAGGTCGTGCTACCGTATCTAGTGTATTATAGTGGTTGTTGTCGAAAGTATAAGGGGTCAAGGAGTCACTGTCATGTTAATCTAAGAATAGGGGCAATGGTCACTAAATCATGTATATAGAGGTCAGTCAGTTAGTTAATCAAGGCAACTGAACCACCCATATACCTACTACTTCAACAGTTGTAGCATACCGTCTTTTTAATCCCATTGCTATGTGGCACCGATTCTTGCTCTGTAACTACCTAGTCGAAATTGCCACGAGGTGTGGAGCAGAGAAGAGCAGAAGTGGGGTAATCACTGATCTTGGTTTAGCTTCGTCTCCCCATAGTAGAATCCCGTCGAAAAAACCGACCCGCTTGTCACTTTCAAGCGCAAAAAAACGGGTGCTATTTAACATTAACTAACCATATTCTATCGTTGGTGGTCCGGGACACGAATTCTACTATAAAACTTTCGACATTCTTTCTGTTGTCACTGCAAAATACAGGCCAAAGTCAGATTGTGAGTAGTAATATTGTCTCGAGAAAAATGCTCTGCAGCGCCGAACAAGTTGTCACTAAAATGGAAAGCTTTGCCGGCGAAGCTTTCCATTTCAATACGCTGTAAATCAAAGTGCTAGTGTAAAGCACTTTAAGATAATATATTCTTTCTCTAGAGTTGATGAGGAGTACTTATAATTTCTCCAATTACCTACTCTATACCTACCTTGGCTTACATACAGAACATACTGAGCAGTGTATAATGTCGAAAGTATAAGGGGTCAAGGAGTCACTGTCATGTTAAGTCTACGAATAGGGGCAAATGGTGTATATAAGAGGTCTTCCCACCTACCTGTCAGTTAGTTACCAAGTCAATCAACTGAACTGAACCACTCATATACCTACTACTTCAACATATAATACCCCCACACGATGACCAGATTAGAGTAGAAGCCCTACCGCTCCAATCAAGATATTCCACCCTCTGTCTTACATCTACATCTACACCTACGCCAAACCAATCGGTTCTTATTTTACTCTTGCGAGAACCGCAAGATAGCAATGCTCCACCTTTTTGGTCCGTGCTTAATTACGCCCTTAAACGGACCGTTTCCGCTTGGGGTTGGTGAACTGAGCCGGGTCGGTTTGTAGTAAACCTTGATCCATTGCCTTTTTTTTCATCCGGCTATTATTACTCTACTATCACAGTCATATCTCTTGGATAGCTTGGTTGGATTTAAGGTCGTGTCGGTAATTTAACCATGATTTCCAAACTTTTCAAGAGCTCTTGGAAGGACGTGGTCAAGGCGACGAGCCGGACAACTCACGGATTCAAGTACCCAAAGGGTTTCAAGGTATCGGGCACAATAGTTGGTGTGAAGCCCAACAACACCACCAAGCTGGATCTCGCCCTCATCGCATCACAAACGCCATGCTCTGCGGCCGCTGTCGTCACCAAATCCAAATTCCACGCTGCCCCCATCACCTTCAGCCGTAAACTGCTCGAGTCGCATAGCTCCAATATCCGAGGTGTTATCATCAACTCGGGCAATGCTAATGCTGTGACCGGCCCTGGCGGTCTGGCCGATGCTCAGGCTATGTCTCGGGCAGCTGACCAATATCTAGGTGCTGATAATTCAGCCTTAGTAATGAGCACGGGAGTTATCGGACAGGGACTGCCTATCAAAAAGATACTAGACGGTGTGCCAGTGGCACATGAAGCTTTAGGTGACTCAGATACACATTGGCTAGAGTGCGCGACAGCTATCTGCACTACCGATACCTTCCCAAAGTTAAAATCTAAGACCTTCACCCTCCCTTCATCTCCCTCTATCGAGTATCGGATTGCTGGTATGACCAAGGGCGCTGGCATGATATGTCCCAACATGGCCACATTGCTCGGTGTCATCGCCACAGACGCCCCAATCGCTGCCCCAGCTTTACGGACAGCTCTCCGAACTGCAACAGACAAATCATTCAACAGCATCAGCATCGACAACGATATGTCTACAAACGACATAGTCGCTGTGCTCGCCAACGGCGCTGCTGGTGGCTCAGAAGTGACAGTGGAAAAAACAGCGGACTTTGAGGCTTTCAAGACCGTGCTCACCGACCTGTCTACCGACCTAGCAAAACTCATAGTAGAGGATGGTGAGGGCGCTACCAAGTTCATCACCATCCGCGTCACCAATGCCCTCAGCGAAGCCGGTGCGCGCCAAATCGCTGCGACCGTTGCGCAATCCTCACTCTTCAAGACCGCGATCTACGGTAAAGACGCGAACTGGGGTCGTATCGTGGCATCTGCCGGCTCGGCCTTTGTGCGCCCGGGACAGGTACAGGTCGACGACGCGCCCGATCTAAAACCGGATATCATGAGCGTCTCACTCATCCCTACCGATGGCACCACTGAGTTAAAGCTACTGGTGAATGGCGTGCCTGAGATCGTCGACGAGACCCGCGCTGCGCAGATCTTGGAACACGGCGAGATCGAGGTCGTTCTCAGCCTGGGGACCGGCTCGCACGAAGCTATACATTGGACGTGCGATCTGAGTCATGAATATGTTACTATAAACGGTGACTATCGGACGTAGGATACTATCTAGAATCTTGTAAAACGAGGTGCTCACTTAGCCCATGGGGAAACTATCACATAGATTTTATAAGACTTGCTTGTAGAAGAGATAAATTTTATATCATGTTATCCTACTTTTTATTATAATAAGACAACTTTTTTAACTTAGGTAAAAGCTGATCAAACACTGAGATCAATGAAAAGTATTAATTAGTTTCATTAGCTTGATTAAGCAAAGTAGTATAACTTGAGAACCAAGTTCTCTCTACATGTATGGACAGCGCTGTCTTTCGGATCTTGAGCTCTGGGCCTGTAAAGCATGTTGATTGGCGTACCTTCCACACTACCTAGGTAGCATACACCATGTGAGTCAGTTATGTGAAAAATCGTATTCCTATTCACATATAGTGGCCGTTAGTGACCGTGTTCACTATTGCAGTACGCGAGCCTCACAGTTGAAATGAGTGTAAATACGTTGTAGTTGATGCCTCAAATAGACTCTGACCAATTAGGTCTTTGCAGAGTCCGTATAGACCAATGAGAAGCCCGCCCACTTCACCTTCCTTTTTTTAAAAAAAAGTGTGGCGGTGCGGTAAAGCTTTCCAATTAGGGCATAGTGTGGCCTGACTAGCGTGGCCCAAGCTCCTCCCTAGTGCCATCTATTTACAGAAATTACAGAACCGAACCCTTTTCCCTTCCCTCTCATTCCACCCTCTAACATCCCCCTCTCTTCAGTCTTCATGACAAGGTGTCCAATTAGCCAAGCAATATGCGAACTGCATTGCAGTTCGCTGCCTGCTTGCCCCTTGTGCCACAGTCATCGTCATTTCTTGCACATTTATGAAACTTGGCTCTTATTAAGAGTTCAACGTTAAGAGGGCACCTTCTCACAACCACATCAGATCACCACTACAGAGTTGTCGTAACGTTCCTGACTGCACATTGTACGATGTCGGATGTTACCTCCCTGTACTTCTCGACTCCGCCGGTCGCGAGGTATGTCTATTCATTTACGCCGGCCCCGGTTCACCGTTATCGCTGACGCTAAACCAATAGAACTGTGGCTACAGTCGTGTTTCTCTCTTCCGTCGCAGTCTACACGGGCATGCTGTCGACGTACGGATTCTTTTTCCATTACTCGATGCTCCTCAAATTCCCACCGGCGATCCAGCGATTGATAACCAGCTTCCTCATCACGTCGAAAGACTTGGGTGTGCTGTTTGACACGTATTTCGGTATGAACCATCAACCCATTAGACTATATCCATTCTAACGTAGCATCTTTTAGTGTATAACTATCTCAGCCAGCTGGAAAGAGGAAATGCCAAGTTCTCGAAGAAAGAGGACTTAATATGGTATCTCATGTTCGTTGGTGGTGTCATAGTGGTGGGTCTTTTGCGCTTGTTGGCTCTCTTCTGCTTACCAGTTATCCCCCTATCATATTTATCCCTCATATATCTGCCCGCATAGTGTCGTGCTTCTACTGCTATAGCGGTTCCTGGAACTGAGGAAGATTAACCCTGCTCTCTGATCGGCCCGTCATTCGCATACCTCGGATTGGCAAGATCGGATGGTGGGCATGGTGGGCGTCTTATGGATGACTCGAGTGATGTCTTCGACAGTTTACTCGGGTGGTTTCTAGCGCCCTACATACTTTGTTTTTGCTTTTTCGTCCCTACAGTCTTTGTTCTCGGCATCAATATCTGAAGCTCAAGCAAGTTGCTAACTACGACATTAGCTGGTCAACCAATTATTCACTGGAGCTGCTATGTACCTACATGCGTTGCTCATAGCGATTTGCTACACTGCGACTCAAGATCAGCGGGGCATGCAGGCACATTTCTACGTAGTAACTGTCCCCGCCCAGCTCATGCCTTGGTGCATGCTTCTAGCCCAGCTTTTGTTTGCTGGCTGGGGCTCGTTCCTACTGGGCCTCACTGGCATCTTTGCCGCCCACCTACACGACTTTCTGACGCGGATCTACCCCGATTTCGGCCGCGGCCCAAACTGGATACCAACTCCGGGTGTTCTTTCTTGGATCATAAGCACTCCCCGAATACAAAACACGGGATTTGGAACATCATATGCACCCCCAGTCGATTCGAGTGGCCGGGGTGGCCCTTTGCCAGATTCATGGAGGAGCAAGGGCCCAGGAAGACGTCTTGGTTGAGGCTAGGAAACAAGATAAACGAAAGAGTCATAATGCATTACTTTCGCAACATAAAAAGCGAAGCTCATTAACCCTGAATCTCTTCGTATGTCAATTGCCCTGTAGTCTTACCCTTGGGTCTGTGTGTACCCGATTTCTGGATCAAATATTTCCAAGAGATGGCCCTTTTTTGTCTCATTGTTCGTACTGTCTATCTACCATTATGGTCAGTCAAACATTATATCACCGATTGCTCACATTCGACCACGGTTTTAAGATAGTTACCACACATAATTGTCTCGGCACATAGGTGCAAGCCCCGTCAGCATACTGATGAGAATGTTGAAGTAGTAGGTATATGAGTGGTTGAATCAGTTGATTGACTTGGTAACTAACTAATGAGTAGGTGGGAAGACCTCTTATATACACCATTTGCCCCTATTCGTAGATTAACATGACAGTGACTCCTTGACCCCTTATACTTTCGACAGAGAATATAGTAAGAAAGGCGTAAAGTCTGCTCTGCCTAGTTACATTTACGTTAAACATCACATCCTAGAATTCGATTTTGTTTCATCCGAACTGCGTATCCGTAACAAATCAGATAGCATTGAAAATGCCACGTAAGAATCTTGGTGATGAATTGTCCCGGTTATGAACATGTTAACACCGTGGTCATACCTATTAAAAAACGACGAAACAACTCTTAGGGTTTAGAAAAGCGCTGGTCAGTAGTGAGAGTTATCATATAGTGCTTTCACGATTATCATTTCACCGGTTCACTGTGACGAACAGTAACGAACGCACAGGCCACCAGGCACTGGAAAGAGCCAGAAGCCTAGGCAACGATGACGTATGGACAAAGGACAGTGTATTATATGTACACAGCTCCGAGAAACGGAGCTTCGCTCTCTCTTTTCCTTTTTTTTCCCTAGCTCAGAATCTTAGTCCATAGTATCAATACAGTGCTATGAGGCCTAATTCTTCCTGATCGTGACATTCACCGTTTCATTCAAGACGCATATAAAGAAGGATGGTGCCAGCCACAGTGTGATGCCTAGCAGACCGGCTGCGGGGTCTGGGCTATATAGCCCAATCTGGTTAACTAACCACCACCTTGGTTATTCTACGATCCTTTTGCCGAGAGACCTGGGGTAGTGGGTACGATGGGGCCATTATGTCTCAGGTGTAACGGTGCCATGCAATCTGAGTTAAATATTCATCCCTATGGAAACTCATCTACCCATATAATCGTATAATTAATGTTGTGTGAGAGCATCTACTCCTGAGTCATCCATGCATCAAACTTCCTATCCGTCCCGTCCCATCTCGGCCGCTAGTAGGACGGCGCGCCGCACTCACAAGGCTCGATAGGTGCTTCGTGCGAATCCATGATCTCAGACTTGCTGATGTCTACGAATCCGAAGAAGGCCCTGTGATCGCGGGCCGGGCTGAAAAGATTGGCGGGGGCTTAGTCCAACGATGAATATCGGTAATAATAGCGGGCGACTTACTTCACAAGTGTCATGATACCCGCATCACTGCCCTTCATGTATCCCCACGACACATACCAACCGCTCTCTTTGCATTCCCTGTCGTACCATTCCCATGTCGCTACGTTGATGCCCCAAGGTGCCTCGATGTTCAAACTGCAGGGAAAGACTATGTCATCCACATCGGTGATAATGGGGAACTCAATCTCCACGCTGTTGGTGTCGGGATGCACACCTATCGGTCTACTAGTTAGCTTCCCGTGTTCTCTCTCTACCACTAGTGCTATCTAATAAAGAGCGGAGTACTTACGGCGTAGTAGCCTTGGAATCACCCACTTCTCCCCATATTCAGGGCCGTCGTCTCTGGCGAGGAGGGATACATTAGTGTTGTAGTCGATGTCCTTGACAGGAGATGTCTGGGCTGGGATGGCGGTGCCACCATTGAGCGCTGAGTCGAGGAATCCAAAGTACGCCTGTGCGTTATCGTCCACGTTCTCGACGACCATGACGACGAAACCGTTCTCGTTGTGACCGCCGTTGACGTAGAAGCCGTGGTTGGCCATATTACACTTGGTGGGGCCGAAGCTCTCGAAGCCGCAGTCGTAGCCCGTGTGTGCCTGGACTAGGAAGTCACAGCTCACTGGGTCCGAGGCACTGGTACTGGCTATCCCGGTGGTACTGTTGTCGGTCATGGTTACGACGAATTGCTGGATCTCGAGATGCCATTTGCAGGTTGTGTAGTGGTTGAAGCGCTGGCGGACCACGCCGTCGATTGTCCAGTGCTTGTGTACGGTTGCTGGCACTGCTGCGTTGACGCTCTGCACTGGGATGGCGGCGGCGAGGCTCACCAGCAGAGCGGAGATGATGACTGGAATGAAATGCATTGTGATATGAATATAAATATGGCTGATGATTGAATTATACAGGTTGTGCCGTAATGAAACTGGTCAAAAAGAGCGAGATGGTTGTGTGGGATTGGGGATGGTGTTATTAGATGGTGGGCGAGTGAGCGAGGTTCAAAAGTGTTCTGGGTTTGTTTATAAACATCACTGGGAACCCGAGCCTACCGCGTCCAAACTCGAAGCTCAATCAGAAAGAACTACACGCGGGAAGTCGAGGTGTGCCTCGCCTTCTCATATTTTTCAGCGGGTTTATGAGGAGAGACTGTGAGTCACAGTAAGTGCAAACGACGAACTCCGACATCATCACGGCTAGAGGTAGCGAGGCGCGGCTGACCTCGAACGTTTTGGTTTCGCATTGCTCTATCTCGTGCTACGCAAGGAGGACCGCTGTAATTACCTTGGAATGATTTTTACGTCCGTACTTATGTTTGCGCTTTCTCTACTACTCATGTCGTGACTGTCACGATCGGGTGGAATGCCTCATAACATTGTATTGATGCTACGGACGAAGATTCTAAGCTGACGAGGAAAGGGAAGAGAGAGCGAGGCCCCGATCCCCGGAGCAGTAAATATAATACAGTTATCCTTTGTCCCTACATCATGTGTGCCTAGCTTTCTAGCTATTCCCAGCGCCTGGTTGTCTATGCGTCGGCCCATGCGTCACAGTGACCGCTCGTTGCTGGGGTGTTGGATATAGAGGGATCGAGGGAACCTAGATGCAATACGGGTCCTTGCCGCACTAGTTTTAGCAATTGCGTTACGAGAGGCAGGGCAGTTATGTAGGGTTTCTCGGTTGGCAGCTGTCGGTTCCCGAGACCTTCGAGATTGAAGTGACGATAATGCGAATGTGCGGGAGCGATATCTGTGGTGTCCCCGGCCACACCAGCATTTAAATGATAGCAAGCACAGTAGCAAAACTACCTCCGAGTTATTGCTTATTTGATTACGTCCATACCTGTTTTCGGGTTGGTTACTAAATAGAAGGATGCTGCAATTAATGTGTTGATAGAAGTCAAGACATTAGCAAGACTCTAGTCATGGGGGATGATTGATGAGTCAGCCAAGGCCGTTACGGAAGGTACCGTAGGTCCTAATAATAGCATCATCGTAACTGTCTATTGTAGTTCGTAAATGCACCTCTAAGCTTTGAAAATTGTGGGAATCGCGTTGGTCTAGCCTAGATATTAGACAGAAGGTCATGACGAGCGGTCCATGTGATCAATAATACCAAACACCGATTTCAAAATAGACGTAGACGTCGATTGCATTGATATTTTGTATCTAGGCTAAGAGTCTACGGGAGCAACCCGTCGGATTTAACAAAAAAACTATATCCTAAATGCCTTTCCCATATTCGTATAACATGGACCCGTTATCACCCGGTGCAAAATACCGACTCAAATACCAAAAACCCTACATGTTGGGTATATCTTTCCATAAGCGCCAATAACCATGCATTAAATTTTATACACTGTTCGACCAATAATGTGCCCCCCCCCCCCCTATCTAGATTTCGTCTTTAGCGATGGCTCGAGGGGGGATGCGGTGGTCGACTCCTATCTTCTCAAATGACTAGTGGCGGGGGGCGGCTGCTTGGGCCTTTCCCACTGACTCTCCTCAACGCCTCGTTCATCGGGAACTATAGGTTTACTAATGCCCAGGCCAATAGAGAGATCTGCCGCAGGCTGCGTGTTTGAATTCGACCCTGATTCTAGAGGGTCATCTATTGGAGTGGCAGCTTGCACTGCAATCGTTGGCGGCGTGTATTTCTTTGGTATACGAACGCGAGAAACCGAAGGAAATGCGAGGAATGGAACCTTGGGCGATCGGGAGGGAGGAGGTGGTGGGTTAGATGTGCCAGCAGTAGACTGTGGGTTGGACTTTAGAAGGGGTCGTCGGTCGGATGAGGGTCCACGGTTATCCATCGAAGAATCTCGAGTATTATGGGGATACTGGCTAAGTGATGGTCCACAGAATCGTGATGGGTCACCCATTACCGCGACTGGAGGGGGGGGGGCCGGCGGTGGCGGCGGCAGAAAGCCAACCCCGCCGACACCTTCTGCAGCGCTCAAATACGCCTGTAGGGCATAAGAATCTGGCTTATTGACCTTGGTAGGCCTTGGAGGTGAGGGCTCTCGTGATGCTTGACGACTGTGAGTTCGTGGAAGATAAGCCGGATGTGCGGACAAGACACTCGGGTTGGATCTGAGATTATTTGGGCCAACGGCGTAATGTTGCTGGTTTGGCTGGATCCCCCTTTCCAACATTTTATAGTACTCGGTGTTGCTGGTAAAGCTGTTTTGGACGCGTGGGCCGTGGTCGCCTGTTTGGGATAGTGCCCTCTTCTCGTTTGCTGAAAGCCTACCACCAATGAGAGGTGTGATGGATCTATTTCCGGTTCTTGAATCGTCGTGGGGACTGAATGTCTCCCCAAAGATACGCTTCTGGCGGCGGCGGTAAACCCAGAAGAGTGCTAGACCACCAAGGAATAACAGCCCAGCCCCAAGTGAGATACCAACGATGGCTCCGGTAGAAGTTATGCCAAATCCGCTATCTTTATTGTTGGATATTGTGTCAGAAGGCGGGGTAGCGATGTTGACTAATGAACCTGTAAAGAGGGAATCACTGAGCCCAATCAGTTCGCCTGGTGCTGGTTTTTGTTCACAGCCCGCTTTTAGCGCGGTCATAACTGAATAAATGTTAATGATGTTGATTCTATAAGTGGAAAACTCTCCATACAATTTGACAGATGCTCCTGGTTAGGGCTTGACGCAAAGCACCGAATGCAGTCGTCGACATTGTTTGAGCTTAAGAAGTCGCCATCTGCCGTGCAGTACTCGAACTGGTCTCTCGCGGCAACCAGGCTACCAGCCTCTAATGTCTTCTTCAAAGGCTGGCAACCCCAGTTGATAGTGCAAGGGGATGATATCACTTCCGACGATGTATTGGGAAAACCGAAAAGACAGACATCTACGGAATATCGGATATTATCTACGGTCATCGTTAGCGCGGCCATATTGGTTACTTGATGAGTTATTTTTCATACAGAGGAACCATGAAACATCACTCTCAGTATTGCTAGTTGCATTGCTCTTCTGTAAACAATCGAGGCAGTTCTTGAATTTGATGCCAGTGGCCGTGTTGTCAAAACTGTCATCAGTACAGGTAATGTCGCTAGGCCTTGTATTCGAAGAGTCCGGATTCAATGGATCGCTCTCGGGGTTATCCAGACAGAACGCGGCACAAGTTGACCCAGGCGTGACTTGTAGTGCGGTTCCGTGTGGTAGGAAGGAGGTGGAGAACAGTAGCAAGATCACGAACAGCGTCATACTGGAAGAGGACGATGGGGGGGGGGGGGGGATTTAGGTAAATGAGATTAAGAAGGGAATGGCGGGATCAAGTACCTCCCCAGCATGGCAGACAGCAACTACTGATCAAAACTTGGCCCTTTCCTGTATATTGTAAGGAGTCAGTTCAGTCTGTAGGTCATGACAAGTCTATCCATCAACGAGTGTGGGAAGAGAGTAACGGGATGAATGAGGACCAAAGCCGTCTATATTTCAATGCTGCATAACGGACGGACCAATATCAAGGCGTATCTATACCAAGAACACGCAATCTACTATAGCGAAGGCACTTGCCTAGTCCGCAAGGAGCTGTCCTATGAGGAGCCCCATGGCGGAATGGAAACGTTCGGAGGGCATCTGTGGTCATGGTTCTATTCACGGTGCCTAGCCAGAACCTAGTCACCGACGAGCGTGCACTATGTACGTGTGTATGTCAAGATAGCCAATCAAAGCATCCAAGATCAAAGAGTCGCGTATACACGACGATGGAGAGCCGCTGCTTGACGCCCAATAGGCGAATTGGGGAAACACCTGACGAACCAAATAGCGTCAAACCGACAGCGGTGGCTGGAAGAGAGTCCGCAACGCTTGTAGTTGTGCAGTGCCTGTGCAGAGAGCCTGTGCACTAGATGAGATGCCTACCTGGTAAGTACTCGTACTAGGACTTTGGCGCTTGGCTTGCAGGAGATTGGTGGAGATGTTCAAGCTTTTGTACCCCGGATTGCTCCACATACGAGTTATACTTGTATAAGCGCCGGCCGCCTGACGCGACCATTTCTTCCCCCACAAACCTACCATCCAGCCAATATAATGATGTGCCCATCAGTGGATTAACACGCTCTTACTTGTACTATGTACTCGCACATAGACCTACTGCATTTATCAGTAGTATGTGTGTAAGACATAATGCTGCAAGCACTGCTGGAGATAGTTGGAGTTCTTGCAGTACCCCATATCTTAGTCAGAATGCAGAAAGAAAATGATTGTGGGCGTAAAAGTGGTATGCGGTGGTGTCTCCGAGATATTCATTACGCTTTGGGAGTCTTG
This sequence comes from Xylaria sp. Z50, assembly GCA_037356035.1. Classification (NCBI taxonomy): domain Eukaryota; kingdom Fungi; phylum Ascomycota; class Sordariomycetes; order Xylariales; family Xylariaceae; genus Xylaria; species Xylaria sp. Z50. Next base: position 52,157 of record JBAWJU010000040.1, read on the forward strand.
GTGCTCACATGATGGAGGCAGATACTCAGGTAGATAACCTGCTTGTCGAAAGTATATGGGGTCAAGGAGTCACTGTCATGTTAATCTAGGAATAGGGGCAGCGGTCACCAAATCATGTATATATAGAGGTCTTCCCACCTACGTAAAGTCAGTCAACTTAAGAGTCAATAATCAATGCCGAACCACTCATATACCTACTACTTCAACACTACTAGCCTTACCACATATATGTTTACAAGGTACATCGATGGAGCTTGCTCTTCTCGACCGCATCGAAGAGAGAAGACTCACATACACTCCATTGAAGAAAAAGCAACCTTGGCGCGGCTACATGTCGACTAGGTAAAAATTCGAACAATCTGAATAAGGGCGAACCGAACTAAAGCGAACTACACGTGTAGTAACAGCCTTAGCGCTGGCGGCAATTGAGTGGATACCTAGGCCGGGGGTAACAAGCGGCTAGCCCGTTAACTACAAGTATCGCTGTGATAGTGTGATTGAGGTTGCATTGTGCATAGTGCATGTACGAGTACACTAGGAATTGGCTGATTTTCCACTTCAACGCTTGGCCTGCATATGCAGAATGTACTATAAGCCTGCTGTGACGATCGTGGCCGCGGCGCCTGCGGAGCGCGGCGCGGACCCCACCAGAACCCAAGCTAGGACAGCTTTCCATAGAATCCTTCCGAATACAACATCTTTGCCACCTTGCTATTCTGTCCTGTACCTACCCTTTTGTGGTGCAGTATGTTTCATGCTAGGTTAGTCCTCATACCACCGTTCGTCTTAGATTTTTTTTCTTGTTTCTTTCTCAGATTGTCAATAATGATATAGCTGTCCTTCTACTTGCGCGGAAAATATAATGTGCACCAGGACTATAGATACCGAAAACGAAATGGTGGTCTACTCTATATCGTATGTCATGTTTGCACTGCTCTTCGCGATACCGAATATATCATTTGATGATTTTTTTTTTATTAACTTTCAGAGTAGCCTCATTCTATACAACGATATTGCAACAGGTTCAATAGAGGTAGTTAGGCAAATTCCGAAACTCCTGGACGTGGAATCCATTAAATTAGAGTGTCTTGGAAACGAACATACATACCGTCGAAAGTGTATGGGGTCAAGGAGTCACCGTCATGTTAATCTACGATAGAGGTCTTCCTACCTACCTAAAGTCAGTCAGTTGAATCAACGAGACAATGCCGAACCACTCATATACCTACTACTTCAACAAAATAAACTCTCGGAGCACTCGTTGATTCTCTGTTGGGGGGCCGATGTACACTAGAAAAACTTACTGCTACGACCGCTGTATTGATTAAATGGATGTTACTGTGACACTTAGACCCCTACAGACCTATCATATCGATAAGGAACATACGGACCCACCAAGTGACAATTGTGCATTGTACTAATCTCCATTTCTGAGAGATCGTGAGCTTCGCTGTCGCTCTCTTCCCTTTTCTCCTCAGCTTAGAATCTTCGTCTATAGCATCAATACAATGTCGTAAGGCACTCTACACGATCGTGGCAGTTGCTACTTTTCCCAATCCCTTTCATATTCGCTACAGCGTGTTGTCTAATTCCACTCGATCCATGACCCGTTGAAATTAGGCATTAGTTCCCCGCCTTATTTGCTAAGAGTGGCGAATGGAAAAGCGGGGTTATCTCTTTTCGAAGGTATAACGAGGCAAATTGTTGGGTGCCTTCGGCATTGAGCTCTTTAAGGCTATTGTGGTATCGCCCATTGCCCGACCTAAAGGTTTCAATCTAGTTCTTGTACTCTACAGTATGGTCTTCTTCTTCCTCGTCGTGTCGAGAGTCCGTGCGTCCGGTTGTTAGATGCTCGGTGGAAGTGATAACCGCCGTCTTGCTTTCGATCGTAGATTTGCCATGGAGATGGGCTGCCTCCTCGAGGGCGGCTCTCTCTTCCGGGGTGTGTGCTAGGTTGGGTTGAGTGACTCGGTCACTCAGTTCAGTCAGTTCGTTGTTGGGAATATATTGAAAGGCAGTCCCAATGTGCTTTGAGAGATGAATGGGTGATACGTAGATTGAGAAACATCAAACTGTCAACTGAAAATTTTTATTGCCAAGATTTTTTGCCGGTTGGCGGCTATTAGTTACAAGTATATTTAGCTATACGATACTACCTGGACGGGTGGGTGGGGGGGGGTTCTAGAAAGGCTGACTGGAGAATTACAGAGCCTGACATTATACATAGCAAGAATAATACGCGTTGTAAGTCACTTTTTAGAATTTATTTTCATGTCTTATGGCTACGGCTGCCTTTATAATCCTCTAGCAATAATTTTTATCTCTAGTAATTATTTCTATCTTTAGTAGTTATTTAATCGCTGGTTGTAGTTTCTATATTAGTATTTGATCGTGTGGTCGTACCTAATTCCTACGCCGGGCAATCTTGGGAACTGGCTTGCCAAGTTAGTTTGTTTCGACTTGGTTAGACTAATAAGTCCCTGTAAGCCTTGGGCTTCTGTAACCATTTCCTAGAACCCCTACCCCGGGGGGGTAGGTACCTCTAAGGTTAGGTGGTGCACCCCTACGCGTAGATTGTCTTTCCTAGTGATCGATCGGGGCATTCTCGATGCCCCTTCCCCTCATTCCGGAGCTCTCCGGCGCCGTACACCTCCACAATTGCCCGCTCTCTCTCTACTCTTTAGGAGTACCTTACTTCTAAACTAGTTATTCTTTCCTATCTTGAAATCATTTTCACGTTTGGTTTCTATAGGGTTTTGAAGCTAGACGGTCGACTCGAAAAGGTGCATTGATCTAGGGAGGGAAAGTGCCTAAACGACAATGAGGATAGGCTGTTTACAGTTTGCCTCTCAAGTAGGTGATATCGACGACAATATCAACCGTGCCGATGCCGTGTTGAGTAAAGCGAACCCCGAGAACCTTGATCTACTTGTTCTCCCTGAACTCGCCTTCGCGGGTATGATTACCCTTCTTTCGCGACCCACCATCTTTCGGCTGTTATATAAACTAACCTGCCACAAGGGTACAATTTCAAGTCGCTTCAAGAGATCAGTCCTTTCCTAGAGCTTCAAGGTTCTGGGATTAGTGCCCTTTGGGCCCGGACTGTTGCACTTAGACTTAACTGTGTAGTTACAATAGGTTATCCGGAGAAAGAGGATGTTGAGGCAAAATGGCCGGCCTCACCCGAATATTACAACTCCGTCATCGCCATGAACGCCGACGGCGAAACGATTGCGCACTATAGAAAGAACTTTTTGTATTACACGGATGAGACATGGGCACTAGAGGGGCAAGAAGGGTTTTATGGCGGCTATATACCTCAACTCGGCAATATATCGATGGGCATCTGTGAGTTTGCCCTTTACAAAGATCGTATTAGGCCTACTAACTAAGACCCTTAGGCATGGACATTAAGTTGGTTCTGACCCTCATAATGCAAAATTAGCTACTAATCGCTGATAGTCCCTATAAATTCGAGGCACCTTGGCGCGCATTCGAATTCGCCTTCCATTGTCTGGAAGTGGAAGCGAACCTCGTTATCGTAACAATGGCCTGGCTGACTCGTGAAGATGCTAGCCTATTCAGATGCATGCCGAATGAGCCAGATATGGATACGTTAACATACTGGATGGCTCGATTAGAGCCACTCATCCGTTCGGAGAATCAAGACGAAATTATCATCATCTTCTGTAACCGCACAGGCATTGAGAGGGATGCTGTCTATGCAGGAACGAGCACAGTTATCGGGGTTAAAGATGGCGAGGTTAACGTCTACGGATTGCTTGGCCGAGGAGAGGAAAAGCTGCTCGTGGTCGACACAGATAAACCTCCGACCACGAAACTAGTATATTCTCCTGATGATATGGGCTCAGCAATGGTGCCTGCCCTTGGCCCCTCTTCCGACTCTGATCAAACTGCTATCCCAAAACTAGCATCAACCCAGCCGTCGTCGGGGAGTAACCTGAAGAGGGCGACTGAAGCCAATGTTGCTCAAGATCAGGCGCTGCTTGAAGAGGCTAGGTTTATTAACCAGCTTTATTCACCAGTCAGCCAGAAATCTTACTCAAGTTATCAATCACACTCTAACAAAAAGTCGATTTCTAGTCGCCGGCTGCGTTCTAACTCGCCTACGAGCTGGAAGCCACAGCCTAGCCAGAGGTCCGACGCCTATCAAAACGCAACGCCTTCGGGATTACTACAAGGCGAAAGTAGCGGGTTCCCAACTCAGATGCCTTCACTTCTCATGGACGCTGATACACCTCCTACTTTAACCCAACCAAGCCCAACTTCGCCTTATACTCCTGACTGTCACCCGCTAGTAGAAACTAGAAACCAAAGTGCAACGAAAAACGATGTTGCACCTGAGTCTCGCAATTTATTCTTATGGCCCCCATTTAATGCACTGCTGACTACCCCACGGGCCGATTCACCAACCATTAGCATGGGAATAACTGGGACTTTGTAAGTACAGGCGAGAGCCACGGCTCCAGTTATACTCTAGTGAATAGAACAGCAATTGCCTTATAGTCTATGAATCAAGATCATCAATGCAATCGGGTCCCTAAGTGCGCCCGAGATTTCGCTTTTAAAGTCCGGCAAGGTCCGAGACTTGAGGTCAAGTATGTCGAGAGTATGAGGGGTTAAGGAGTCACTGTCATGTTAGTCTACGAATAGGGGCAACGGTCACCAAATCATGTATATATAGAGGTCTTCCTACCTACCTAAGCCAGTCAGTTGAGCGAATAATCAAGCAACTGAACTACTGATATACCTACTATTTCAACAAGGTATATTTCTCTGGCCTTAGTCGTTCAGGGCTATTTCGGGAAAAAAAGAACCTGATGAGATGATTATGCTAGTACTACCTAGGTACTAGCGTACTAGTGTACTGTGGGTAATAGAATGGAACAGCAGTAATTATATTGAAACTCGACCAACAAGAGCCTGCCAGAAAATAGAATAGAATGAAGGTGTACTAAGGTATGTTAGAGAAGTGAAGAATATGGCCTATGGCCCCCCGGTCATGCTTTTATACCCTAGCAAACGCCGCGCCCCACAGTACCCAGTGTGACGCATGGACCATCAGGCACTAGCTACAAGTAGAAAGCTAGGTACCCATGATGTAGGGACGTATGTTTACTGCTCACTCGTCGCATGACTACGCCGACAGCACCATGACTATGCTGTCGTCGAGTTTTTCACTCAGCTTAATGTCTACGTTGGGCACGATATTCTGTTGAGTCTCTCGTGAGACAGACTCTTCTATTCTATCAACTAAGTCACGTTAGGTGTATTGCACAGGTTAATCTCGATAGAGATCTAAATTCTTCCCGCCGCCTCGCGCATACCCTTTCTCGTTATCGCATTGCGGTTTCTATATATGGTTATGGGTGTTTTGACTTGGCATTATGATGACGCTATAAAGGGCTTGAGTTGTCTTACGTGATGATGCTCAAGTTGGGGCATTTCCCGATACACTAAGGACTCATTTGCACTTTCGGTTATCTTGATCAATCACATTGATGATTAATGCAAAGATCTTGTTGCTAAATAAATTATTGACTACTGTCGTTTGATATTTACTCAGGCTACTAAGCCGTAGCTTATAGGCCAATTTTGGCAAGTATCGTCGGTCCTTTGACGCCTTGTCTACGTTATACGTCGATTCTACATAGTATACAATGTGTGATGAAAATTCGTTGTCCAAGCGCCGTGAGACTATAGGTTTCAAAGCTTCGGGTTGGCTTACGGTCGGTACATAACATTAGAAGCTCATTATGGTATACAGTACTACCTAATGGTGGGGTAAAGAATCATCCGTGTCATATAGTGTATGTAACTGTAAGATATGCCTCAGGTGTACTACACTAAGCTTACAAACTCACAGCATGAACCCCCAACTACCACCGACAAATATGTGGTGGAACGGAGAGTAGTAGAGAGTAAAGCAAAAAAAAAAAAAAGAAAGGTGCGTAGTCTGTATATAGGCAGGCAGTGAGGTTGGGCTGTCCGTTGGCCCCATCTACTATGCCGAAAAGATTATCATCACCGTTATTGTGGAAGTTGATGGAATAATCGGATGTGCTAGGTATTGATGTTGTACCATGTACTACGTACACTACATTAGCGCGAGGGGGGGGGTATAGGGGACGATCACAGTGACTGTCACAGGCTTTGAAAATGGTCTTAGCGGTATGCTGTTCTCTTGATAGTCTTCCGGCCGAAATATTTGCCGACCAAACATGGTCACGGCCGCCGAAAATGATTTTCAAAACGAAGACGATCACAGTGATCGTCACCACCTACCTATAGATTCGGCAAAAGAAATATTCGTTTATCCCGTTTTTTTTCTTTTTTTCTTTTTCTTTTCTGTTTTTCTTTTTTTTTTTGTTACGGTTACATTATTTTTAGGTGTTACGGTTACAGTCGGATTCGAACTACAGTCTACGGTTTACGATTACAGAGGTATTACGGCTACGCTACGAAGGCTACGCATGAGAGATTGCGGCCGTTATTATCAATTATAAGGCCTCGTTCTGAAGTAGAAGTTGCGGTTGAAATCGCAGTTGCTGTTGCAGTTGCAGATTAACTGGCTGGCTAGGCGTAGGAGTTATAGAGGGTTAATGGGAGGGAGGGGGGGGGGTAGGTAGGTTGCGTAGCCTAGCCAGCTAACTAGGTGTATTTTGGCTGGCTAGGACCATTTTGGTAGCTGTGACGGTTACAGGCCATTTCTGACCGTCTCTGCGGCGGAAATTATTTTAGGTTGGGGACAGCTTTTGCGCAAAAGACAGTTTTGTATACAAAATGATCACTGTGAGCGTCCTACAATAGAAAGACCGTCCCGCCTGGCAGAAAATGGTCACCAAGTCAGAAATAGTCACTGTGATCGTCCCCTACACACCCCCCCTCGCGCTAATGTAGAGGGTAGTTGTATGTACTATGTACATAGTATTTGACAAGGCCCATAGTCGCCCAATCACGACGGCTGGACCCGACGGTATCTACGAATGCAGGGGTACCAAGCATCTGATGCATCTGACCAAGAACACTAGGAATTCTTAGTGGTCAATCGTGAGATACCCTGCAGCTCATCCCCGCTGTCACCACCTCTTAGTGTGCCTTGTATAGCCAGGTGAGCAAGAGAGCTAAAGATGCCCTGTGCTATCCACATTAGGCAAGTCCCAATGTGAAATCGATGGGCTGTCTTAATCCCAATTCGTTGGGCTGTCACCGGCTGTATTCAAGCCTTTCCATTGATACACCTAGTTTACACTAATTGGCGAAGAGGCCCGCAATGGTTCTGGTTCCTTTTTGATAACTAACCTCGATCGCACACTCTTTGGTGGTGACCGCGCCTCGAGAGGAAACGGGTGCGAAGAACCATATTAGTGTCTTCTCAGCCGCCGATCCAAATAGTTTGCCATCGCAAACAACAGCTTTCGTCCTTCGGTCTGCGTGTCACACAAAGTGGGCGCAGGTTTGCTTCTATACCAATCACTACGGCGTCTGCTTTTAACGACTCCCGACTCCCGACCCAACAAGCGTTGTTCGATGCGGGACTCAGGTTGCGACTGATCAACCCCAACGCTTGCATTCTTAACCCCTCTTACTAATTTCGCTCACATCTCACCGCCATGCACTCTAGTCAGGTTGTCGTTGTGCTGAGTGCGCTTGCGCACCCAGCGCACGCCATTTTCGTTGCACGCGATTCACCTTGCTCTTCGAACTGTGGCAACGTCCTTGACGCGACAGTAGCAGATCAGATCGTCTGTGAGGATGCTAATTATGCCACAACGACGGGAAAAGTCTTCCAGTCTTGTGTGACTTGCGAGTCAACTAGCCCATACACTACTATTAATGGGGACGAAACTCAATCAGACCTCCAGGCCATGCTTTGTATGTTTTCAAGTGAGGCTCCATTATGGACTGATTTTGCTGACGAATAATTTCTCTAGTCAACATGCGATATACAGTATCACAATGTGTATTTAAGCTCGAAGCAGATCCGTGTAGTACCGAGTAAGTCTCCATAATTTTACAACATTACTTGAGGATATCGAAGTTAACACCGCCTAGGCTGGCTTGCGGGCGGCTGGAACATGCGCTCGAGTACGGCAATTTATCCTTCGACGTCACTCCCTACGGTTATTGTAGTATTTGGAGTGACTATGAACTTGACAAGTGCACGAGTTGTTTGCTCGCGGGTAGCAAGAGTTATCTTCGAAACTGTGAGTTTTGAAGATTTCTCAATATATTTATTCTTTGCTGATGACCTACAGTCGTATCGATCCTATCGGGAGCTTGTCGGCTGCAGCTCGAACCCCCTCAAACTATCCCATTGACAGGAGCCATCTTCTCAAATGACCTGGCTAACGTGACCAACCCAACGCCGACCGCCGCTGTCCAGGCTCACAACAGTGTTGGCCCCCTAAGTTACGGTGCGATTGCAGGGATTGTCATTGGCGGTGTCGCATTCGTGTTGACTCTCCTCGGCTGTGGCGTTGTGATGAATGGGAAACGCCGTAAGAAAAACTATTTGCGCGGTTGTGAAGAGCAGACAAAGAACTGCCCTAGTCCTCCGGGAGCAGGGGACATGTTTGAGACGCCTCTTAGCCAGAAACCCTTGCGTGGCGGATGGGGAGACTCCCCAGTGAGCGCTGCTACAACTGACGGCCAATATCAATACGCTCGCTATTTCTCGCCTTACACCACTCAATTCGACAGCCCGACCAGTGCCGTTGAAGGTCACGGTCAAATGACATGGCCAGCTGAGAAAGCTCAGAGTATTGGTGTGGCTTTGAGTCCGGACCATGATCGTGCAGAGTCGCCGTGGAGCGATAGAAAGGGTAAGGAGAAGGCCGACGCAAGTGTAGACGGCTACGAGTTGCAGGGTATTAGTAGTACCGGGGGTTACGGCTATCCAGTCCCTCCACCACCTCCAATTCTCTCTGAGGCACCGGTGCTCAATCACCCCGGTTATGGCAGGCAAGGGCAGTCATATCCACCACGGCAAACGCCATAATAGTAGTATGCGCATAGGAACATGCTATGGAAGGAGGATATGTTTGAACGTTTGTATTTATTTTTTGTTTTACGCTGCATACCCCCGAAGCTTAGAGTTGAGGCGCGTAAATGAATCGGATCTATGAGATCACTAGATATACCACACAGATAAGGAGAGGCGTGGAGTCTCCGGAACTGGCGTTTGTTGTACTGTACTGCTTAGTTTCGTTTTAGCGAATATTTTCTCTATTTATGAGAGATCAATCTCATATGAATGAAAAGAACTTCTGGCTTGAGTGCATATGTCTTGTGAATGGGATGGCCTGGTCGTAGAAGTCTTAGAAAGCTAAATGGGTGTGGCTGGGGAGAGAATGCGGATCATTCTTATTGTCAAGCCACAAAGAGCTTTGACGTTATGGCTGGAGTTCCCGCCCTCGTTCCCCACAGGTTCCCTGAGTCAAGCTGCAGAAATTTTTGGAGCTTCGGGGGGTTTTTTTTCTTGAAAAAATCAGCTAGTTGCATCTTCATCTTGATATTGAAATTCGCAAAGGCAGAATCTCTAGAACGACGCCGCTTCTCTTCGAAGATCGCCGTCACCGATCTATTGGTTACCTCCCATATATAGGGATATTGACGGTTGACAATGGCTACACAAAACGATAAAAACCCTGCCGAGGCCGAGTACTCCATTAAGCCGACCGCGGTCACGCCCGCTGTTGACACAAGCAATTGGCCTCTGCTGCTGAAGAACTACGACAAGCTCCTCGTTCGAAGTTGGTGCCCCTCGAGACTATAGGCAAGGGTATCATGTTGACATGCGCATAGCTGGTCATTTCACCCCTATTCCTAATGGCAGCGCTCCGTTGAGCCGAGATCTAAAGAACTACATTGCTTCAGGTGTTATCAGTAAGTTGTGTCCTGTTTTTTTTTTCTCTTTGCGCAATCGTCATGGAAATTAGAGATCAGTCGCCCTCGGCGCTGTATTCTCAGACTGGGATGGCTAAGATGCTAATTTGTGACGCGTAGACCTCGATAAGTAGGATACACCCACCAGATGGCCCCAAAGAACTCATTCTAATCAAACGAGTAGGCCGTCAAACCCTAGCTCGCACGAGGTCGTCGCTTGGGTAAAGCGTATCCTACGGTATGCTTTTTTTATACGCTGTGCACTGTTTGAGTAGTTACTAATACCTTGACTACAGCACGGAAAAGACTGGTCACTCGGGTACCCTTGATCCTAAAGGTCAGATTTCCTCTACTTATCTTAGTTCCTATACTCTATGGGCGACATGACTGGGAAATACGGCAATTGCTGACTAGTGTGATTATACAGTCACAGGATGTCTAATTGTTTGTATCGACCGAGCTACTCGACTTGTCAAGTCGCAGCAAGGGGCAGGAAAGGAATACGTTGCTGTGGTAAGTGAAGCGTGGCATGTTATTGAGTATATATGATTACCTAATACTAATGGTACGGCATCGTTTAGATTCGTCTCCACGACAAGCTTCCTGGTGGCGAGGCACAGTTCGCGCGCGCCCTCGAGACCCTAACTGGCGCTCTCTTCCAGAGACCCCCTCTGATCTCTGCTGTCAAGCGTCAACTTCGTATCCGTACCATACACGAAAGCCGTGTCATTGAGTTTGATAACGACCGCCACCTAGGTATATTTTGGGTGAGCTGTGAAGCTGGAACATATATCCGCACTCTCTGTGTCCATATGGGTCTTCTCCTAGGCGTCGGCGCACACATGCAGGAACTCCGCCGTGTAAGGTACGTTATACCCGGGTCTTTGCTCCATTGGCCGAGTTATTACCCTGCCTACTCGATATCGCGTATTGCTTCTTAGAAGTACTAACGCCCGATCGTGGATAGATCCGGAGCGATGGACGAGACAAAGGACCTAGTGACTCTACACGATGTCCTTGACGCTCAATGGCAGTACGATAACACTAGAGACGAATCCTACTTACGGAAGGTCATCTCGCCGCTCGAAACCCTCCTCACATCTTACAAGCGTATAGTTGTCAAGGATAGCACGGTAAGTCATAGTATTCTAGCCGATCCTGTCGATTGAAACATATTTCTAATATGTCAAATGCAGGTTAATGCTATCTGCTACGGAGCCAAGCTCATGATTCCTGGTCTGCTACGATACGAAGCTGGCATTGAGGCCCATGAAGAAGTTGTTCTCATGACTACCAAGGGAGAGGCCATCGCTTTAGGTATTTCAATGATGAGCACAGTTGAAATGTCGTCTTGCGATCACGGTGTTGTCGCCAAGGTCAAGCGCTGCATTATGGAGCGAGATCTATACCCTAGGAGATGGGGTCTTGGACCAACAGCTACCGAGAAGAAGAAGCTCAAGGCATCAGGCAAGCTAGACAAATTCGGAAGAGCAAACGAACAGACGCCCGCGAAGTGGACCGCTGAGTACAAAGACTACCACGCTCCTGCGGAATCTGCTACTGTGCCTGCTGCTGATGTCACTATGTCGGAAGCACCTGTCGTCAACAATACACCCACTAAGGCCATTAACGAGGCAACGCGAAACGGAGAGGATACTCCTGCGGCGGATGACGACAAGAAGAAGCGAAAGAAGCACGAAGGAGAGACATCTGAGGAGAAAGCCGAGCGAAAACGGAGGAAGGCAGAGAAGAAAGCAGCCAAGGTGTCCAAACGTGCTTCACTTGGGAAAAAAGAAGAATCCGATTCTGACTAAGGTATAATGACAGATATTTGTTCACAAGTAGCTTTGGATGATACCATCCCTGCTAGCTTCTAGCTAGCCTTCGTCACATATCCATGGTTATGGCGTTACTGTATTATACAGTTTACGGGTTCTGGAAAACGGCGTTCCAGGAGTTTGCTTTTATCAGATAAGGATGCCCGAAAAGTGTGGTGGGTTGAACTATTCCAGATTAAGTAGATAGCACTCAATCCAGGGATAGAATTGTTGCCAGCTTTTAATCAGTAATTACTCTGTATAAGCGGTGTAAAATGCGCGACTCATCAGACTATGACGCACTGGTTTTGTGGTCGGGGGCTCACCTCACTACACAAACAAATAGAAGCCCTATGTCAGGATGAGTTGAGCAAAGCGCCCTCTGCAACAGCTTGGCAGCACATTGTAAGCACCAGCCTAAGCGCCTGTTAAAGACGGGAGTTCTATTTTGTGCAGCCTGCGATCTGCGCACTATGCAGCCACCATCACGCATCACAGTGACATGTTGTTCGCGCCTCGGTTACTCGGACTTGGTCATCTACTAATTACACTTGGTGTTAAACCTAATCCGGTAAGGGCCCATGAGAAGTCTCAAACTAACCTGATTTGTATGGAAAAATGGGGTCCTTCTGGACACGCCCTGGGCACACCCTAGGCGGCAATTAATATGACGGTCGGGATGTGATGCTGATGTGGCTTAACACCATATGTATCTGTAGGTACTTCGAATTAGCAGACAACTTTACTATAATAGAAGTATCACCAGGATTACTAGGGCCACTTTTATTACCACAGTAACAACACATATACCACGCTTAAAAAATCGCTGGTATAATTAGCTACTATGCGCTGTAATTATAGTGGACTTAGTAGCTATGTGCACTATAATATAGTGGTGTTAGTAGGTGGTGCACTGGGACCTTAAGTGTGCTCTGTGTGGCGCGACCGTGTTGTTTGTGTGCCATATATGTGGCGCCAGACCCTGTTCTGCAGGTTTTACGAATTAGGTTAAGTTTGGGTGTACTTGATAAAATCTGTGGAGCATTTCAGTGTATATGTGGGGCAATTTCCATATTAGGTTTAAAACCAAGTGTAATTAGTAGATGACCAAGTCCGAGTAACTGAGGCGTGTTGTTCGGGCTCACTAGTTTGTGTCCATGTCTTAAATCTAGACATCTCATCGTTTACTCACATCCTCACTCGTTCCGCTACATTTCCGTGTTTGGCCGGGGTTGTTGTTACCAAGATTTATAGCTGTGACGCATGGACCACCAGGCACTGGAAAGCTAGGCACCCATGACATAGGAACAAAGGATAACTGTATTATATTTACTACTCCGGGACCCGACCGTGACACTGGCATTCTCAGGATGTTATGAAAAGGCAGCCTTTGCTTGATTTGGCAAAATATGGAGGCAAGTATCGAGCTAACATTCTAGACCTGATAGCTTTATTAGGAACAATTGTAATGGTATGAGTCACGTGTAGGGTATTCGTTGTAGATGTGTTGCTATGTCGAAAGTATAAGGGGTCAAGGAGTCACTGTCATGTTAAGTCTCCTAATAGTGGCAACGGCCACCAGAATGAGTATACTATGTATATAGAGGCCTTCCCACCTACCCGGGTGGGGGGGGGTTCTGGGAAATGGTTACAGAAGGCTTGCCCAGGGCTTACAGGGACCTATTAACCTAACCAAGCCGAAACAAACCAACCTGGTAAGCCACTTTCCAAGATTGCCTGGCGTAGAAATTACGACCATGCAATCAAATACCAATATAGAAACTACGACCAGTGATTAAATAATTACTAGACGTAAAAATAATTACCAGAGGATTATAAAAGCAGTCGTAGCTATAAAACGTTAAAATAAATTCTCGAGAGTGACTTACCGCGTATATTATTCTTGCTTTATTGTTAGGTCTCTGTAATTCTCCAGTCAGCCTTTCTAGAAACCCCCTTCCCCCCCCCCCCAAAACCCAACCCCACCCGCCTAGGTAGGTACCTAATAGCCAGTCGGTTAGTTAATCCAGTCAACTGAACCGCTCATATACCTACTACTTTAACAGTCTACTGTGTACTAAGTCATACATAGTGTGTGGAGACAGTGGGTCGCTACTGCTACAGCAATAGCATGTGACACGTGCCTTCCTAACAGACCCAGGAATAGGTGTAGTGTAGAATTGCAAGTAGCTTGCGTAGCTAGCGTGGCCAATGTACCCGGACCGTAGGTGAGATCCAGGAACGGCTGTTCTCCAAGCAGGGATGCCCGCCTAGACAGACTAGGCATTAATAGCTATATATTGGGAGCAATAGTATGTAGAGGTAATGGAGTAAGTGACAGAGGAATCCACTGAGAGGGGTAATATAGGCAGCCCCCCGTACCTGTCTAACAGTATGGGCATTATGTAGTTTATACACTAAGTGTGTACTCCGTAGTGACCACAATTTGCCGCCCATGACCTGCATATGGCCCACAGGACGGACGAATCACAATTATTAGCTTCGAGAACGACGCCTACTGGCTCGTTCTCTTGTGATATCTCGAGGACTGGCACATGATCTAATGTTCCTGCTATTCTACGACGCACATTTGAACTGTTGGTGATATCACCTCGATCGCGCCGACATTGGATGGTACAAGTTATGAGGGGCCTAACGATTTCACATCCTGTCTTACAAGGATCCCTTAATTCCGTTAATGGAACCGGGTGGGCGAGGGGATCATATACTTAGTTTATTGAATCTCCTGATCATGTTCTTATTCTCCTGTTCTTGTTGCGACTTTTTTCTGTTGCTGGGGAATCCCTTCGTTCGTTCACTATCGCGATGCCTATTTTCATGGCACTCGATTTCCAGCTAGCTGAACTCCATTAATCTATATTAATTAATTGTAATACGCTTGCCTCTCTTTACTGAAGCATCGTGAGTCCCAAATCCAATCTCTTTAAGATCGACAAGGCACCGAATCACATAACCCGTGTCATAATGGAGTTCTTTCGTTTTACATGCATTATCGGACTTCTCATTCCTTCCTCTATCGCCTTAAAAGTCACGCCTAATTCTCCTTGCGCTTCATTCTGTCTCGACTCGGAGGACGGCGATGTCTCTGATCCTCACTCATCGACCACCACAAATAAGGACATAATATGTTACGACTCCAAGTACACATCACTAGCTGGCCAGAAGTTCCAAAGGTGTGTCAGCTGTCTTCAAGACAGCACATTCACTCAGGGAAGCGAGAGCGACCAGCTATGGTTTTCCTGTAAGCCAATTCCTCTCGTCAGTTAGCAAGGCTCATTCGTTCTAACGCCAACTCAGATAACCTTAGGTATACATTCGACAATTGTATTTTTGGATTCCCCAATGCCACAGGTATTCCGTCAACTCCAGTTAGTCCCCCTTTTGGCGGGTGTTGGGCCTCATTGTTCCTGCATGCTCCCGAAACACGAGCTGAAATATTACTGTTTTAGTAATTACTAACTCCAACGCGTGAACAGTGCTCCACCTCCACAGCTTGCGGAGCATTAGAGCAGGCCTTAACTGGAGATGGTCTGACTTCAACCTACCCGGACTATTCATTTTGCGACGTCGACGGCGGAGCTTTAACGAGCTATTCTACTACAAAGTGTACATCGTGCGTAGCAGCTTCTGAGGATCAAGGATTCTTAGTGAATTGTGAGCTCAAATGCCTACATATCAACCGTGTTGGTTTAATCTAATACATATTGTAGATCTAGTTGCACTAGAGGCGGGCTGTAACCAGCGACCAACCGCTGGCGCTGCAGTAGGACTGTCTGACTCGGTGTTTTCCACTACAAGAATAAACGCTGTCGATTCTACTTCGAAAGCTTTAGAGGATAACCAATCCGCGCTCCCAATAACCACAATCGTTGGTATCGCCGTGGGCGCTTTAGTAGTTGTCTTGGCCACTGCTGGCTTCTTCTTCGTTCGCCATCGAAAGCGCAGAAACCGACGCGTCCGTCTTAAGTCTAGCAGGGGAGACAACCCCGAAGGAAGCCATCGCCGCGCTACATCTCCGCTCTCATTCCGCTGCCAGACTCACCTAACACCACGCTCTCCTGTCTTCCCGAATCAATCTGATTCCCAAATCGAAGAAGAGAAACCCTACTATAATCCATACGCCGCGCTGGGATCTTATCCCATTGCTCCCGAATCATCAATATCGAAGGCATCGCTAGCATCTTGCCAACCACAATCAACCTTCCCATCATTCTTACTTCCAAGGTCGGCTCTTCAGTCGCTTCAAATAATATCGACAATAACGCCCACTGTTCCAGACAATATTCATTACCCCACCTCACCAAAAGCATCACAGTTTTCTCCTCGTGATGAGACACCAGTCAGCACAACGAGTAGTAGGAGCACAGCACTGCTTCTGCCATTGCGTGCATACAACCCGGCCGAGTACAGTGTCTCTTCACCGCACCTCGACAATACGGTCGATGGGTTGTACACGAGTCCCACTTCTGGCTCGGCAACTAGTCCTCTATTGAGCCGACTATGGGACAAGCAAAATAGAGACTCAAGATCGACTGTGTGGGAGACGCCACAGCGTGTGACTTTTATTAGTACTCGACCGAAGGTAGATGGCGGGCTAGAGCGGATTCGAGTTCCACGTAGCCCTGGAAAGAAGAGGATTAGCAATACTGGGGGCCCGATTGAGTCGACGCAGATTAATATGAGTTTCCCGGGTCCGCCCAACCCCGGGCCCCGTTGGGGGCGGACATGATTTAAGATATTACATGTAGCTTTTTAGCACGTTTAGCGCTAACTACTCAAAGAATGACAAGGTTGAGGGGATGTTGTATTGGTTCTCGTTCTGGACTAGCTATAGTGTCTCAGACGCACCTGTAGGGCAATAGGACTGCAATTGATGTTATGGAGGGAATGGTCTAGTTGACATGGCATCCACTGAGAGGGGTATATATCCACCCCGTCCGTACCTTCCTACACACCCCTCTTATAGGAGTGGGGCTTGTCGAAAGTTATTAGGTAAGGGGTCAAGGAGTCACTGTCATGTTAAGTCTACGAATAGGGGCAACGGTCACCAGAATGTGTATATATAGAGGTCTTCCTACCTATCTATCAGTTAGTTACCAAGTCAATTCTGTTGAAGTAATAGGTATATGAGTGGTTCAGTTCAGTTGATTGACTTGGTAACTAACTGACAGGTAGGTGGAAAGATCTCTATATATACACATTCTGGTGACCGTTGCAGTTACGGCAGCACGAACCAAACATGCGCAGGCACCTAAGGGTTCTGGAAGACCTGCAGGGCATGGGCTGGCTGCCGTACTATATAGACCATACTAGATGACTAGGCTACCACCTTAGTTATTCGACATTCCTTTTACAGGGGTTGTAGCCTAATCGGTATGGGGTTTGTGCCACAATTGTCACAGCGTATTTTCTTTAAACCAAAACATCTCCGCCGCAAAAGATCATACAAAATTATAAAAAATACCATTCAATAGCTTATTCTATTACGGTCAGAATGGTACTATTTATTAGCCTGTACGACCTTTTTGGCGGAGTTATTTTTAAGCGCACGGACTTTTTTTGTATGCATAATGTCGCGATCGTGCCCAGAACCTACTAATATAAGCCACCAGAACCCAAGTGACGGACGACTTGGTGTCCTGTACCCTTTTGCGGTGGGACAAAGGGCCATAGCTCAACTGGAGTGGCTATGGATGTTACACATAAGAGGGTGGCCCGGTCAAGTGGGAGATGCGTTAGCTTAAAAATTCGATTTTTAAAAGCAAAACAAAGTTTGATTAATTTAATCTGATTAAATCACAACCCTGGCTGAAAGAACTTGATTGCGATACAGCAATGGTATCAAAGTCGCCTTAAGTATATATAGGTCTCTGTCGAATGATACGTAATCCAGCTCTGGCCACTCTATACTAAATACACGGGTGATAGAGTTGATCCTCGCCTCAAGGACCGTGCTCTGAGCTACAGGAAAGCAGAGACTCAAAGAATGAAGATGACCCTTATCAAAAACAAACCGTAAAACGTTTGTGGCATCTCACCCTTGCGTCAGTTGCTTGCTACATAAGAAGTCTATCTCTGAGTCCTTAAGCTCCAATACTCCCATGAATTTTCGGTACATCCGTTCTAAAAGACCTGTCAAGCCGAGCTGGCTTGCACCGCCTCTAGAATCGGCCATAGCAACTACGCCCCTCAGATGCTTCCGAGCAATAGTGTGCTCACCCGCCGTCACCTAGATGAGAAATTATTAGTCGTTCGTCTCAGGAAAAAAAGTAGCCCATACGTGCTATGGGCTTTAGAAAGACATTACCTCATCCACCGCAAGGGCAAGTGCTTTAGCAACAGTCATGATATTGACGGGGGTAGAATTATTGCTCATTTCTTGCCGTAGTGTCTGGAGGCATATTTGCTTATACTGCAGAGCCAATTGTACAAAGATGAGATTGCCTGGCTGGACCTGGAGAATATAACGGCATGTACTCAGGAGAATAGCGGCGACCATGAACGCGTCATCTGTGATGGCGAGACCAACCCATTCGCGAAGCAGCTGGGTCTTGTGGTCTCCCGGATAGTCGAATAAGCCGCAGTGGCCAATTGTGAATGGCACGATTACGTGAACATCTATGACCAGAACGATGTCAACAAGGAGACGAGAAGGTTCTTAACCTTGAGTGGGATCTTCCCCGATACCTCGGTAGTAGGAATATAATTATTGATGGACATACAGTGATTTAACAGGAAATATTCTACCGAAGAGAGCGGTCTTGCCAAGGATGAGAAAAGATCTTTATTACTGTCAAGTACTTGGCTCAGAGGGCTCGAGGCAGCTTCCTCGGATACAGTGAAGGCCTTGTTAACAGAGACACAGGCTATCTCTTTTCTATATTTTTCCGTTTGTTCACGTCTTCTCCGGGCGTGTGCCTGGCGAAAGGCGTGTGAATAGGCCAATTTCTTAGACTCAAATGAAGGGGCTTCCGTCGGATTCGAGACGGCAACAAATTGGAACTGGCGGGCCATACTTGAAGCTTGACAGGGGAGAAGTTCAAGTGGCATTCCGGGCCGAGAAAGTGATACTAATGTTGCGAAATTTAAAGGTCATAGAAACAAACCTCTTAGACACCCGAAGCGCATTTGTCATACGCCAGTCCCTGCCAAGACTAAGGATTGCCCGATCGGGATGTGGGTATATATAGATCTTCAAGCTCACAGGGTGAATGTCTGTCCAAACTTTCCATCCTATGTCTAGAAGGGCAATTCACAGAGATAAGAGGAGTGTAATTAGTACAGAAATCACGGAAAGATTATCTCTCATCCTTGCATCTCCAACAGATGACGTTGACTTATACCCTGTGATAGAAATTCTCTACGCCAAGACCTAATACTTCCTCATCGAGCTCAAGGCTAAGTCCCCGTAGCTGAAGCTATTTTCATATTGAGTCACTTGGAGTCACTTGCATAAGCAAAGCCCACGTTTAGTGGATTTGTAATAAGAGTGCTATCGACTTTTTTGGTCAAGAGGCCCCCTCTGATATTGCTTGGGACAAGGTACTGGCGGAGTCAGATTCGACCGGATAGAGGGTATCAAAGATTTATCAGATAGTATATAAGGGCCTAATTCAAGGCTTTGAATTCAGAGAGAATATCCACTCGCTACTATACTTTACTCTTCATGTCCATCGAATTCATTAGTTCCCCTACAGCACCATGTCCTCTTTGACTACGTCTATTCCTACTGGCTCTTGGATCCTAGTGACCGGTGCGAGTGGCTTCCTCGCATCCCATGTTTGCCTTCAATTCTTAGAAAGGGGTTTCAAGGTTCGAGGTACCGTTCGTGATCTAACTCAATCTTCTTGGCTCTTAGAAGGTCGCTTCAAGTCATATGCCGACATCGGCGCCATCAAGCTCATATCCATCCCTCATCTTGGCTCTGATGGTGCCTACGATGGGGCAATCAAAGGTGCTGCTGCTATCATTCACATTGCCTACGTTACAAACATTGTCCCCGATCCAAACGACGTCATCACCCCCATGGTAGCCGCCATTCGGTCCATCATGAATGCGGCCATCCGAGAGCCATCGGTCAAGGAGGTCGTGTTTACTAGCAGCGCCCTTGCTGCCTCGCCACTTGTTCGTGGTATTGACAATGGCATCATTGGGCGAGACTCCTGGAACGATGCTGTCCTTGAGGCTGCATGGGCGCCACCTCCATATCGCATATCCCATGCCATAGCTAACTACCCTGCTAGTAAGGTAGCCGCTGAGAAGGAAGTCTGGAGGTTTGTTGAGAGAAATGAGCTCCACTTCAATGTCAATGTTGTGTCTCCCGCAGGGCTAACCGGAGAGCCCCTCAACAAGAAACATATTGAAGGGCAGGCCAATTGGGTGGTCCACGCCTACAGGGGTAATAAAGCGGCAATGGACTCATTGCCAGCCTGTAAGAACTGCTCCTCCAGCTAACTATCAAGCTTCAGCTAAGCCGCGCTCTGACTCTCGCGATAATAGCTTTTTACGGGGATGTAAAAGACGTGGCGTTGATCCATGTGGCAGCCGTTCTGGATCCCGAGGTCAAGAACGCACGATTCCAATCATGGGGGCATAGTGCTCACTGGAATGAGGTGCTCTCTATCTTGCGCAGGCTTCGTCCGCAGAAGAAGTTTGTTGATGACTACCCTGATCCGCATCATCTTAAGGCATCACTCGATCAAACAGAATCTATCGCGCTTCTAAAGAAGTGGTCCGACAAACCAGACAAGAATGGATGGACGTCTTTGGAAGACAGCATATTTGAAAACATCACAAATCCATATCTTGAGGGATGAGAAGAGAACAACGTTCAGTGGCACTCTTTCAGCCCGCCTTCCTTTCCGTAGTAGTCGTTTAGCTTGGTGGAATATGAGCAACACCATTGAGTCCTTACCCTTTCAAACCTTATAGTGATGCCAAGATGAAGGTACGAAGGAGCCACGTCGCTCTCGTATCGGAAAGTCTTAGGGATTCTAATAATAGTTTAGTCGCTTTAACTCGAGACACATCGATTACTGAAGGGTATCCCTATCCCACTATGCGCCTTTCTACATGCACCTTACTGTCAGGGGATAAGGTAGCAGTAGGGTAGAAGCTACCCACTAGGGTAGTACTAGCGTAGCATCGAGGTATATAAGTAGAACCCTCCCAACTTCTAGGGGAGAGGTTTAGGAATTAATAACATTAAGGCCTTACCCTATACTTCTACGTAGCAGTGCCCTACCTGTGCCCTACCTTCACTCTGGAGACTAACCACTCTAACACTTAGTGTACAGGGTTAAATTATTATGGTGTACTTTTTAACGTTGTAGGCTCAGCAGCGTATAGGTACAACAGCCACAAGATTTGAAGTATAGTTCAATGCGTTTATTTGTCGCTCCTGTACCCTTGAATATAAGATCTTGACAGCGCCGCAGTCGTTGAGACTCGTAGAACAGATCAACACTCTGAGGCCAGGAGTACTCTTTGTGAGATATAACGGGAAAGAGTACTAGGTACTTAGCTTAACTAGAAGGTTCACTAAGCTAATCCGGGCGGATCGGTTGCAAGGCGGCTCCGTCGAAGCCGCCCTCCGGCTCGTCATAGTAGAGTTAACATGCTATAAGATTACCAGCGTTAATTATGATCACCGAACTCGATTAACTTGGTACTCGTATTATGGGTCCTAATCTACTCTTCTATTTATTTACGCTTTATTACTGCTAATTAGGCACTCCCTCTAATCACGCTGCTCGCAAAGCTGTAAATACGCGATAGTTCACTATAGCCTACAAGTCGGAACCCAAGTTTGCAGGTTACAGTATGCAGGGAGCGCTAACGCTGGCCAGAATGTGGTGCTAATATAATATCCCGATTAGGACTCCTTATATATCATGACTTGCTGAACCAGGGACTCTAACCTCTCACTCACCAGATCCGAGATTAGTGAAGCCTCTGAAGCTTCCTTCCACGGTTAGTATTTCTACTCCCGACGTCCGAATGCTACCGTACCAATTATAGAGATGGGCGCGGCCACCTGGGAGGAATACTGAGTTTATCCACAAATGGCGAATTCCTGCTAGCCGATGGCAATCAATGCTATAAAACGCGGCAGGCGCTGTCGGTTCAATGTCTGAGTCAACTAGATCTATATTGCATCTGGGTATCCGGCGCCGAATGTCAAGACGAGATTGTGTGAAACGGACGATCCACCCATAGATTGAGCCAATCAACCCGGGGTCATTGGAGGCGGTTGCTTGAGCGACATGGCGAGAATGCGACGCTAATACTTGTAAGTGAATGAGTGGTTGACGGAGCTATAAGCCCAGTACTTTTGCTTATTATTAGGAATGTCACGATACTACACCTACCACACTTGCAGAATGAAGAAGTAACTTGCACACTGTTAAGGGCCAGCCCCTCGCGCAACAAATAGTAACCTCATAGGTTGGGCGCCGTCCTGAGTGTAATTTTAAACATTAGGTACAAGCAATGCCATGTTAGGATGAATTGAATGTTACCCTAATCACGTACATATCCAGTACTTACATTTACTAGTATCAATACTACGGCGGCTCACACACTTCGGTTTGTGTACCTGCAGCCCGTCGCCCGAGTGATTTCTCGTGCGATGCGAACCTACGTGAAGGACTGTCGTCGCAAACCACTTCCCTTCCTGGATGCCAAGCCTCGTGATCTACGTTATCCACATACGAACCCCTCACTTATCACCCAATCTCACGCGACCCAACTGACGAGATACGCTAGAAAGATACAATCTTCGGAAACAAGTATCCCTTAACTCTGTAGATACTTAGGGAGTACCTAGCAGGACCCCGCAAGTGGGTAACGTGAGTCATGAACACCCGCATGAACACGAGGTGCTAAAACTCTTTGGCGACACCAGCGCATGCGTCAAGTGGCACGATCCTCGGGATTCAATTCGTAATGTCATTGTCACAATCAATTGGAAAGGCGAGTGAGTAGTTACATAATGTAATCAAGTACTATGTATATTCTATCTCATGAAAGCTAGCCTTGCGCCGGCAGCTACTTATGTATTGTTGCGGGAAAGGATTGTGTCGTGACTAGGCGACCGGTGGATCAGAACGCCTACCCGTCCGTAAGGCCCAGATATTAACCCACATAAATTTCAGTACCGCAGAGGTGTCGTAGAATTCGTGTCGGAGCCTCTAAGGTGGAAACCCCGTTCAAATGAGTAACCCAAATTTACTCATTCCATTAAATAACCCTTCCTACCAAAAAAAAAAACAAAAAACGGCCCATTGAGGAACCATCATCTACTGACAGTGCCCCGTGTACTTAGTCCATTCTTATCTCCGTTCTAACCTACCAGTTCCCCCTAATCTACCACAAGGCAGCAAGAGCAGCAATGACCAAGGCACCGACGGGGCCCACCCTTGAAGCTGCGCCTGTAGGAATGGAGCTGGTAGTGCTCGGAGGTGAAGAGGCGGAGCTTGGAGGAGAAGTGATGAAAGTCGTCGAGTTAACGGGGTAAGTTGGCGTGTAAGTAGGATACGTCACTGGGTAACTGGGAGTTACCGTAGGGTACGTCGTCACTGAGTAACTAGTAGGAGTCACAGTAGGATAGGTGGGCGTTTCCGTAGGATAGGTGGTTGTCTCCGTAGGATAGGTGGGTGTCTCCGTTGGGTAAGTAGGGGTCTCTGTAGGGTAGGTAGGAGTTTCCGTGGGGTAGGTAGGTGTCTCCGTAGGGTAAGTGGGAGTCTCAGTGGGATATGTGGGAGTCTCAGTAGGGTAGGTAGGTGTTTCCGTAGGGTAAGTTGGCGTTTCCGTGGGATAAGTTGGTGTCTCCGTAGGATAACCTGTTGGTGTCTCTGTGGGATAAGTAGGAGTTTCCGTTGGGTAGGTAGGAGTCTCCACGGGATAAGTAGGAGTTTCAGTAGGGTATGTCACAGGATATTCCGGGGTCGAAACCGGATATGAGACTGGATATTCTCCGGCCTTAACAGCCGCAACCAAGGCAGCGGCGGGAGCTAAAGTCTGAATGAGCTTCATGATGACGAGTTCCTGATGGTGATTAAGATTAAAGAGTAATAGGCAATTGTGTGTTCTAAACGGGAGACCGAAGCGAGTGGTCGTGTTGGGTTGAACGATTGCGGTGTTGATGAACTACAACGAGTGAGAAGATAGCGACTGTGAGGAGTGATTATATATTTGGTGGAAAGAAAGGGACAAATGGGTAAACACGGCGTCTCACCCAGCAACCTATATACCTTTTTTTTCTAGAGGGGCTGGCAACTAACGATACGGTAGGCTGTGGCGAGAAGATCTGCGGCCCATCCCCGGTCGTTGTCATCGTTTCTCGGGCAATGATGCGACCAGACCGATGTACATACTATTACTTGTACATTAAGGTAGTAGACAGATTGGCAAAGCCACCCAAGTAACCATGCCCACTAGACTTTTAGTGCTAATATGAGGTAACATCGCAGTGTATGTGAAGATCTTTCAGATGTCACTACCAACTCGGCTAGGCCTCGGCTTAGATTATGCACGAAAGCGTTACTGTCTGTGTTAAGTATTCCCGCCATCTCAACCAACGTTGCATCCTAGGCAGAGTCATGGGGAAATCGGTACCAGCGCGGCCTCCGTGTTGCTGAGGGAAAGGTACAAAATGGCGGGGTACTAGCTTCATCATACGGTTGCATGGTAATACGAGGTCACAGCTGTATCCACCGCCTTGGGAGGTTGGGCTGACTATTAGCCTTGATAGACAGACGTTGTTTTTAAACAATAGCTTTCCTGCATGGACAGAGGGAAAAGGCGGAACCATCGGATACGTCATACTACCTAACCTAGGTACAGGTATTGACTGGACTTTCGATATTTGGTCTAGGGCGGGAGCTAACGAGAGGATGATTCGGTGCAATTCTGTGCTGGCGGAAAGATTCCACGCCGCCCTCGGGCGGTAATCGGGCAGCACTACCCGGGGGTCGAATACAACACGACCACTGAGCCCGCCGAGTCGCAAACCTCGTGTTGCCCTGACAATGTCTTGGTCTCGACGATGTTATTGGATACAAGGGTATAGCCGTTCGCATACGTCATTGGACGGATGACAGATCCTATGCGCCAAACGAGCAAAACCGACCAATACCTACTCGACGCCAATGCGATACTTAGAAGTAATGAGCCCGGCAAAAACTGACAGAAGCTGGTTGGCCGGTCTATTGATCCATTGCCCCAGTGAGTCTTTCTCGACTTTAATTGTACGTGTGGCCGGGCTCAGTGACTAGGCTGAAGACTGGGCAGAAACCGGGGCAAAAAAATCACGCCCAAACCCATGTGCCCACACAGGAAATGCTTGATAAGCCGAGATACATTAGTGCGAAAGAGGGGGAGGGGGCGGTATAGGGGATGATCACAGTTGTCGAAAGTATAAGGGGTCAAGGAGTCACTGTCATGTTAATCTACGAATAGGGGCAAATGGTGTATATAAGAGGTCTTCCCACCTACTCATTAGTTAGTTAAAAAGTCAATCAACTGAACTGAACCACTCATATACCTACTACTTCAACAACAGTGACTGTCACAGGCCTTGAAAATGGTCTTGGCAGTGTGCTATTTTTTTGATAGTCTTCCGGCCGAAATAGTTGCCGACCAAATATGGTCACAGCCGCCGAAAATGATTTTCAAAATAAAGACGATCGCCGTGATCGTCACTGTATTTAGGTGTATTCGGCAAAAGAAATTCGTTTACTCCGTATTCCGTTTTCTTTTTTTTCTTTGTACTAGAATACTGTTATGGTTACAGTCGATTGGTCACAGTTAATTGGTTATAGTCGGATTCGAACTACAGTGTACAGTTTACGATTATGATAGCTGTATTGATGGCAAAAAGGATGTAAAGGTAATGTAGTATGTAATAGAGGAATCCACTGAGAGGGGTAATATAGGCACCCCTTCGTGCCTGCCTAACAATTACAGAGGTATTACGGCTACGCTACGAAGGTTACGCATGAGAGATTTTGGCCGTTATTATCAATTATAAGGCCTCGTTCTAAAGTGGAAATTGCAGTTGCAATTGCAGTTGCGGACTGACTGGCCAGGCTTCGGGTTATAGAGGGGGGGCTACGGGTTGCGTAGCCACGTTGGCAACTATATTGACAGGTAGCTAGGACCATTTTGATGGCTGTGACGGTCACAGACCGTCTCTGCGGTAGAAATCATTTTGGGCTGGGACAGCTTTTACGCGAAAGACAGTTTTGTATACAAAATGATCACTGTGAATGTCCTACAATAAAAAGATTGTCCCGCCTGGTAGAAAATGGTTCCCAATATGAGCGCATGTGCTTCTGTCTGCGGATCCCTTATGAAGTACTAGACCTAGTGCATTAGTATTACTCCAGTGCATAAGTCAGTTGTACAGTCATAAGGTTGGTTGATTGACTATGTAAGGGTCTTAGTGGTATGCTATGACCCATGTGCTATATATATCCAATACAGTGGGTCAGTGCCTAGCGCACTTACCACAGCAACCATAGTGGATCGCTTGCGCCACACGCCACACAGGTGCCACACGCAGATGTTGATGCAGCTACGCATTTTATGCATTTATTTACAGCTCATTCGAAACATCAAGCTTATCTTATATCCACCTAGGTACCTAAGCATCAGACAAACCAGTGTGGTCAAGGGTTGAGGAACAGTGATTGTATTAAAACTCGACCAGCGAGAGTCTGCGGGAAATATGGAATAAATGAAGGTTTAGGTTTGTAGAAGTGAAGAATATGTGTGCGTCTTTCTGCCATGGTTCCCTAGTATGAAGTACTAGACCTAATGCATTAGTATTGCTCCAGTACATAAATCAGTTATGCAGTCATAAGGTTGATTGATTGACTTACATTGTAAGGGTCTTGGTGGTGTGCTATGACCTATGTGCTACTATGTATATATATCCAATGCAGTGGGTCAGTACCTACTGCGCTCACCACGGTAACCATAGTGGATCTCATGCGCCACACAGGTGCCACAAACATAACTTATACACTGGAGCAATACTAATGCATCAAGTCTAGCATAGGTGTGGCACCTGTGTGGCGCAAGCGATCCACTGTGGTTGCTGTGGTAAGTGCGCTAGGCACTGACCCACTGTATTGGATATATATAGCACATGGGTTATAGCACACCACCAAGACCTTTACATAGTCAATCAACAACCTTATGACTGTACAACTGACTTATGCACTGGAGTAATACTAATGCACTAGGTCTAGTACTTCATAAGGGATCCGCAGACAGAAGCACACTAGGACTGGTGCGTATTGTTGTACATACTATGTATGTGGATGGGATATCGGGGAAAGGAATCCTGCTACCTACTTGTGTCGACTGTGTACTAATTCATACATAGTGGGCTTATGGGTCGCCAATATACATAGTAGTGGGTCGCCACTACTCCAGGGTCCTTATGATCTTCTGGCAGTTTACTACTATGTATGTAAGCACCTACTACAAGTAGATATAGCAGTAATTGAGTAATTGACAACCACCTTGATCATTCCAAAACGATAATCCTAACAAGTATTCTTCTTTCGCAGGTATATATAGATACTTATGTATACGGTGCTAAAGCGTATCTAAATTTAACTGCCTTCTCTTCTTAGTTGATTCGTATCTGTGTGCGCTACTCATCTGCTCATCTATCAACACGAGCGTAAGTAACTAATACTCAATGGAGAGAGATTACACTAAGTTGTTTTCCTCTTGAACCTTTGCCATCACCGCTTTGATCGCCCCATTGAATGTTTCGTTTAGATTTGGCTGCGCGCACTCGTATTTCGAATGCATCACACGGGGGCTTGCTGCGCCTTTGAGTGATAAGAATTGCCGGTCACGAAGCTCTGCTATCCCATTAAACGCCGAAATGCATAGAACCGTAAGCTTTTGAACATGTATTTTCAAAACTTGTATGATATTAGGGCCGCTGTCGAGCCGCGCTTACTCGCCCAAAATGCCTATATTGATTCCGCCATCCGGCGAAGAGCATCTTTAGGATCGAGCCGATCACTCGTCATTGGGGAGCTTGATCTTCAACAACAAGTCACTTACTCACTCACTCTTATCCCTTTCTTTTTATGAAATAATGTCTCAATTTAGGCTCGTCGCTCCTAGCCGGGTGCGCTTTACCTTTATAATGTAGCATGGACCGAAGTCCCTAAACTTCCTTCTCTTAAGGCTATAGCTAGACATGCGCTTGTAGTGCGGTTTTGGCTGAGACCCAGGCGTTCTCAATTCCGACCCCTCGATACCTAGGAGTCTCGGCCAATCGACTCTTCGTTTCTTCAATAGGTCTACAGGTCAGCTCCTAGCCGTCTTAGCCGCCGTGCCTAACCCCGCCTTGTCGATGCCGTCCTGATCTCCATCTGATGGAATATCATTTAGTGTTCTGTAGTTTATAACGACGACGACGATGTCAGTACTGACAAGCGCGGATAACTTACCGCTTCTAACCTCGACTAGGCTAGTCTAGAACCGTGCCGTGCCGCGCCATTCCGTTTCGGCATCTATCACATAGAGAGTAACGATGTCGCTAGGCTACTATAATCAAGCTTCCCTCATACAGTGTATCGCTTCTGTGCCTACAGAGGTACAGGTTATGCGGGAGGCCGACAGCCTATTTCCCAGGACTCGAAGAGTTTCCATTCCAGGTTTCCCGAGTCTACCTATTATTGCCTGATGCAATCTGAGGCATTTTAGAGAATCCATTACTAATGAAATACGTAGGTCTGATGGTACCACAGCGAATGAGGCTTTGAGCTGTGCTGAATCCCGCCACCTCATAGATCAAACCCCAATGCGGGAAAACCAATCCGGCCTACGATTTCTGCGGGAGCTGGTGCTTAGCAACGGTGCATGAGAAAGTCGAACGAGCGCGCACTTTTTTTTCATCCAGAATGATGGGCACAGCCTGCCGAGAACTAGCCGATAGGGTCCGATGGAGGTCTCGGTCGCCTCTTTCGAACCACTTCGACCATATCATTGATTGGTGGATACTCACCTATGCCGATTATGAGCCCGGTGCGTCCATAGTAGCTCACGTATGACCGGTCACCTTATCTTAGTTACGCAGTGCAGTTTTTTCCCCTAAATCATGCATCGCGATCTGTGGAAAGCCACTGTCAATTGCTCCCAAGCGCCTATCCTTGCACGCGCTATCACGTCCGATCGATCTCCGCTTGCAAGGATCTTAATTGCGTGGCCCGCAAGTTTTGCACGATTCAGTTGCTAACTAAAAGTTGTGAGAACAAAAATCTTCCTTGTCTTTTTTCCCACGCCGCATGTACTTTTTATGATATATGCAGTGGGGCTGAGGCCAAAGGGAACTGGCTGTCGTCAGCATTTAGAGGTCCTATTCTAGTGTACCTACACAACCTCTTAAGACCCACGGTTGTCACCGCGCAGGTTTCAATGCGAGCATCGGCGGGAGTGGGAGTTCCCCTCATTGGGTTTTCTAGAAATGACTCCTTGCAGAGCTCAGACATCGTTTACCGCGGTCAAATTTGACGATGGATACGGAAAAGTCGGCTATGCAGTTCTATCGCGAATGCCTTGCTGTAGGCAGTCTCCGCGATGCGCACTTCTGGTTCGACATTGGTGAGCTCACCGGTCAAGCAACATTTTATCCAACCACTGGAGCTAGTGGCGACACGCAATCTGCAAGGAACGGAGGTCTAGACGATCGACTACCAGTTGTAGGTTGGAGCAACCCTAGAGTGTCTAGGATGGTGACACGCGAATTCAGGAACCAGGCACAGCCAGGCACAAGGATTAATTACCTGTAACTTGGGCCAATCAGACCCCGGAGTCGTGCGAAGCCACATCAGCCGCTAGATCTAGATCGCAAACATGAGCAAGTAATTTTTTATAAAAGTTTTTCCCATTATTCCTTTTGTTCTGGGGGTATAGGTGCCATAAGCTGTGTAATGGATTATTTATACCCCTCATCTATCCTGAGAAAAGCTTTGGAGTCCTGCCATCCCAGCCTCATCTAAGTGTATCATTCTATTATTGTTAATGATACTGAGGAATACTGCGTATCTTGCAGGATAAAATTTAGGCAACAACTCTGTGTCCATCTGTCCACGAATGCCTTCTAGAACTATGTTTTGGAGATAGATCTAAAAAGACCCATCATGTTGCCCCGTAGTTTGTTCCACACAGGTATACTATGTACTATTGTTAGTGTCCCGGCTAGGGGGGGTCATACGGTGGTCATCATGAATATGGGACGACCAATAGGTACTGGAGTGCCTTGCTTACACTCAACAGCTTGCATCCACAAGACCTGTCTTGGTTTAGAGACTCGGGTATATTGCCCTTTGTAATAATATTCCAACTGGCAGGTACACATATACCTGCATCTCGACTCAGAAAATACTGGCACTAACAATGAGGCATGGTCGCATCCCGGCCCCCGGCGGTTTTCTTTCTGCGCGCCAGAGTATAAGATCTCGTTGTCACAACTCTCTTTTAGTTTCACAAAAATTTTTTTTATGATACTCTCATCTACAAGATAACAGTTGCTTGACGTTTCACTCTTTTTGCTACTCGTAGCTACCATTCCTTCTTTTCGACTAGTGATATACATTCCTTGATCATCAGGCCTTGCTATTGATCTAGCCGTAGCCACTCATTCTACACGAGAATATTATATATCATCTCAACTTTCAAGTAACAACAGGACATACCACCTACTATCCTTCTACATATTCTGCAGTTGTCATGCATTTCTCACAACAGTTATTTGCCTTTGCTGCTACTGCTGCCACCTTGGCCAGTGCCAACTCTATTACCTTCATTAACCAGGATGCCACCAAACGTACCATTATCTTCACTCCCAACGCCGGGCTTCAGCAGATTGGCTCGGTCGTTGTCCCCGGCAACGATAAGCTCAAGGTTGATATTCCCGATTCCTGGATCGGCAATGCCTACTCCGTCTCAGAGGGTGCACCCAGCGTCGTGGGTATGCTAGCTGAGTAAGTCAGGTTATGACTGCTACCGATTCGCGGACTACACTAATTTCCTTTCAAGGTTTACCTTCCAGGGCTGGCAGGGACTCACATACTTCGATGTGTCCGCCATCGTGAACCCCAATGACCACGAAGGTGTCAAAGAACTATACCCACTCAGTCAGCAGGACGCCAAGGAGAAGGTGTCGATTTCCGGCTGCGACGTCTTTCCTTGCCCTACTGTATACTATCACCCAGATGACGTCCAAACTGTCACCAGCCGTAAGTATTTCATGGAATCGTTTTTTTTTTCTAGTTAAGCTATACGCAAAGACTAGTAGTCTTTCATAATTCTTACAGTTTCGAAATTACTTAAATGCCCATGCTCAAACTACGATAACTAACACTAGTTGCTGCAGTTGAGACTGATTTCATCTGCACCCTGGGTAACCCGCCTAGCAACAAGGTCGCTCGTGACGTTGGAACAGAGCTAGTCGCTCGCAAGTACGTTCTGGGCAAATTCTAAGGGCGGAGCAAGTACTCCCTTTTTGCCCTCCGGCATTTTGACGAATTTATCGCGCTGAGCGCTCAACACGATGAACGACAGATACGACAAGACATCCGCACCCTTCCTCATCTTCTTTCCCTCCACCTTTACGGTGTTTACGCTACTTAAATCAATGCATAGAGCTAGGACAACGGCTTTTAACAATATGACACCCTAGTCATGTTTTTCTCACGGCGAGTATTTTTGTTGCCTTCCCATTACCAGGTGCGATGCGAGCCCCTGGCACAATCACCTTTGGCCTCGATGGTCGTGCTGGGGTGGTGTGGGCAATGTCTCACCTCCTCCATCGGGCTTCAGCGCACACCCATTTTCAAACTTCTTACACTACATTCGCTAGCCCAAGTTATTAAGCCTTACCTTTTTGTATATAGATAAAGGGAAGATAAGAGAGGGATTATTTCCAATTTTATTTATTGCTTCCTTGCCTCGGATAGGTAGATGATATAGCGTGGTTATCGCACGAGATTGCAAATCCAAAACCAGATTCAAGAACCCAGCTTCGTCTACATTTACCCATGTGAGAGAGTTCAACAACAACATTGGTCCTCCGCTTTACCGGGTGGCTGAGTGGATACCCTACTAAGAAGGTCGCCTGATCATCGTCAAATCCTGCTTGCCATCCTCTCTTCCCACCTTAAAAAAATTAAATCCCATTCCTTGATCGCGAAGCGTTTTGCACCCCGGCTTGCCACGAAGTTAATGCGTGATGCCCCTCCAATCTGCTAGTACCCGCCGCTAAACTATCTTGGCTCTCGGATCCTACGATGCGATGCAAGGTGCGCGTTGCATTTGCCGAACGAAAATAGCAGACTCCTCCCCGATCCCCACCTCGTCCTTAGGCTAGCCGCCAAGTACTGGGAACGCACCTATCGGTAACTACACCAGACACTGACTGCAATACTGCACACCTCATGTATGCGGATTCATAATGTTATCTACTATAATGCTTTATCTAGATGTTTGTTGCCGCATTTGTCTGTCGGCAAGATCTCGCCGAGAAGGATTGCCCGCGGCAAGCAATCATGTGCATGTTCAAGATATTATATCGTTTTGCATCTGGGCACCGCAGGCTCAGCCTCGGGCAGTTTGTGGTGCACCTGTAGGAAGGTACGGGGGGAGTGCCTATATTACCCCTCTCAGTGGATTCATCTGTCAATTACTCCATTACTTCTACAACATCAATATCACCCCTATTGCCTAACTCACCCCGAAACATACACACGGCGGAATCAATCAGTCAGTCAATCCATTTAATCCGTTACTGCCAACCTTACAATCGCGTGCCACCAACCCCGTTGAAAACAGCTACACATGCACAAAAACCGACACGTGCATCATTGAGTTTTAGCAAAGTGCATTATATACCTACGCATCGAGTAGTATCTGTCTAGAGGATGTTGCGCGACACACGGAAAGGAGACACGTCGAGGTTGTGGGTGAGCTTGAGTCTCACCAAGACGCAAGAAACGCCTATGATTTTGCAATGACAAATCGACGAGCAGACAGGTAGGTAGATGGGTGGGTGGTCTACAGCCCGCGAAAGTGTAGATGAGCACTCAGCCCGATGCAATGAATCTGGGGAAGAGGTCGAACGGAGTGGGCACCATTTCGTCCGTCCTACCCGCGCTGCCGGCAACCGTGTTGTCGTGATTTATGGTTTCTGGTAGTTGGTAGTTCCGCATTACTCGGGTCGGATTGGATGATTGGGTAAATCCGCCGCAAATTATAAACGCGGGACGATGATTAAGGGGAGAAAGAAAAGAAAATGATAGAAGTAACAGAAAGTAGCATGAGAGGAAATTGTGTGCATAGTTTAGGTAAGTAGGTAAGTATAGCCATGGGTAGACGCATCTATCTGCGGGGTTGGCTACGAGCATAGTCCTCCATTTTCAACATTACTACGTCCTTCTACGATGTCTTGTTCCCTCAACCGATAGGACCTAGGGAAATATTCTAGAAGCACAGCCGGCAAATGAATCCGAAAAAACAGGGGGTCAGTTACTCATGTGTTCCCTTGATCCATCTTTTAGCCTTTCGGATAATCCATATTATATGCAGTAGGTATCTTTACAATCTGGGATCAATCTTCGATGTGGGGTTGAAATCGACCCGAGTCTTAGACACTGACGATCTTAGTGTTGAAGTAGTAGGTATATGAGTGGTTGAATCAGTTGATTGACTTGGTAACTAACTGATGAGTAGGTGGGAAGACCTCTTATATATACACCATTTGCCCCTATTCGCAGACTAACCATGATAGTGACTCTTTGACCCCTTATACTTTCGACACTTAGCACGCGAGCGCCACGTGCCGGCCTGCGATCTTTGTAGATCTCGCTAACTGTGCTCGGCAACGATAGCTCCACAGGATATAGAGGCGGTTTTAGTACCCGTGAGCGCATACTAAATTAATTAATTCATAACCATGAGTGCGTTCTGTCAGCTTGTTATCAGTAACGCAGCCGGTCGAAGCCATATCATCGATATCCCGGGAGTGCGCTCAAGTGGTTGCTTCCGAAATATGGGTTGGGTTCTCTTGATCCCACGGATCACAAACAACACGTAGTACTGTCTCTCTATTTGAAAATACATAACCCCAAATGCGAGCCATGCTTCAGTAGATTCGAAACATGCCCGCTTACATTAAACTATGTTATAGGCTAGCCACATTCCGGATTCTATAGGTTTTAATGAATTATTGAATAAACCATGGCATGAGCATCGACTTCCAAGCCCAACTATTCCGTAAAGTGTTTCGCTGGCTCGCGGCACCTATTAGGCTGTTGGATTATACCTAGCGCAATGGTTTGCAGTTCGCTATACATAGGCCCATGGAAGCGAAAGTTGTAATCGGTCCTAATTACGACAATGACATGACCTATCAGGACGAAATAGACACAGGGGTGGAAATTTTTTAAGGCCGCCGCGCTTTGTAACTGGTAACTAGCTGTGTGAAGTTAACGGATGAATGCAGGTAGTACGTGATTAACGAATGCTCCTTGTGCGACCTAGCATTTTCCTGTGTCGCTTTGAATACTAAAGACACGTGTTGGCTCTCAAAGGAATAGACCGAAGAGAATCATGACGGCTTAGCAAAATTATGCTCCGGGGCTGGGGATCGTGTCACGGCCGGAAAATATGTACTAAGAGATTTTTTGGTAGAGTGGTATTACACAATACAAGCTTTCGCACTCCAACTGCTGTGGCCTGTGGGACTTCGTGTCACAGGAGTCAACAATAGGTAGCCTACACAACGGCCCTATGACAAAGATTGATGTCACCGTACTTGACACAAGAGAAGAGTTGGACCACGGTGAGTCTACGCAGGTGCTACCTAGGTAATAGTAGTTAGCTCGTGGGCTGGGTACTAGAGATTTCGGGTCCCAATGTGCGAATGAATGTAAATAATATTATCATACAAGGAATAAAATAGGCCGTTACTATACAAAGTCTTGTGATCATGATAAATGGCATATGCGCATACAATACGGCTTTCTAGCTAACTGTGGAATAGAGCCACTTCTAAACGCTTGCTTTGCTACCGAGCCATGCATCAAAATCGGGTGGATTTAGAACGC
The DNA here is from genome assembly GCA_037356035.1 of Xylaria sp. Z50. Classification (NCBI taxonomy): domain Eukaryota; kingdom Fungi; phylum Ascomycota; class Sordariomycetes; order Xylariales; family Xylariaceae; genus Xylaria; species Xylaria sp. Z50. The sequence continues at coordinate 87,042 of JBAWJU010000040.1, forward strand.
TTAATTCGAAGACCTGTTGTCTGATGTCGTTTGAGAATATTCATCAATTACGCCGTCCGCCTTTGGATTCTTTTTATCGCTATCTTTCTCTTCAGGCTGTGCTTCAGAGCTACTTTTAGCAGGACCTTGTTCCGGCCTCTTGGCCATGATAATCTTGAGTAAATAATTACCAGTATCTCCGAAACCGTTGATCTGGCCAAGTCGAGAGATAAGATGATCGATATCTAACTTCATTCTTTTGTAGATTAGTATCGCTCCGAAAGCAGAAAGCTCTCTATCTGACTTACCGACTAATGGCAATCTTATTCTTTGCGTCAATGGTCTCTAAAGTAGTTCCGATTTGGCTCCTGTAGCTTTCAAACACGGGGCTTATGATTAATCGCACGGTGCCTTCTGGTAGGTGCTTGGTAAGGACTCGATGCAAAGTAATCGTCTCTTTCACGAGCGTTTCCATGTACGCATTCACTTTCAATTCGGTTCCTTGTTCCCAAGCAATGCCCTTCATGGTCTTGGTATGCGTGGTAGCTCGACCACTCATGATCTCAACTAATTTGTCATATATGCTATTTTGGTGTTCCTGAAACAGGCGCTTAACCTTGTCAAATTCACCCATGAGACTGGCGACAGTAGAGTTATTGACGTTAGGACCTGATCCGGCGTGTCGTCGCACAAACTCCCGGACGTGTGGAATAAGCGTGGAGATGAATGCTAATGCTTGGGAAGCAAGGGCGAGATGCCTGGTTGTGATATTTCTGAGACCGGCGGACCGTGTTGCTCCGGCTCCGAGGATGAGCTGTGTACATCGTGAATTGAAAAGCTGTAGATAAGCAATAAGGGAGGCAGAGATATCAGAAGCCATCGAGGGGATACCCGTAATGAGATGCAAGAAGTGAGTCATGCCTTCGAGGCATAGAATAGCGGAGTTAGGTAAAATGAAAGGCTCAGAATCTATAACCGCACTTCTAGTCTTCTCTTTTGTCGCACCGTTGGACTCTGCCCTGGGCCGTCCATTTGGTGTAGCAATTTCATCGTCCTGTAATTCGGAAAATGGAATCCATATTTGGCTTCCATCCGTCCAGGATTTACTATCTTTTGTGCTGCACTCCAGAACGCGACTGAGCAAGACATTGTCTCGTTCCGTAAAATCCTTGGCGTTCCATTGATCGGATTCCATAGCTTGAGCAAGCTTTTGCTTTTCTACGTCGCCATGGGATTGAATAAAATCCTTAATGTGGGCGTTGACCACCGTCTTCAAAGACGTACCGCTCTTCCCTGATATAGATTCGCACTCGTTTGCAAAATAGAGATTCAGAGTAAAGTATCTCAAGAACCAAACAAGCGGCATTCGGGCGCTCTGTTCTGATCGCACACGAAGAAGCCTGACAATCTTTTCTTGGGAAACATCGACGGCTTGACCCAAAAGGCTGGCCATGTCTATGGCCATGTGAATGTCTTCTTGGATGTCACGATTCGCACTATTCAGAGGCGGTGATTTCAATTGAGAGGGTAATCGATTGCTCGTAGGGGTCGGCGATTCTCCAATAGAGCTTGCAACATCAAATAAAACTTTAACCTGTGTAGTGAGTCTCCGTAATGTTTCTGTGATGCTGAGATACATCTTCGTGAACAATTCTTCGGCGTCTTGTTCATCTAATGCTCGGAGGTTACGAGCAAGAATGCTGGATCTTTCCTGTGGAGTCAGGGCCTTCGAGTTTACCGTAGACACGGACACCATGGACTCGTTATCATCGTCGTTTGAGGTTGGCAGTGGCCGCTTAACAAGCTTTCGGATTTCTCGCATGACTACTTCCCGGTACGATGCAATGGCGATGGCGATATGCTTCGACCGGTGTAGCCCAACTAATACAGGCATCAGCTGAGAACGAGGAGCCTCGGTCTTGGCCAAATAAGCCGGGAAAGCCGACTGATCTCTACTATGGCCACCACGGGATCGCATTGCGGCGCTGCTCCAACGTAATAATACCTCTTGAGTTGAAAGGTTGTCTATATGCCGCCTCAAATCTCCCAGGAGAATTTCAAGGAACCGTGATTCGAATGCTTTGCCAATGCGGAAACGCATCGTAGAAATATCGTCATTGATCCCTTCAAGCGCTACGGCGTCTCTGAGATCCCGCAGCTGCCGGCTCGGACGGCTCCCATCTATTAGGGTAATCGTGCCCTGCCCCGAAATGAGATCCTCTAAATTGTCGATATTGTCTAGTGCCTTCTGAAGATCTCCAGCTTCTACCAAGTTCTCGCACGTTGCCATAGATTCCACAATATCTCTTAACTGTTGCACGGCATCGTTCAATTGCTGCAGATTTTCGCGACGCCGTTGTTTTTGCACAATATCTAGTCCACTAGTAGCGATCTCGTAGTCAAGAGCTTCTAGTTCTTTCCTTAGAGTCTTAATCCGTTCAACGGACTCTGCAGCTTCAGAGTGAAGTTCTTTCAGAGATCCCAAAGCTGTGAAGAATGTGGTAGATGCAGTGGAGATGGAAGTTATGAGATGCATCTCAACGGTATCCATGTACCAAGAGAGCTTCTCTTGTAATATGGCATTAGTAGCTAGAGCCTTGCGAGGTGCTGCGGTATTGCCATTTGCCGACTTTTTGTCCCCAGTGGATCCGGGAGCTGGCTGTACAATCTCGGATTTCTCGCTCACAATATCGAATGTCCGGGGGTTCTCAAGATGGAAATCTTCGTCGAAGTAGACATTTGGAATGGTAGATAAAGGGGGCGGTCCCTGAGCTTGCTTTCGACTATATCTCGAACTCGAACTCCTACGTGTGGGGGCCCTCGACGGGTGAGAATCAATTGGTGAGACTGACCTGGCAGATGTAGCTGCCATGTTACTTGAGGAGGATGACGGCCTACTTCCTGGTCGTAGATGGCCATCATCTTTAAGCTCTGTACGCCCGTCAGTCCTACCACGGCGAAAGATTTGATCGTTCACATCGTCATCGCTCTCCTGCATGCGTCGTAGTTGGCCATAGAGGGCACCGACTTGTGTAAGATAAGGTGTGAACTCCGAAGCGTCTATGTGTGGCACATTAGTTAGGGTAACAGGTGGTATGTCCCTAGCGGTGGGTGGCTTATGGGCACTGGATGCCGGAGCTACGGTATGGGGCTGTAAACCTGTTCGGACGATGGGCGGCTGGAGAAGCGTCGATATGGCATTCTGGCCAGTCTCCAGGACGGCATGAGACCAAGTACCTGATGACGTGTCGAGCTGACCACCGACAGAGTGTATGGAGCTTGCGGCCGAGCCTCGGCGGATCTTGGGATGGGACGTCGTGGATTGGCGGTGGAAGGGGAACTCGGTCGGGGATGTCGGGGACCAAGGCGATAGGCTGTCAACAGACTTGCGAACTGCTGCGTCGGAGAACATGGCTCGTGGACATACAGGACGTATAGGGCGAGAGAAGCCGATTGGCTTATCGAGAAGGCTCGCGCAGGGCTACCGAGGAAGCATAGCTAAGCAAAAAGGCAGCTGGCTATATGACGCCCTGAGGCGCAAAACCGGTGGTTTGTAGAGTCGATGGATGAAGACCAAGTAGGTTGGTTATTTGTTAGCCGAGGATTCGAGAGGCGGATATGCGCTAGGTTGAAGCGTAGAGTTTGCCGGGGCTCGAGTTGTAGATACGTTGGGATTCGTGTATTAACTAGACGGAATCAATTAGAAGAAAAGTGGAATTGGCCACCAGATATCTGCAGTAGTCTACGAGAAGAGTGGTTGTGCCTGGTTGTCGCCGTTGATTTCGACTGGAGTCACTATCCTGACACTAACTAGGTTGGGTGTATGGGACAGACATCTCGTCTCTCAGAAGTGCTACCCGGGAGTGGCTAATAGGTAACACGTGACAACTAATGACAACTGACAACTCAGGATCTTAAGAATCTTAAGAGGATTAGCGCATATGCAACCACTAAACGCGCTGTTTTAGAGAAATCGCGTCCCGGCACGCGTTGTCATAGATCAAATCTTATGCTCCTCACGACTAAGCGCCCCTCGATTCCTGAGTCTCGATTTGTGACTACCACCAAGTTGCGTATCCGACGAGTTCCCGAGAGTATTTTCTTGTCAACCAATCATCAGTTTATAAGTCTTCTTTGCACGGCCACACCCCCGTAAGATGGATCGCCAATCCGTCTATTCCGTCTCCGTCTTCCAGAACAGCTCGGGTCCGAATGAAGACACCCGGCTCCAGTTACAAGAGCAGCTGATCAACTTCGTCTTACAGTTCAGACACGACAACATCTTCGTTTACAGGTACATCGCCACGCTTGACATTGTGTTTCAGCACTAGGATTGTGATTGACCCCGCATTAGAGATCAGCTACGCGAAAATGCCCTGTTGAAAAGGTTCTATTGTGATGTGAACATCACCGACCTCATCAAGTACAACGAAGAGTTAGCACATCGTCTGGTAACAGAACCAGCCGAAATCATTACTCTCGTGCGTCCAACTCCCACATCATACACTCTCAAATGTGTGCTGCTAATTCGCGATAGTTCGAAAATGCCCTACGAAAATGTACTCACCGAATCGTCTTCCCTCACAACCCCACCGCCGAGATCCCAGAACACCAACTGCTCCTGCACTCCACCGCTGAAGATGTTTCGATACGAAATTTGGATTCAGAGACTATCGCGCGCCTGGTTAGGGTGTCAGGCATCGTGATTGGTGCATCTGTCATGTCCTCTAAAGCCACTGAGCTGCATATCCAATGCCGAAGCTGTTTACACACCCAGGCAGTCCCTATTCTTGGCGGATTCACTGGTGTTACTTTACCGCGCCAGTGTGGCCGGCAGCGTGCACCAAACGATCCCGCCGAAAAGTGTCCCCTCGATCCCTATTTCGTTATTCATGAAAAGTCCCGATTTGTCGACCAACAGATTATCAAGCTCCAGGAGGCACCCGATCAAGTACCCGTCGGAGAGCTTCCGAGGCATGTTTTGATTTCAGCAGACCGTTACCTAACAAACAGAGTCGTTCCCGGTTCAAGATGCACTATCATGGGTATCTTCTCTATCTACCAAAGTAAAGGTTCGAAAAACTCCTCGACCGGTGGCGCCGTAGCTATTCGAACTCCTTATCTTCGAGCTGTCGGGATTCAAACAGATATGGACTCAACCGCAAAGGGTAATGCGGTTTTCTCGGAAGAGGAAGAGCAAGAGTTTCTCGAGCTCAGTAGGCGGCCTGATCTCTACAATGTCATGGCCGATTGCATCGCCCCCTCCATTTACGGAAACAGGGATATCAAGAAAGCAATTCTATGTCTTCTGCTCGGTGGGTCAAAAAAAATACTCCCTGACGGCATGAAACTGAGAGGTGACATCAACGTTCTACTTCTCGGTGATCCAGGTACAGCGAAATCGCAGTTATTAAAGTTCGTGGAGAAAGCCGCTCCCATTTCTATTTACACTTCTGGCAAGGGTTCGTCAGCAGCTGGCCTGACAGCTTCCGTACAGCGTGATCAGTCGACAAGGGAATTTTATCTAGAAGGGGGGGCTATGGTACTCGCGGACGGCGGAGTCGTATGTATTGACGAGTTCGACAAGATGCGAGACGAAGATCGCGTAGCCATTCACGAAGCTATGGAACAGCAGACAATTTCAATTGCCAAGGCAGGTATCACCACGATTCTCAATGCGCGAACATCAGTTCTAGCCGCCGCCAACCCAATTTTCGGCCGTTATGACGATATGAAGACCCCCGGCGAAAATATCGATTTCCAGACAACTATCTTATCCCGATTTGACATGATCTTCATTGTCAGAGACGAGCATACACGAGACAAGGACGAACGGATTGCAAAACACGTCATGGGCATTCATATGGGCGGGCGCAGTCTAGAAGAGCAGGTTGAAGGCGAGGTACCTGTTGAGAAAATGCGGCGGTACCTATCTTACTGCAAATCGTGAGTCTCTAAATCCCACTCGAATTGAACGGCGAAATTAACAGGTTGATCTAGACGCTGCGCACCCCGCCTTTCACCCGAAGCAGCCGAGAAGCTCTCCTCACATTTCGTCTCCATCCGCAAGCAAGTGCACGCGTCCGAGATCGAAGCGAACACGCGCTCTAGCATCCCCATCACAGTCCGTCAACTAGAAGCCATCGTGCGCGTTACCGAGGCGCTAGCCAAACTCACACTCTCTCCTGTCGCGACAGAGCAACACGTCGACGAGGCCATCCGCCTCTTCTTGTGCAGTACTATGGACGCCGTAAACCAGGGCTCGAACCAAGGCAGCCGCGAGCTAAATGAGGAAGTCTCGCGTCTCGAAGCCGAGCTTAAACGTAGACTGCCCATCGGCTGGAGTACGAGTTTGGCGTCGCTGCGCCGTGAGATGGTTGAAGGCAAGGGCTTTAGCGAGCAGAGCCTGAACAGGGCTCTGATGATACTGCAGAGGAGGGATACGATCATGTTCAGGAATCAGGGATCGCAGGTTTATCGAAATGGCGCTTAGATGCAACGTGCGAAGGGAGGCCACGGATATGTGTGCATTGGATGAAATGAGCTCGCGCGCGATATAAATACGATTCATGAATTGAGTGGGTGGATGGGCGTCTATGGAGCACTTGTTTAGAGTTCGAGTCCATTTTGCCGTGTTATCCTTCACGGACACGCAGTTAGCATGATGAGGGCGACATGTCACATAAAACTAATTAACTAGTTTAGTACACGAGGGCAGTAATTACAAAGAAAAATGAAGTATACAGACGAGATCTACACCATGGCATATAGAAAGGACGCACTGCTTAGTTAAAAGGGGGGGAGGGGGCGATACTTGCGGGCAATTTGAAAGCAGTCTGTCTACACATATCATTGGTTGAACATGAATATCCATCTTTGGCAAGCCTGGTGGCAAAATTCATTCATCAAGTCGCATCAAATCGTACTCTCATCTGTTCTCTCGCCCGCAGGTACATGCTATATCACTCTATACCACTTTGATCGAGGATGGCACGCGTCCCTAGTTTGACGACTAGGCCCTTAGACGACCGCAATCGTATTATCGTCACGAATCGTAGCCACTAAACCGAGCACTGCCTCACCACCCACAATAGCCGGTCCCCGAACGACAACTTCGCCAGTGTAATTCTCGTCGGCAATCTTATGAGAGCCACTATCGCGCAATAATATCTCAGTGCTACTAACAGGAGGGCCGAAATGTGAGCCCTTTCCATTCCCTGAGACGCGATAATCATGAAACTGAGTCTGTGCGACGGCACCTGCGCATGGTGCTGCGGAGAGGGCGTAAATCACACGCGCGCCGGTGAAAACGCGCAGGTCCGAAATTGTCAGTTCGGACAGTAGTGGTGTGTTGCCATTTGCCGGGTGTGCAACGTAGACGAGTCGAAGCTTGCCAGGCTTGTTCCCGAGAATCGGATGCAGAGAATCATTGCACGATGCGAGGAACGACGCGGCGGGCATAACACCATTTTGCACAAGGCTACGAGTCTGGACCCAGTGGGAGAGGGAGGCGAGTGCGGATGTGATCTTGCCTTTCGTCTCGCTATGGGTCTTGGTAAGGGTCTCGGGCGTTGTAACGATGATAGTCGGGGCTACGCCTTGAGTGGCGAGAGCCAAGTCTAGTGAGGCCCCTGCTACAGAGTTAAAGGCGACGGAGGCATTGCTATAGATGGCCACGAGGGTCAAGATAACCGTGTATGAGGAAGATAGTGGCGCTGCTGGAAGGAAGAGATCTGCCGGCGAGAAGCGCTCCTTCGTTGGGATGGCGACAAGCTGGGCCGATACGGCTGATACAAGGTTGCCCTGGGTGAAACGTATCATTTCCTCAACAGAGTCGGCCTTCGACGTCCAAAACATGATGACGTCGGGTGCGGCGGTCTGGTTATCAATGGAAGGAAGCTCGGTCCCAGATGTTTGCGGGCTATCATTCAAGATGTCCTGCCATGTAGACACGTTCACCTTACCTCCCATGCCCTGGGGAACCTCGTTCCAGTCCAGATGCTTGTTGCCTTCGTCAACGACCCAGATTAGTTGACGTAGAGCCGGATAGTTCTTCACAACGCTATCGAAAGGGAACGTCCCGGGGTACGTAACAACAGTGTCGGCACCAGATTGCTGCAACATGGAGACAACGGACGCATCTAACTGATTGTACGGCAACAAGATGGCAGTCGCATTGTAGAAGCTACAGGCAAAGAGGGTAGCAATGTACTCGACGGAATTGGGCAGGTAGATGGCCACCTTCTTTCCGCCCTGAGATGAGATATACTGGCCAACTAGGTTGATCTGCCGAGTTATATCGTCTATGGTTTGTCAGCCATAGTAAAAGAGATCCGTTTAAATGACTTTACCAAGCTTATGTTCGACAACCTTCTCGCTGCCCAAGACGGTAAAAACACGGCCTTTGCTCTTCGCACCATCGCCCTCAGATGGCCCCGAGACAGCCTTGCGCCAAATGTCTCTTAAATCGCCGTCACGGCCTTGCGACCACTTAGAAGCACCAGCCTCTTTAACATTGAGCCCGCTGTTGAGAGGCATGCTGTGGGGGGCGGCGTTTGAACGGTAGATGGGGGACTCCCCTTCCTGACGGACTGGTGAGCCATGACCCTGGCGAGCCAGGAGCATTGGATGAATTTCGGGTTCCACGCGGCTTGAGATTGAGTATGTGATGAGAAGTACCAGGAGGGTCACAATACCAGTGGAATAGACGTTCCATTGGCCGATGAGAGAGCTCAGCCCATCATCGAGCTGTGCGAGGATGTCGCCGAAACTCATGATGACGACGGTTGCAAGACGGTTGCAAGACGCGTGCTATACAGCTATAGCTATAGGTTAGGTACTTAGAAGAGGAGAGAACACGGCATCAACTATCAAGAAAGGGAAAATATACAAAGCCTCTGGAGACGGCCGTGATAGAAGCACGAGGAATCGACCAGACGATTTCGGTGCTGACATGGATTCATAAATCCTAGAATTAGGTACAGCTGTGTCTCCATGTGCCTACATAACACTGTAGCATTACATGGTGGGGCTTAGGCGGGCAGAGGGCACTTCTAGGTACTGATAGCAACAACAAGGATCTTCTTGAGTGGTCAGTGTAGGATTCGTATGTAGGAAGGTAAGTTATGGGGGTCTCGAACCCCCCACTTGGCGCCACCAGCCACTTCCCACCGCCACAGTACCTAGTAGATATGAGGGAGGGAGGGGCGGCATTACCGGATCTGATAGAGGGACAGTAAGAGGGACAGCTGTACATACAGATTAGGCAGGCTTGGTACTACCCAAGTACTGTGCCTGCACTACCTACATATAGATACTCATAGTTACCCACAGTATATCTCTCGCAGTTTGTGTACTACCTATACGGAATCAACGTCACCGACAGTGATCTCAAGCCCCACCTAAGTATCCAAGTACCTACCTAGTAATACTGATAGCAAAAAACCAGGATCTTCTTGAGTGGTCAGTGTAGTATTAGTATGTAGGAGGGTAATGTGGCGATGGGAAGTGGCTGGTGGTGGCAGGTGGTGGCAGGTGGCGGGGGGAGATTGTACAGTACATTGTACAGTATGGAAGGGTCAGACCCCTGGTCTGACCCTCTCTAGTGTACAATTTCCCCCCGGCTACTTGCCACCACCAGCCACTTCCCACCGCCATACTACCTAGGCGTGGCTTGACGCCGAATGGACTGGGTTGGGTGGGTCTGGTTTTCGTTCGCGACCTAGGAACCCCGTCGCAGGGGCTGTCTTAAGAAAACAAAAGACAGCTTGAGCTCAACACAACGACCACCTTTGAGCAACGATAGCTGCCTTTGCGCCACGGCTCAACTTACTAACCCTTAGGCACTCTCCTTGTAGGACAAGATATCAGCACTCGGATTCAAAAATTGTCTTCCAATCTGCGACATAAATCGAGATTCGAGCAACATCCTTCGTTCTAGTTCCTTAGTGCAAGTCAACAACAAAACAACAATAACTTCCACCTGCACCCCAGCACAACCCAAGACCTCGAGCACACACGGCTGGCACACAACCCCCGTAGTCGCCTCAATGGCATCGACTACTGCGCAAACAGCAGTGTCCACTCCCACTAGGACTCCCATCAAGGCTCCCGGGACCCCAACCACAGAGAGTCCTGGCACATGGCGACATCCCCGCATCCAAGAAATCACAAAGCGGCAGAAAGCGTCTACCATTACTGAGAAGAATATCAACCCCATAATGATCAACCTCGCGCTCATTCTTGCCTTGTTTCTTCTGCAATCATATATACAGAAGGCTTTGCCTCCCAAGCGTTCGGCTCCTCAGTATGCTACGATGCCACCTCAATCCTAAGCTATCTAACTAATCTCTTGAGTGCAGTATATGGACCTATTTCAAGTACACACGCTATGTGGTTTTCGTTGTGCCTGTCTTAAACATCGTATTGAATTTGTTGCCATTGTTCAGACCCAAAGATGACTTTTCCGATATCCCTCTCACACCTGGCCAACGAAAACTGCTGGGCCTACCGCGGTCGTCTGCGCCGCCAACACCCGGCTCTGTATATAGTACACCGCCCCGATATACCCGTACACCATCTGCTTCAGGCTCGGTCGGAAGCAGACGCAGTTTCTCAAGCTCGCCCATTTTGACGCGCAGTCCCTCGAGTCAAGACAGTCCCACGCCAGGAGGAAATGGGTCAGGTATCACGTCTCCAGGCCACCACCTTCTTCAGAAGGCCATGTTCGGCGCACGCCGGTCCTCACTGGGATCAATAGGGTCGCCAAGCCCCATTAGGGGTAGTACATCAACGGGAGCAGCATTATTTGGTAGTGGCCCCGAGACCCCAAGCCCGAGTCCAGCTAGGAAGAGAAGTACCGTGGGGCTGAATAGCAAATGGCGTTACGACAGAGGCATGTACGAGAGGGCCAGTAGGAGTTTTAGGGACTCAGATTCTGATGCGATGTATACATGAAGAAGGAAAGGCGATCATAATACACCATGCTCTGCAAACGAGCAGGCAAAGCTATCTGTAGATATAGTGTAGTTGTAATGACCACGGCACTTGGAAATAGTAACCAACTAGACCATCCACCAGATAGTCTAGCATCGCTGGGATCCACGGTACTTCCATTCTATCAGACGACAGTTGTTCTGTAGGATGGAAGCTAGGGTCTAGCTAGGTACGTGTTATCACACGAGAATCCTCAGACCTTCCATCAGAAAGCTTCTACCAATAAGATTCGATATACTTTCTTTAGTCCGCAAAAAGTGGTGCCATAAAACAATCAAAAGTTAAGCGTAGATGGTGTAAGAATAAAAGAGAAAAAGGTTGGTACATAAATGCAAAGAGATGTTCCACCCACTTAGACCCAAATAGGTAGCCCTAGCAATCCCTCCCTAAATATCTAATCATGCAGTCAGTTAGCGTGACATAAGTTTAATATCATACCTTTTTACTTCATAGATTTTACCTCAACCACCCCTTTTAGGGAAAAATCGGGTATCTACTATAAATTCAATATCAAAGAATCTTCGATATTAAATCTAGTAACGTCCACGTATAACCTACAATTTAATATCAACACTGTTTGGCCTCGCATCATCGGGGTTTGTGGGGTACCGGTCTTAGAAGATAATTGTTCCTATATTTTACTTCATGAGAGGGCTACATCGTCACGAGTCCACGGTCTTTCGACAATTATCGGAGGAGTGGTCAATGCTTGCTAATCAATCTGATACACTAACGTCATGTGGGTGAGCGGTGAGCCGGCTACTGGCCGGTGTCTGGCCGGTGTCGGGTACATCACGGGACAAAAGAAGCGCCCCGTGCAGTACTTTCCATAGAACCAAGAATCGTGTGTCATAGATTCAATTCCGAGCACAACTATCGTCAAGATGGCGTCGAAACTGCTACCACCCAGATATGTGCTTGCATGTATAGCGGTCTCTTCGGGAGGCTTCCTCAATGGCTTCGATACCGGCTCTATCGGTGCTATCACGTCTATGCCTCAGTTTATTGACTCCTTGGGGAAACTCTCCCCGTCACTTCTTGGGTTCGTCGTGTCTGTAATCTTGTTAACAGGTGCCGTCCCTTCTGTATTTGCAGGGCATCTTGCAGACAAATACGGACGATTGACAGTGATCTTTCCTGGGGCAATATTGTTTGGTATTGGCGCCCTGGTACAGGGCACGGCATCCTCGCAAAGCCAACTAATCATCGGGAGGGGTATCGGCGGACTCGGGGAGGGGACCTTCTTTAGCATTATATCCACCTACATATGCGAAATTGCCCCCGTTAGGCATCGTGGAACCCTCGCCGGACTCCCACAATTCATGTCTGTCACCGGCATCGCTTCGGGCTACTTCACATGCTACGGTTCCGTTTATATCAAGTCTAGCTTCGCTTGGCGGCTGCCGTTTATCGTACAAGTTTTCATATCCGTGCTCCTGGCTTGGTGTTGCTTCGTTCTTCCAGAGTCACCACGCTGGTTACAAATGCAAGGGAAACGGGAGGAGACCCTGCGAGCATTTGAGCGACTTGAAATCAGCATGGTAGAAGCTCAAAGGATAATGATCGTTCCGGCAACACAAAACCTGAGCCTCTCACCATGGCGGAGTCTATTATTGCTATTTCGAAAAACGTACAGGTCTAGGACCATACTGGCGTTGTTTATCCTAGGGATGGTGCAATTGTCTGGTATCGACGCCATTTTATACGTGAGTCGCTCTTAATCCCCAACAGCAGTACGACTACTAATTGTCTATCCAGTATGCACCAATACTCTTCAAGCAAGCAGGCCTCTCTTCTGAGAACGCCTCTTTCCTGGCTTCTGGTGTTTCGGGTATTCTCATGCTAGCTATCTCTATCCCGGGCTTCCTTCTTGCAGACAAATGGGGCAGACGTACTTCAGCAATCACTGGCGGTGTAATCTTGTCTGGTTTGATGTTTCTAATAGGATCTCTGTATGCAGCTGGGGCAGTACATCCCACTGGTATCGCTAGATGGGTGATCATCGTCTCGGTTTTTGCTTTCGGCCTTACTTATTGTGTTAGTTGGGGCATCGTAGGCAAGATCTATGCAAGTGAAATCCAACCTGACCATACAAGGGCCGCTGCTACGTGTATTGCTCAGGGGCTAGGTTTTGTAAGTGCAATGTCGACTTATCAACTTCACTTTAGGATTTCGGCTGGCTAACCGGTAGTCAGTTCACGAATTGGCTCGTGGCCATTCTCGCCCCAATTCTTCTCGATGCATCATCGTTTGCCGCTTATTTCCTCTTCGGCGGCCTTGCTTTAGGTACAGTCATTGTACTCGCTGCCTATATGCCGGAAACACGTGGCCGTACGCTTGAAGACATTCAGGAGGCATTTCATCGACCTGCGCTTAGTAACATCATAACCGGGCTCAGACAATCTTTCCGAATTCGCGAGCGACAAGTGCCGACTGAAGGATCTACCGAACTAGAACACCGCACTACTGCCGCTTCTGGTATTGGTGATGAACCCTCTGCTGAGAATGTTACTATATCTTGGAGACTGGACGTAGCGTGACCAGTCAAGTAGTGGGATCACAAGTACGAGCATGGCATGACCAAGAATAGCTATCTTTACTTACACACATTCTATATATACGCGTAGAGGGGCAATTAGCTCAATTACAACGATGACCTCAAGCCCCCCTTCTGCTTGAGGCACAATGACCCCCCATTTCCTTTTTTGTGTGCCCAATGGGTTCATATTAGGCTCACTTATGCCCCCAATGATCCAAAACTAGGGAAAAAGTCATTCAATTTAAAAACAAGATGTCAGCAAACCGCATAGGGGGGTTGATCGCCTACTTTAGTCGAGATAGTTTGAGGAAGATTGGAATATCGTGAATTAAGCCTAGGGTATACTGGCCTTTATCAGGCAACTTACGTCAAATACAACGTAGCAAAACAACTCTGCTATCCGTATAACTAGTTGTTGTATATCTTTAGACCGCAATCCTTCGACGAGGTTATACCACATCGTCCTTTACCCTGCCTTAATCGCAAGGCTACGCTTAGGAGGCTGTTCACCGCGCATCCACGGCCTTTTCTGGATGATTCTATGTGATGGTCTCTTTCTATTCCTACCCTCCTATGTATGCTATTTTGCGATGCCTACCAATCACTAACATGATACTATATTGGTGAACATCGAGGCTGCATCTCATAGGGGATGCAGCGAGGTGTACAAGAACAATTAGAACGTAAGGTCTTTCTTGTAGACGTCATGCTAGGTGAAATCGATAGAACCACTTGCGGATTTCTTTTAAATTCGTCTTCTTTATCTCTACTCGCCGCTTTGAGTCGCGCCATATACCGCTTTAGTTCATCACCGGCAGCGACGGATACCCCCCAACTCAACACTACCGCCAGCGAAGCTACTCCGCAGGTCCTTGGTGAGGATAGTGAGCGCGATGCTCTAGTGCCTGCTTCTCAAGAAGAACTGGGGGCTCCTACGGCGGTGCTAGGGACAGCTGAATCTCGTAACCCCCATGATTCTGTTTCTGTGCACGCCTCTCAGGAAGATACACGGATGAAGCTGGAATAACAGGCGAGAAATTCACGTCTCAAGATAAACTTCACGCCTATCTCGAAAATGACCCTCGTGATATGTTCCGATTGGAAATGGAAATTTATAATGATATTTTGCAGTCTCGCATCCCTTACTGGTACGTTTTCTCCTCATCTCCGTCGGCAAGGCGGCTGTGACTCAACCTTTTTACGAGATTATAAGTCAGCTGAAGTGGCTTTGGTTCAAGGATGACCGCTTCTTGATCGACTTTCAGACCTTTGACGAAGCAGGTCGTGGACTCTAAGGGTCTTTGAAGATGGCGTTCAAGTTACAGCGAAGGTAAAGTTAACTTACAGACACTATATGATCTTTTGATAACTTTCTGACTAGTTGTAGAATAATGGCCAGTCTGTTGGTTCTCACCTAACGTTAGGAGCCATTTTGCCCCTTATTACTCAAGAGGCCATCTCGTATCCCACTCGATTTGTTACGAGCGGGGATATAGCCACCACCAACGCTGCTAGGGTACTCCCCGATGTAGCACCTCATAACATCAGCATCCAAGGAGTATTGAGCTTAGAAGCTAATGTCCGATCTTAATTGGCATCGTCCTGGGTGGATATCCGTAACATGTCTCCTGTCTGCCCGACTGCCAACTGCAGCCACCCAAACCGACGAGTAGAACGCAACCCTTCCCCTACTTGGCATACAACCTGAAAACTATACCAATAACGAAATCGCTCGAATTCCCAGACGACCGAAACTTGAATTTATCTACAAAATTCCGCATGTCGTTGATATACTCCAAAGGCCCTGACACATCATACCCATTTCTTAGTAATTGGACTAAAGCTCCGGAAAATGTCCTCAACTACTCAATTAGTGCGATGAGTCTATTTATATCCGCATACATAGAAGGTATGATTGGGAAATTTGGGTGGACGGGTCCCAACGGAGTTTTGGGTAACTACCATTATGAAGGTAGTCCGGCTGTCCCCAGATATATCGAAGATTTGTCATTGGACTATAATATCGCCCACTCTGCCACATGGATGAACACCATGATCGCTGGAATCATATGATGTCTCTGTGTTAGAATTCAGCCTCGCCTCGTTCCGAAACTACTCACCTAATTACTTACTCGATCTGGCATCCCATACATCGATCCGAGACACAGCTGGATAGGTGTATGTAAGGGTGTCTGGAATAGGCATGGCAGGTCGGCAATTCTTTCCTTCAGGCCGGCAACTATCTATAGAATGGGAATTCCAGGGCCACTTCCGGGGGGTTCTGAATGGTCATAGGAATCTCGAATACACATTCCAAGCCTTCTCATGATCCCTTGTTACAGGAACCCTCATGAATCAACGAGTGTCATATTCTATCCCCATGTTAATAGTCCTGACATATTTCAATGTGATTAAGTAAGGAAAATAACCACTTTTCGATATTGTTGTTGCTTCAAAACAACAACAACAACAAATGAAATGGTAAAAAGTAGTTAGTGTCCCCTTGGATTTTCTTTATTCTCTAAAGGAGGACGGCACTAATATATTGGTGACCTGTCGAATCCATGCCTGTGGCGGGGGGCTTACTCCTACAAGACATTGATTGAAGTGATCAAGGCACAATAGTGTAAGGGAATCAATGAAAAGTGTCTCGAGCCATCTACCACGGTCCTTAGAAACAAAGGGAGTCCCGTGTATAATGGTGACATAGCCCCAGGGATGTTCAGCAGCCTTCATGCATCAACAAGTATCATATTCTACCCAATACTAGCAGTTATTCGACAACATGTCACTTGAACAAATGTGGTTGTCTGTCTGCGTTGTCTGTCTCCAAATTTAGGATTTCTACTAGAGATTGGCACCAATATACGACTACTTCTTTTCCACCGGCCACGTCCATATAGAGAAACTTCGCTTGCATATACGCTATTTTCTTCTACTAAACTTCGTTGCTTCTTAGGTCACACTTAGATGCTTTCACTTTAGTAGAAATATTATTATTCTATTAACCTGATAGATCCTATGTGCGAACAAGGCGCGATGTACCTAGGTAGTTGAGTCAGTATGTCGTCTAAATAGATAATTCGGCGAGATATTTCATACTTCGAGGACTTTATGTCGTTGTTACCAACCAACGCCTTCGTAATCCATCTCATTTTATACAGGTTTTTTTTTGTAACGATGGGTCAAGGAATGATGTATTTTGGGAACAAAGGGTCACCAAAAAGATGCGTTCAATGTTTTAGTATGTACAATTGTCATAATCTCATGTTTGACTCCAGCGCTTCCAGAATTGCCAAGTAGGCACTTCTCTCATTCCGGTTTCACGCTTGGCTACTTGATCTCGCCCCTGTATCCGCCAAAAGAAGATAGGTATGCCCGTGAGAACGAAGGCGACGACGATGAGGGTCTTCAGTGGCTGCGCAAATACGGCTCTGCTGAGGAGAAATAAGCTAACACAGCAGAATATTATAGGCGTAGTGATCCAGGTTTTGTAGGGCCTTTCGAGGTGCGGCTCCTTGACTCGTAGGATGATCAGTCCGAGAACAGTAAGGAAGTAAAAAGAATATCCCGCCACACCGTAGAAGGTAAGGAGTTCGCTAAATTCACCAACTACCATATAAGCCGTGGTTAGTAGGGTGTTTAGAATGAGCGCATTCACTGGTGTGAAGAAAAGACCCGTTTCTTCGTCCCCAACCATATTTCGGAATCGCTTTGAAAGCCGGCCGCTTCTTCTCGTGGAAACATTACGGTCCGGGGAGCCAAATCCGATGCGGCCAGCAAATGAAGGAATAAACCCTTCTTTTGCAGCCGCATACACTAACCGACTACTTGTAAATGCTGTCGAGTTGAGCGATCCGAAGCATGATGCGCTAACGATTAACGCGAATACAAGTGCACCTGCTGGTCCGAATACTTTGCTACCAAACGCGACGGCAACGGTATTAGTGCTGTTGAGGATTTCCTTGGGTAAAACAAGGAAATATGAAAAGTTGGCGAGTAGATAGCCGATAATGACCAAGGGCATAGCCGTATGGATGACGCGTGGGAGGTCTCGCGATGGGTTGCGAAATTCACCCACGACGTAATTTGTCTGTATTCGCATTAGTGCTGCAGGCTCCATAGTTGTATCAAAGCAGGCAACTTACGTTATCCCAGCCATCGTATGCCCAAAGCCCGGCGTACAAGGCCACAGCCCAATGACTACCATCGGTACTCGTCCCCTCAAACCATTGATGATTTTTCCACTCCGTATTTGCCTCACCCGAGAAAGAGAACCCGGTCAAGGCGACAACGATTCCAACGACCGTCACACCAACCAAAGCAATAAACTTTAGGAACATAAGTGCATCGTTGATTCTCGTTCCTAGCCGGGTGGAGACACAGTTCAAGAACGTGATGATGAATAGTCCTGCAAGACCGACTCCCTTGCCGACCCATGGGTTTATGTGTTCCGCCTCTGCCCCAATAAAAGCTCGCACGAGGTATTCCCCCATGATGATGGCGATAATAGCAGCACTCCCGGGTTTTAGAACAAGGACAGCAACCCAAGTGAATAGGAAACCCGCTAGCTCACCCATTATTTTTGATAGATATACTTGTGCTCCTCCATTTAGAGGGATGGCACCCCCCAGCTCAGCATAACTAGCCGCACCTGTCCATGCTAGGACACCTGCTATTGCCCACACGACCAAAGATGCGCCTGGAGAGCCAACATTGACGTTGACCTGGCTTGGAGAAGAGAAAATGCCGGATCCAATAATTAAACCAACAATCAGTCCCAGCCCGTTTAGATAAGTCAAGGTCTTGTG
Source organism: Xylaria sp. Z50 (assembly GCA_037356035.1). Taxonomy (NCBI): domain Eukaryota; kingdom Fungi; phylum Ascomycota; class Sordariomycetes; order Xylariales; family Xylariaceae; genus Xylaria; species Xylaria sp. Z50. The sequence continues at coordinate 105,366 of JBAWJU010000040.1, forward strand.
CTTCTCTAATGACGCGCCGCCTAATCCGCCGTGTCGTTGCGCAGCTGAGGTAGGGGCGCCTAGAGGGGCATAACCAGGCGCGGTGGAGGAGGAGAGGGGGAAGAGGTTCGCCGAGTAATCGAAATTCGACGCGGTCGAGTAAGATCTATTGCGGGCGCCGCCCGACGTGGAGCGGCCGGCTGGGTTACCGTCGTCTAAAGGGTCGTCCTGGTCTAGGGAGAATTTGCGAGATGACAATATCGAGAGTCTTGAATCGGTCTCTGAGTATGTATCTAGGTCGTGACTCGACGAGGCTAAAGAGGCTAGCTCGAGAGAGTCCCGATCACTGGGATGGAGATTTGATGTGTAATAATTGGACATTGCAGTTGTGCTCGGAATATTTGTTAGGTAGACTCTATATCCTGGATAGCTCTAGGCAAAGCATCGTCGGTGGTAAACTAGTCGTCGAATGGTCGAGGTAGTATTATAGCAGGCTATGTGCGAATGCGAGGGAAGAGTCGGTTTCGGTGTCCGACCGGGTTGATGCTCTATTATACGAGACGACGGTAAATCGATCATATGCGCTTGTGTCTTTGTGACGGCATTTGCCAAAGTCGAGGATGAATCGATAAGCAGGCCAAAGGGGACCTGAACACTGTGAGGTCTTAGCAAGGTATGGTTTGGTAATTAATCGGCTCTGGCCGAAGAAGATGGTGTAAGTTACAAGAAGAGTAAGAAACACGATCCAAGAAATCTGTATTACTGTTCTATTTGAGTTGATCAAAGAGTGAGAGGCAGAGGTAGGAGGAGGGATTCTTGGAGTTCCAATCAGGTTTGTGGCTGGCAGCTGGCTTTTGGCTTTTGGCTTTCGGCTTGTACTACAGGGGATACAACACTTATACACTAACTCCCCTGGACTATCTACCTACCTACCTTTAGGTAAGGTATGATGAAATAATACAGTACCTACAACCAGATACTGTACTGTACCTAATCGAGTATATAGTACCTAATCATTTGCAAGGGTATAAAGTCACACAGGTGCAGCCTCTCTCTCAACACCCACCTCTACACCTCTACACCTCTACACTCCTTACCCATCTTCAATGTTTTGTGTTTTGGCAAAGTGACTCTCGTTGGTCGAGCAATACAGTCATCCAGCCCCTCCGTCCTTAGTTGCAGTAGGTTAGGTATGTCTATGAACCTCACTACCTTAAGTACCTAGGTACTTCAGGACCTACATGTATGTACATACTACCTATACCTAGAACCTTAATAAGGCTCCACCCGTGGATCCTATGGGCTTATACACTCTACCTACCTACCATTTCCCCTTTCCCCCTTTCTAGCTTTCTAGTCGTGTGCGATTTTGTGTCGAGGAGTGAAATTACTCTGATAAAAATAATGAAAGCCGCTATTCAAGCAAGCGACAGTAGAAAAAGGAGCATGTCAATGTGACTTGGCCTGTAACAGATGTAGTTAGGTTTTTTTTGCCTATGTTGCTTCAATGAGCCTTAGTTTTTCTAAGGGGGCATGCTCTTTACCAGATGCCTTCTCCTGGACCATTATCTCCGAATTGGCCACCCCCCACGAAAATTAACGTGCACGATTCAGAGCTATGCGATCATCTCTCTCTGCTGGGTGGGTGCAAAATGAGGGGTATTATGCTTGATATGCTATAGCACCTTGAGGAAGCTGCCCTTATGCATGACGAGATATTACCGAAGTTGGAGAACTCGTTCATGGCCCAAGTCAGGTTACTCCTTTTTCTCTTTTCGGTTCGACTTATGAGAATAGAGGATATTCAACATTCAATTTTGAGTGCAATTAATATATATATATTTCCCAACGCCCTCGATAGCAATGCGCGCTCTTCGGTATTATGGTCCCAAGGACCTTCGGCTCGAGACGGATCTGCCTGAGCCTGTATGTGGCCCGACGCAGGTCAAGATCCGGCCCGCATTCGTCGGCATCTGTGGTACGGATCTCCATGAATACCATACCCAGACCTTCATACCCAAGCACGGCGCGCCTCACGCGCTATCCAACGAGTCTGTCCCCATCACCCTCGGCCACGAGTTCTCGGGGACCGTGGTCGAGATTGGCTCAGATATTCCCGATTCTTCTGACTTGAAAGTCGGGGATCGAGTGGCAGTGTACCCGCTCTTGTATTGTCGAACTGTGCGTAACTTGCGGCCATTTCATCTCTGACTTGGTGACTTTTAGAGTACAGTAGCTTCCTGGGGAGGAGAGGAGGCGAAACCAATCTTGGGAGTTTTCCATGGTTTCGAAACATCTATAGATGATGCTTAGAATGGCATTTATTAATCTAAAGTGTTGTAGTGCGTACCGTGTCGGGATGGGGTCATAAACTGCTGTGTGCATAAAGGGTTTATGGGACTATCTGGGGCAGGAGGACTTGGCGATTACCGTACGGCAAACCCCGTTGAACTGAGTTATCACCATACCTCGAAAGTTTTGCCTGTTCCTGAAACATCAACGGAAATGCGTATAATGGCAGTTGCTGACCCTGAGTGCATTGTAGTCTGTGTGGGACCCGAGGCACTATTTAAGCTCCCGGATAGTATCTCGTTGGAAGTCGGCGGCCAGTCAGCCTACTATTTTCATCGATTGAGGACATGCTAACGTACCCCAGCCCTTATTGAACCCTTGGCGGTAGCCTGGCATGCCGTTAATGAGTCTGGTATCAAGGCCGGCCAGGCTTCCTTGGTTTTTGGCACAGGCCCCATTGGCCTCGCTGTAATCCTATGTCTTAAAGCCATAGGCGCCGGGGATATTATTGCGGTCGAGGTTGCGTCTCGGCGCCAGCAGTTTGCTAGGCAGTTCGGCGCAACGCATATATTAGACTCAACTCAGGTTGATGTCGTCCGTGAAGTCCAAGAGCTGACGAGCGGTTGTGGCCCTCCTGTAGCCTTCGATTGTGCTGGTGTACCATCTAGCATAGAATTCACGACTCGTGCGGTCTGTCCCCGTGGGACTATCGTCAACATAGCAATTGTGAGTTTCTTATTTTCTACCCTTCTTGGCTGCTGCGCAGGAAAAATAAGCTTTGTTTTAGTTGTCCCGATGACTCAAGTTCCGACTATCCGAGAACCCCCTGTTTCCTTTTTCCTTTTTACATAGAGGGCAGCTGTTAATGTTGGCTCGTAGTGGGAAACTCCCGTCCCCTTCAATCCGAATAACATTGTTTTCTACGAGAGAAAATATATCGGATGTAAGTAATTCATTCCCCAGTATGGTGTAATTGCCGTGACTACATGTTTTATCTGAACTAACCTGACCTTTGGGCTCAGCCTTAACATACCAATTAGCTGATTTCGGCCATGTCATCGAAGCCATTCATGCAGGACGCCTAAGACCAGAATCAATGATCACAGGCAAGATCCGTATCGACCGCGTCGCCGAGGAGGGGTTTGAGGCTCTCATAAATGAAAAAGACAAGCATGTTAAGCTCATGGTTGACTTAGTAACTTTGTGAGAAGTGCCTCGCAGTCATGGGGACTATGTGAACACCCTTTATAGTATCCATCTGTAAGGGTATGGGCCCCACTGCCTGCGGCAGTGGCCCACACCACACTATGTAGTATTCAGTACACAGTAGAGACAGTGGACATTCTCCATTCCCTCTACATGATTAATACAGACTACAGATATTACACATTCTTGGCCCATACCCTTACATACACCATCCTCACATGACTCTGTGTAGTAGTTGATCAAGTCTGAGTTATAAGTGCCTAGTAGTTTGTAAGTCGAGACATATTGTGGGTTTGCAGGGTCTCGGGTGGGTCTATAGGGGACGATCACAGTGACTATTTCTGACTTGGGGACCATTTTCTGCCAGGCGGGACCGTCTTTCTATTGTAGGACATTCACAGTGACAATTTTGTATACAAAACTGTCTTTTCAAAAGCTGTCCCCAACCTAAAATGATTTCTGCCGCAAAAGACCGCCTCGGTTACTCGGACTTGGTCATCTACTAATTACACTTGGTGTTAAACCTAATCCGGTAAGGGCCCATGAGAAGTCTCAAACTAACCTGATTTGTATGGAAAAATGGGGTCCTTCTGGACACGCCCTGGGCACACCCTAGGCGGCAATTAATATGACGGTCGGGATGTGATGCTGATGTGGCTTAACACCATATGTATCTGTAGGTACTTCGAATTAGCAGACAACTTTACTATAATAGAAGTATCACCAGGATTACTAGGGCCACTTTTATTACCACAGTAACAACACATATACCACGCTTAAAAAATCGCTGGTATAATTAGCTACTATGCGCTGTAATTATAGTGGACTTAGTAGCTATGTGCACTATAATATAGTGGTGTTAGTAGGTGGTGCACTGGGACCTTAAGTGTGCTCTGTGTGGCGCGACCGTGTTGTTTGTGTGCCATATATGTGGCGCCAGACCCTGTTCTGCAGGTTTTACGAATTAGGTTAAGTTTGGGTGTACTTGATAAAATCTGTGGAGCATTTCAGTGTATATGTGGGGCAATTTCCATATTAGGTTTAAAACCAAGTGTAATTAGTAGATGACCAAGTCCGAGTAACTGAGGCGGCAAAAGACGGTCAGAGACGGTCTGTAACCGTCACAGCCACCAAAATGGTCCCAGGTGTCGAAAGTATAAGGGGTCAAGGAGTCACTGTCATGTTAATCTACGAATAGGGGCAAATGGTGTATATATAGAGGTCTTCCCACCTACCTGTCAGTTAGTTACCAAGTCAATCAACTTAACTGAACCACTCATATACCTACTACTTCAACACCAGGTAGCTAATACAGTCCTAGCCACACCACCTACCTAGTTAGCAGGCTAGGCTACGCAGCCTACACCCCCTAACCTTCTGTAACCCCTACGCCTTAGCCAACCAGTCAGTCCGCAACCGCAACTGCGATTTCAACCGCAACTTCTACTTCAGAACAAGACCTTATAATTGATAATAACGGCCGGAGTCTCTCATGCGTAGCCTTCGTAGCGTAGCCGTAATGCCTCTGTAATTATAAACCGTACACTGTAGACCGTAGTTCGAATCCGACGGTAACCAATTGGCTGTAACCGTAACACCTAATATAATGTAACCGTAAGAAAAAAAGAAAAGAAAAGAAAAGAAAAGAAAAGAAAAGAAAAGAAAAGAAAAACGGGATGAAACAATATTTCTTTTACCGAATATACAGAAAAATGGTAACGATCACAGTGATCGTTTTTATTTTGAAAGTTATTTTCGGCGGCCGTAACCATGTTTGGTCGGCAATGATTTCGGCCGGAAGACTGTCAAGAGAACAGCATACCGCCAAGACCATTTTCAAGGCCTGTGACAGTCACTGTGATCGTCCCCTATAGACCCCCCCTCGCGCTAACATGTGCACTAGTCTAGCTACCCTTGAAGGCATTGAAACGGTGTCAGCTTCGAAGTAGTGTATTATTTTTTTGTTGTGTCTAATTTCAAGCCCGACGAAGCTTTCCTTGCTGCGATCATGCAACCCCCCCGATGTATTATTGCACCATAAGAAAGCTTGCAGGCCCTAGTCGCCCGAAGCTTTCCATATCAACATCCATCGCGCGACAATCGCCCAGTGCCCTCCGTAGATGCTACGCGACCGCACAGCTCGACCTTCCAGCCTTAGATCGAATATGGCGCCGGAAATGGAGCGACAATCAACATCTCGAGCGACGCCCGCTCAGAGCTAATCCCTCGACCACGCCATCTAGCCAGGAACAAGATATCCAGAACCCCGCCGACCATATGTACATTCTTTCCATGTTTCCATATCCTTCGGGGACGCTTCACTTGGGGCATCTTCGTGTTTACACCATCGCAGATGTTGTTGCACGATACCACAAATTAAGAGGACGTAATGTTCTATTACCAATGGGCTGGGATGCCTTTGGTTTACCCGCCGAGAATGCTGCTATCGAACGAGGTGTTGATCCAGCTCAGTGGACCCACCACAACATATCCCGTATGAAAGGGCAGATAGAGTTAATGAACGGTATCTTTGATTGGTCGAGGGTATGTCACAGTGCTCGGTGGTATGAATGTCCGTTCTCAATTGACATATTGATATTCATAGGAATTCGCGACTTGCGACCCCGGCTTCTATAAACATACCCAAAAGCTTTTTCTCCTCCTACGGGAGAACGGCCTGGTTACCCGCAAACGGGCTATCGTGAACTGGGACCCCGTAGACAAGACTGTCTTGGCGAATGAGCAGGTAGACTCGGAGGGGCGATCCTGGAGATCAGGAGCCAAGGTGGAACAGCGCCCGCTGGAGCAGTGGTTTTTCCGTATCACAGAATTCAAGGAGGCTCTGCTACGCGACCTCGATCAGCTCGCTAAGGAAAACTTCTGGCCGGAACGAGTGTTGAACATGCAGAAAAACTGGCTGGGACGCACGACGGGCGCGAGATATCGCTTTCTCCTCACCGCTGATGACCGACCTCTGTTGCAAGGTTTAGGGCCTCTCGAAATCTATACAACTCGGCCGGAGACCATTTTTGGAGTCCAGTTCATTGCCATCTCACCAAATAGTAAGCTTGCGGAAGATCTCGCGACTTCCGACCCAAAATTACGTGAATATTTAGATAGCTTAAAAGATATGACGGAGACTACTATGGAGGGGTATCAGATACCATATATCAAGGCGCATAACCCTATTGGTCGTATAAGGGCTGAATTTCCCAACCAAAAAAAGCCTTTGCCAGTATTTGTCGCCCCCTATGTGCGCGGAGACTATGAAACCGGCGCTGTCATGGGAGTTCCAGCACACGATGCTCGGGACTTTGCATTCTGGCAGCAGAACTCTTTGTCCCGGGAAATCAAGTACGCGATCACACCAGACCCAACCGGAGCTCCTCCGAAGATGGATGGACCATATCTGGGATCCGGATACATGACAGAGCTTGCGGGCCAATATAGTCGAAACCCCTCTGATATAGTGGCGGAACCCATCGTTGAGCAAATTCAAAGCGAAACGAAACTAGCCAAGTTTCTCACGAAGTGGAAGCTAAGAGACTGGCTCATTAGCAGACAGAGATACTGGGGCACTCCAATTCCGATTATACACTGCGAAAGCTGTGGACCACAGCCAGTCCCCGATGATCAGCTTCCTGTTGAGCTACCAAAGGTCGATCACCACTGGGCCGGTGGTCGCGCAGGGAACCCGCTTGAGTCTGCGACGGATTGGATTAATACGTGTTGCCCGAAATGCCATGGCCCAGCCAAGAGAGATACTGATACTATGGATACATTTGTAGATTCCAGCTGGTATTTCATGAGGTTTGCCGACCCGCATAATAAGGACAGCCCTATTTCAGAATTCGCCGCTCGCACTCTCTTGCCTGTAGATATCTACATTGGGGGGGTTGAGCATGCTATTCTTCATCTCCTATATGCGAGATTCTTCTATAAGGCGGTTATGGGTCATTTGTATCCTCGGGGTGGGAAAGATAGAGCAAATAATACGGCCGAACTCCCGAATAAATCCTCGCATGAGCCATTCAAACGGCTCATTACCCAAGGGATGGTCCATGGAAAGACATATCTGGACCCTGAGAGTGGCCGTTTCCTGAAACCTAATGAAGTTGACTTGTCCAACCCATCCGAGCCAAAACTTGTAGCGTCGGGCAAGCCACCAATTGTTACATATGAAAAAATGTCAAAATCGAAATACAATGGAGTCGATCCGACGACCTTCATATTAGAACACGGGGCTGATGCGACACGAGCTCACATTCTATTTCAAGCGCCGGTGGCGGAGGTCCTCAATTGGGATGATGACAAAATCGCCGGTGTCCTGAGGTGGTTGCGCCGAGTATATGATCATATGCATACACTCGCAGCGACTATACAAAATGTCAATGGTGACTTAGTACCATTCGATGGGAAGGATTATTTCGCTAAAAGGGAGAGCAAGTTAAATGCGACGGATGAAGAACTAACCACGCAATGGGAAGATAGCATAAGTGTCTGGCGTACCGTTCAAGAATCAATCGTCAGCGTCACAGTCTCTTATGATAAAGTATATGCGCTCAATACCGTGGTATCGACACTAATGAGTCTAACCAATTCAATAATCAGCAAACCCAACGCTTCCCAGCAAGTTAGATTAGCAGCGACGACCGAGTTAATCCGGTTAATGGCACCTATTACTCCCGCATTCGCAGAAGAATGCTGGAATATACTACACCCGACCAAGAAGATCCTATTCAACGAATCTACCCTAGTCCAGTGGCCGGTCCCTGATGGATCGCTACCATTCTTGAAGATGGATAGTGCGAAATGTACCGTGGCTATCAACGGCAAGAAGCGGTGCGTAGTAGATATACCACTGAAACCGGCAGACATTGAGGATGACAGAGAGCTCGAGGCATGGATTACCGAACAGATCCTCAAGACACCCGAGGCGCAAGAGAGGCTGAATACTCCCGAAAGTGACATCCGCAAGGCTACTAAAGTCTTTGTGATGAAAGGAGGCAAAGGCGTTAATTATTTGATACCGAAACTTTCCAAAATGCAGACCACAACGTAGACTATGTATGCTAAGAAGTGGCCTGTAACTACATTTGTATATACACTGAGCTGTATAAGACTCGTACATAGAACAAGACAGATAACAAAACCACTCAAACAAATAGTTGTTGTTTTCTATTCACTTAGTAATGCATCTAACTATCTATTATAAGTGAGATATTCCTTTCCCATCGCACAGACCACGATCAAACCCGCCAATCCCGGTCTTCGACGCAACTACTTTTTACTCTGGTCTAGACTAACCTAGCGCAATGGAAGCATAACATATTAAACATCAGTTCTCAAAGCACAGCCCTTTTAGCGCTGGTTCTTACCCGTGTTTGACGGGCCAGAGATTAAAATTACAGTGTGAACTAGAACCGGCAGATTATTGTCGCAGATTGTGAATGCCGCGCTTGGCCCCGTCGGTTTTCCGGCGCGCCGGCAGAATCTCCCCACACCTTGCGATGCTGCTCCCGTCGTGCAGGACCATCGAGGCGGCACAGCGCGAGCTGCGATGGATCCGCAGGCATGTTTCCGAGTCACGAGGTTCCCCACGGAACGGGGATCGGGTGCGCCCACACAGCGCAAGGGTAAGAGCGAGGCAAAATTCGCGCGCCGACCTTATATCACAACGAGACGCTGCTGAAAACACCGTCGCCCGCCTGGTAGCGCGCCGCGGTGCCGGCGAGCCGCTACAGTACGTCCTCGGCACACAGCCCTTTGAGGGCCTCGAGATCCTCTGCGCGAAGGGCGTCTTGATCCCACGGCCCGAGACGGAAGCGTGGGTTGCGATGCTTGCGGATCTCGTGCTCTCTGCGCCGCCTGTTGGCGGAGAAGGCGGGGAGCTACACATCCTAGATCTCTGCTCGGGAACAGGATGTATCGGCCTATCGCTGTACGCGCGTGCGATGGCTACGAAAGGGGCGGCGGTCCAGGTGTCCGGCTTCGATGTCGAGCCACGCGCTGTGCGTCTCGCGAGGAGGAATCTGTTGCGTAATTTCTGGGGGCCTGGCCTTTCTCCGCAGGATCACGGCGCAGTCGCGTTCCGTCAAGCGGATATTTTCGCCGAGGAGTGGATGGCGGATCTAAATGGCGCGGGATCCCGCCGGGGCAAAGATGGGGATGGACAGAACCGGCCGCGGAGAATCGACGTTCTCGTCTCCAACCCGCCGTATATCTCGCAGCGCGGCTTCGACGCCGACACAGGGCGGAGCGGTGAGTGAACTTCCTGGGGGTCTTTTCCAACTCGTTTTAGTCACCATGAGAGCGAGCACCAAGCCTCTCCCCTTCCGGATTCAAGACTTATGTCTTGGGAAAAGCTTTCCGCGCCTCTCCGAGATATTTCTGGCAAATAACTGATTCTCACCCTCCAGTGCGTAACTACGAGCCGAAAATAGCGCTCGTGCCCGCGCGAGCATCTTCGCTTCCGGGGGACTGGGCCTGTGCGCCCGAGGACATATTCTACGCGCGGCTCCTCGACATAGCGGACGTGCTCAGCCCACGCATCGCCGTATTCGAGGTCGGCGATATGCGACAGGCTATTCGCGTGGTGGAGATGGCTATGGCGCGACCCCGATATCTCGATACAGACGGAAGTCGGGAACGGGCCGAAGACGAGCGAGTGGTCGCGAGATGGAATGTCCTGGAGATATGGCGCGACTGGCCGGATTGCCAGCCTTCTGATGCTGAGGACGACGTTGTTCTCGTGTGTGGTAGGGAGGTGCCTGTGCGGGGTAGTGGTTGCGGGAGAGTGGTGTTTCTAACCGAGGGCCGGATGATGTGGAATAGATTTACGAATAGGGGGTTTAAACGACAGATTTACGCGGGGCCGTAGGTACTTTGTCTCAGAGCAAGATTAAACATATATGTTTGTAATATTCATGTAAAGGGCATGGACAGTGAGATCTATATGAACTTATCTTGCGTCATTACAACTCACGAGGACTACTATCATCTAAATCCCAAATATCATCATGCAAATAGGGTTCTTACCAATTAACCTATCGATTTGCGCTTCATAGTGCGATTAATCCGTATGTGATTCCTTGTATATTCTACTCTTCCTTTTCGAGAGATGCCTATTCCGAATTCCTTCGGGGCGAAATCAATTACCGGTACTCCGAATAATGCATACCATGTACATCTCACGAATTCCCAATACAAAATGTCAGCCCGCCTTTGCCGTTTTCCCAATGATCCCCGATCCCCGATCCAAGCACATTTACCTTAGGTTCTAGTTCCATTTTGTAAGGCTTTGGACGCCAGTAGACCCATCATTATTATCAACTTTTACTTTTTTTTCGCACCAAGCCCCCATCAAGCGTATTTATTGAGGCAGATGCATTCCCCTTTGAGAGTTTGTCCTCGCTCTTTCGCTTCCTCTGTATCGATCCTGCCAAATTGTTTACCGTCTTAAGGTGGGCACTGGCAGCTGATTTATCTGGTATAACCTTTTCGCCAATTATAGGTAAAGCCCAGTCTTCGCCCATATTGACCTCGCCGGTCCACCTTGATGTACTAGCAATCGCTTGCTCGAGACCTTTAAATTCGAGATGGAGCAGCAACTCTACGGCTCTCTTATAGCCGTTATCGTCGAGTACCACTCGTCCTCTTCCTGCGTCTGGCCAGTAATAATATGGTGTCTCAATCCGGTTAGGAAATTTGACACGATTGGTCTTCACTCGCGGTTGTCGAGGGAGTATAGGTCCCTTGAGTACTTTCTTGGCTCTGCATTTTCGCCGTGGCGGCTTTGAGCTTGCAGATATTGATATTGAAGGTGAGGACGTTAAGATTCCGAGAGAAGGGGGATTGTTTTTATTAGATTTTTTGGGCGTTGAAGGAGAGTCAGCATGATCCGGAGTGCCGCGCAAAGAAGCTGCAGGGGTTGGCAGTGAGTCGGCAGAGTTTGAGCCCGCCGTATTTGAATATGGATGTTGTGAGTAGGTTGAAGTCGGAGGCGGCTCAAAAACAAGCCAGACAAAGCCCGTCATCCGTCCGCTCGAACATTCTTGCCGAAAAGCCATCATCTCCCAGAATTGATCTAGTGTCTTCGGAGTCTTCCAACCCCTCGCCAATTTAGTCGTCTCCGACGTGGACTCTTCTAATTCTTCTACAAAGCGCGCCTTGGGGTCATCCGGGTATGTCGGAATCAGACATCTAGGCGGGACGTTTCCATAATTTGTAGAATCTTTTGTATATGGAGATATTAGTTCGAGGGGATGGCCTAGTGACCAATTGCGTGTTGCGTCTTCGGACCTAGGAACGAAGGCGCGAGTCTCATAATCATCAAGACCGGGTACAAGCAAGTAGCCATGCACGCGATCCCAGTTTCTGGCTGGATTGTTCTGAGCGTCGTCTTCGAGGAAAGGATTTAGCGCTTTGCACCACCATTTGATCAGGCCCCTATCATCCAGGATATGCTTTTTATCATTTTTAACGCTTCCCGGGAAAAGATACTGGGACTGGGCACGGGCGAAGAGATTGATGATTAGTTGCTTCGAGGGTCGCCTCCGATGTTCGATGAGAAAGTTCAAGAAGGCTACGGTGATAGCTCGAATTGAAGAGAAGCCTTTGGGTGTTGACTGAGGTTGTAGATATCCCGTCGAGTCCGCCTTGGCAACAAATATAGCGGTCGAGAAGCTGGTCGTATAAACGAAAATTTCCAAGCCAAGTACCAAAACATCTTGAGCCTTTGTTGGATCGGTAATGGACACGGCGAGGAAGTGTTTCTCGCAGTATGTCTTCAACGGTTTAATAGGGCGATTTATAGAGGTCGAGTTTAAGGCTGGGGGGCAACAAAGCGCTTCGGTGATGGTAGGCGTCGTGGACAGATGCCATGCAGTGCAATGGAAGTCCTTAGGTAGGGCTTGCGCCAACGCTTTGACGAGGGGGCTGTCTCGAGTTTGTGGGGTGGGGGGTGATATGCTAGTCATTTTCTAAATCGAAATATTAAAGGCCTCGACGAGGGATTGGCATTGAATTATTGATTGTTGCATGAAAGGTATCGATGTGTTCAGCCGATGCACATCCTATCTATGTGTGCAAACTGTACCAACTGCACTTAGGCAATGCAGTAGGAGCCCACGGAAGGGGGCACACGCCGCTCTCGGAGTCCTTTTGTTGTTCGAGTGTTATATTTTAGATCTGAATATAAAAATTTATAGCGTAGGGAAGAGGAATTAGATGACAAGACGGACTGTTTGAAAACACTTATACAATAGTTGATGAGAATCTGATTACTGACGCGTTAAAGGGAGTTATAGGTGTTACACATCATAACGTTAATCCTGGTACAAGGATAGCACATGACTGGAGGTATATAATAGGTACGGATGTGGCACCTGTGTGGCTCATGCGATCCACTATGGTTACCGTGGTGAGCGCACTGGGTACTGGCCCACTGTATTGGATATATTTAGCACATGGGTCATAGCACACCACCAAGACCCCTACAATAATGTAGGTAGTCAATCAACCAACCTTATGACTGTACAACTAACTTATGTACTAGAGTAATACTAATACACTCGATCTAGTACTCATAGGGAACCATAGCAGAAAGACGCACACGGAGGGTTATCTTCTATCTATTACTACTTATGGTGAATACAACAATAAGTACCTTTTTTGGTCATAGACATTATCTTGACAATAGGTAGCATGTTAATGAGAAGTGTGCTAAATGGGAGGAGGGGCAACCCTATACTAATTCTACACTGACTAGTACCCACATGGTAGTATCTATGCATACTGTGGCGGGAAAGTGGCTGTGGAGGCGGAGCAGGGGTACGACCCCCTGCCTAGTCTACAATTTCTCCCCGCCACTTAGCCACCATTAGTCACTTTCTACCGCCACATTACCCTTCTACATAGTACACTACACCAATTACCTATTGGCAGACCCACACAGTAGATACAGTATTACATGTCTACCTGGGTACATAGTACTTGAAGGAACAGGGGTACTGACGGCGCTAGGTACAGAGTTATACCACAATAGGTATCGGCAAAGTTGCAACTGCCAATACATTATCATTGGCCACTTTCCTCGAGATGACCCACCGGGGAAAAAAGTTACAGAGGCATCTCTGAACCGCATCACCGGCTTTATTGACTTCGTCACTGTCGCCCACGACCACATGCTATACACGCCACCATCACCCATTCCAATGGCCCTCAAGACCTCTCGATCAACCGTAAGCTTGTCGCGGCAAGCTTTCAGACATTACAGAGCCCAGAATGCGTGCTCTGTAACCCGCCTCACTTCTACAAGTTCGCGGACATTCGCGACATCGGCATCCCAATCTTCTGAGGCCACCGCCGAGGCGCCGCGATGGAGTCACACCCCCGAGCGAATGAAGGCGCCATTCTCTCCTCACATTACAAAAGATCCCTCCCGTTCGCTGTGGCATACCAACGAGGATCCCGACAAGCTCGACGATACCTTAAATACCTTCCTCGGCCGTGATGGTGCCAAGTTATTACCCGACGAATTGAAGTGGCTAGCAGTGACACATAAGAGTTTCGATCAGGGCAGGAGAGGGTTCAACGATCGCCTAGCTTTCCTTGGTATGGCCACGTGCTCTACGATTATGGGACAACATAGACTAATCCGGCCACCCAGGTCGACAAATATGCGTCAGGGAAGCTATGGAATCTATCATTAACTCTCCGCCACAATACGATAATATCGTTTCCGACCCATATGCTGAAAAGCGGCAACCTTTTGAGGATCCCGCTCTGCGAAGTGTTGACAACTTATCCGGGAACCAACCAAACGATATCTTCACACCCGAAAAGTTGGCAAAGCTCGCCACAAGCTCGGGTCTGTCCGATGTGGTGAGGTGGAAGCCTAGGATGGTACGCCAATTATATTGTATTTCATGCAATGTATTGAATGCTAACATAGTGTTTCCAGCCTGAGAACCAATTAGGATCGGGCCTCAATATCGTCTTGTCTGGTGTTGTGTATGCACTAGTCGGCGCTATTGCTTTACAACATGGAGGAAAGGTCGCAAGCAAAATCGTACGCTCAAGGATAATGAAGAAACTTCGGTTATAAGACAACAGCCGATGACGATTGTAGGAATATGTATAAACAAATGTACAGTGTACCATGATATAGAGCGCCTCCTCTACGCCGTACAATGAAATATGTCAACTTACAGAGATACGAGTCTATCCGTCCCCTTAGCGTTTTAGCGAGGAAGATGAATAATTTCATAAATATTGATAACTATATTAAAAAAAGAAAGAAAAAAATATTTAGAGGTGACCCTTATGATTACGCCGTGCCACACAAGGCCAATTGGGATTCAGGCTGATCAATTTAATTTGTAAATTCGACGTGTGGATTCCTATTTCCCTTATATCTTTTCAAACATGACTAGGATATTATGGGTTCGTTGAGACATCATGAACAATATTGCTTGCACTCGAACATCTATCGCATGGGAGGTAGTTGCACAGTGCTGCGATCTCTTAATACAGTATCCATAGACTGTGTTCTAGATCCCGGGCATCTTAAATGAAAACCCCGTAGCCAGCATAATATCACCAGACTCACCACCACAGCCAACCGGGTTAGTTGCCATTAGTATGCGCTGTTTCTCACTTTTAAATCTTTTTTCCCACTCATCATTTTAGGCACTCTTGCTCATGCCTAATAATTCTATATCATTTTCATATCATACAACACTACCCAAATGGCACGCATAAAAATCAATCGGCCGCTTATTCACCAACTCCCTCTTCAATATGTACTCATAATACCGGTCTTACTAGCCGTCTTAGCAGCGCTGAGCCTAACGATACATGGCGACGTGAACATACCCTTGCTTTATTCTCAGTGCCACGCAAGATCACGGCTACCGGAAATATCTCGCATACCCGTTCTCGGCGCGCCAGCATGTTTTCTCGTCTCATCTCTCATGTACGCTGCGGCTTCGACGCGCGGCATCGCCCAACTTGGCGTGCTTTTAGCCTTTCTCGGGGCTTTACTCACCACATGCCGCGTGGAAGCCGCTCGGGTATGCAACCAACGAAGCTGGACTATCCCCTTCCCCACGCCCAGTTGGCTGGCGTTCAATCTCGTTGGCGGAACATTTGTCTGGGATCTGTGGATTGTCCCAGCTTTCCTGAAGCAGGCTAAGAGTGTGAGGCTCCAGAGGATAAAACAGGACGCGGAGGCATTCGGGCAAGCGAATAGAGATCTATTCGACGACGAGCAGCGCATCATACTCGAACGAAGTCTTACTGCTAAGGCAGAGGTCTACGCTATTCCCATAGCGGTTGTGATTGGGTTTATGATTCCCAGTGTCCTAATGCTTACCATCAAAGATGTCGTGTCTGTTATTGTATGGCTTCTTTTCCCCTTGTGGGTGGATACCGTGCATTCGGTCGTCAAATTTGTGGCAGTTAAACTATTAAGGAACAATGGACCGCACTATCTCGAGTCTCATCCGCTCTCAATAGCACTCGTGTACGCCTTACAATTTGTCGCCTCCCTCCTTGCCCATGCTTTCCTCATATGGAACCTATTCTACAAGGACGATAGCCGGGAGATGACAAACACGGCCCTCAGGTTCATCAAGATTGACTACATTTACATCGCCACTACGGTACTCTACTGGGTGTTTGTGGAGTCTGGCATCGCGCCTGCTATTGTGCTGATGGTATTTCCTGTATTTTTAGGGCCTGGCGCAGCACTTTGTCTCACTTGGTTGGTTCGGGAAAAGGCAATCTATACGTTCGCGATTTGGGGCGAGGAACATGAGTCTGATGACGACACGGATGGGGATGACAGTACTGTCCATGAAGATACACCACTACTAAACTAATTGGGTAGCTTAAGCGAAGGCTTGGTGTGAACAATACTTCGTGAAGATATCTCAAAAGTTGGGATATTACATCGCTTGCTTCATTAGTTTACCACAAAAGCGTCATGATTTACTGGTCTCTTACAATATGTTATGAAGACAACCTACTGTAACAGAAAATAGTGATGATGTCTTATTAGACTTGTGCGCGTAATCGATACTGCCTCAGATTTTGTTTGGCTTGTGGCATTTATCAATAATCCCATAGTAACTCGGATTTCCTAACTCACGAAAGTATCGGTTTCGATAGGGACTATATATCCGAACCACACTGATCTAGTCATAGTTATCGCCTCTCGATGTTTTTTGAGATATAGCAATTCGTAAATATCTATTATCATAGGTAATAGAGTTAAAATCTGGGAATAGAAACACAATGGCAAAGAAGAATGGTCTGAAGTGCTGGGTTCTTCATTATACTAGGAATAACTGAGTAACTAATCACAGGATCTGAGAATGTCGATACTCATACAGTTAAATTCCGCCACATGTTTAGATATCTGTTCCATATCACTCTTCCATTTAGTGGAGGACGAGGTCACTGTAACTCTATACCTCAATGGCTATACATGACTCATCGGTTCCTGCCCTCATTGAGCGCTCTCCTATTGTCTCTACTACGATAGCCTATTATACCCATTGATACCGTTACAATCCTGCACACCTCTTGCTATTGCCACGACTACTTCCCAACACTATATATCCTCCATCTATCTCGTGTACTCTCTTAGAAATCCAATCTTCGGAATCCCGCACACCAATAATTCTTCGGTAGCTATCTCCCCTTGCCATTGCCATCGCCATCTTCCATTATACTGCTAGTACTGCTACTATCATCCCATCACTACAACCACTATATTTCGCCACGATGGCTATGGCTAGAAGATTGCGAGAGCTCAGGTCCGGGAAGCCAAGAAAGCCTACCACAACCCGATCCTACCTTCGGAGCGGCTTGCCAGCTATGGGAAGTAAGCTATTCAACCCACCCATCTGTGTTCTGAACAAACTCAATCTCAACATCATGTAGTGACATATCGCTCTGAGGAGCGACTAATGAACGATACCCTCCGCGACAGGCGTGTTGGAGAGGCCCTCCAAGCGGCAACCTACCAAAAAACACACCGTTCCGTCAGCCACGCTTTCGCCAACATGTTTCGAGTTGCCAGTCCTATCGTTAGCAAGGCGCACTCGCAAGACCTCGACCTTTGGGATGCTCTCCCGCTGGCACAGCACGAAATCAGCTGGGCACGGAACCTGCCACAGGCCATCTTCTTCGAGTTATTCACATGCCTGATAGAGGCCCGTCAGACATGGCAAATGAACCCAAAGCCATATAGCTGGCCCTCTGAGAGCGACCCCCTTGTCTGCGAGATCGACGCTTTTCGTAAAACCGTCGGCGATGGCCCCAAAAACCCCTGTAGTTGCCATGGGGATCATACATCGTGGGTCCTGGTCGACGCGGTCTTCTTCAATGAACTAGCTAGTGGCTTCAATATCAACGAGGACGAAGACGAAGATGCCGAGATGTGCGACGCCCGGGATGTGAGCACGGTCCAGTATTTCTCGGACACCGACGAAGAAGTCGCCAGGATCACCCCACCATTGATGCGGCTGGGCATCAACTCGAGATCGAGAATGTCGCGATATTAGCAAAAAAATCTTTTCTCTCTTGCGTCACTCTTTCCCCGGTCTCTCGGTGCGGCGTGTTCACCCGATCCGACTGTTGGTCAGAAAATGGTGAAACCTCTAGGGTTTTAGTGCGGAGGACTTAGAAGCCTTTGTATAACGATTAGGGAATGGATAGTTGTATGTATGTTTGGGACACTTCCAGTCTTGATCTGCAATGGACTGCGAGAATGTGTGTTGGGAATTCAGGTACCGAAGTCAGACAGCACTACAGATGGTTATACTGTGCTAATTTGATACCATAAAAATCAGAGATATTGACGTTACCACTTTGCCATTTCCGTGATCCATAGTAGATCGTAACGAAATAATGAATTTATGGCCTTGATAATCTTTGTGATATATTAGAATCGAATCGTATAACTAGTCTTAAATCATGATATAAAATGCGAAGGTCCTATAACTAACAACGTACTTCTTGCCCCGGCTCAATTACGAACTTTTAGACGCATTTAGCCAGTTGATAATTATAACGTGATACTGTCTCATAAATATAAACAACTGCCCTGATTAAAGCTATCAAGATCCGGCATTCCTTCCTATGGCACTATAACGACAAGAATTTCCTTTAAAGGGCAAAAAGCTGGTACTTGGGGATATCCGAGCGTTTGCAACATCCTAGATGCCCAGCAAGAAAAGAGTAACGGTACAAGAGGGATTAAACCTCTGATGTTGGACTCGCGGGGAATCGAACCCCGGACCACTCCCATGCTAAGGGAGTATTATACCACTAAACCACAAGCCCTGCTCGTTGTAGAATAATTCATACTCATCTTCATATACTTGCCTATTTAACCAAGTGAGTGGACCCCACAATTTTCCAATCCTAATGCATCAGGGGTCCTTTGTGTGTTAGTCAAGCGCGCTTTGCTAGGCCGGACAAAATGCCCGTGGTAGCCTTTGCCTTATACACCGGGTCCTATCGCCTAGTTAACTAGAGGACCAAAAAATGGTAGGAAGCGAGCGAGCTTTCCAGGTTTTATGGTAAGTGCTTTTCGAAGTCTTGCTGCCGCCATCTCCCTCTATGACGCCCAGACCCCCACAGACCCGTCATATCGATAAAGAACGCACGGACCTACAAAGTAATATAATTGTACTATATCCATTTCTAAGGGATCACGAGCTTCGCTGTCGCTTTCTTCCCTTTTTCCCTTAGCTTAGATTGTCTATAGCATCAGTACAATGTTGTAAAGCATTCTACACGATCGTGAAAATAAAGAAGGCCATAAATCTTCTATCCTTCGTCCGTCAAGGGATATGAGAACTCCTTTAGGATGCTTTGGTTTTTCCGCTAATCGGAAGCAAAACGATTACATAAACGAATAGAAGGGGGGGGAAATAGTAAAATCGGCATCTATATTCCACAAGTTGTCGGTTGTCTATTCACTTGAGCCCATTGATTCTCCTAAAGGGTAAGTATTGTTTCTTGACACTTGATAAAAGACTAGATCTTGAGCGGTACTTTTCGCCACATTAGCAGTGTCGCTGGAATCTGTAATACTGCTGAAACCGCCAAGACAAGGATTTGATTGCTGTATCCCCCAGCAAGAATGCGTCGAGCTTGTTCCTGCAGTTCCCTCGAAACGGTAGGCAGAATCTGGGTTAGAGTGTCTGCATCGGAGATACCCAACTGGGATTCAAGCCGCGGTCGTACATAGCCGTTAAACACGGAAGTCGACACAGCAAGTACGATTGCGCCACCCATAAATCTAAACTGCGATCCAGCTCCGAGTGCAGTAGCTAGCATAGGTTCGATTAGTGGGAGAGCCTTTAAGTAGTAAATAATAAACGATCGCTTACCGTTGTCTCGTTTCTCATTGACGAACGGGATAAGTATGAATAAAAGCGAAAAGTTGATACCACATCCCCATCCGGCAATAACTTGGAATCCGTATATGCGAGAAGGTATGTCTAGTGTGGATGGTAATGTACCCATCAAAGCAAACCCAAGTACTTGGAGAGCAGACCCCAATATAAGAAGGTACACTGGTGGGATCTTGAGCTTTCCGGCAAGTATAGAGGCAAATATTGAGCCAAGTGGGATAACCGCAGTGAAAGGTATAAGTCTCACACCAGCATCGAGGCCAGAGGTCCCATATACCAGTTGGAACCTTTGAGGCAAGATAAACATGCAGATAACGGTAGGCCCTCCGAGAAGAACAAAATTTCTACAAAACCAGGTTAGTGTGTTGAACAGAGAAATGTGATTGATACTAGAGAAACATGAATCATGGGCTTACAGCAGTATCCCCATCATTTCCCGGTTCAGAAGAAACCGCCAAGGTAGAATTGGCTCCCTCACTGTATTGGAACGCGTGACATATCGTTCCCATATAGCTAAGGCAATCCAGAGGAATCCAGATAAAGTCAACAAGGTAATGACATATGCAGACCTCCATTCAAACCTCTTGCCAGCTTCCTCAAAAGCTGCAGTAAGAGCTACCGTCGCGAATAGGACGAGAATAGTGCCTGGTATATCTATACGATCGAGAGTAGACTTTGCAACCATATCCCCGATAGTCTTTGATTTGTAATTAGGCTGACCGTGGTGGGGGAAGTTTTTGGGAATGAACAGGAACGCTACCACTAGTGCCGGTATAGCTATTGGTATGCTGAGATGCTTGTTAGAACGACTGTCAATGGATATGTGATGATGGGGTATTCGAACTTAATGATAAATATCCATCTCCAGGTGGTGTTCGAAGCTATAGCGCCACCGACGATAGGCCCAAGGAGCAGTGCTAAGGCATTGATTATGGAAATGTTAGCGACAAATTTCGCATATTGCTCAGGTGGGACAAGTTCGACGACGATGATCGTAGCGAGGGACCAACATCCCCCGCCGCCAATGCCTTGGAAGGCTCTAAAGATAATCCTATCAACATGTTGGCACGCTGTTTTATAACGCCGGAGTTTTAAGAGTAACCCACAGTTGCACCATTGTCTGAGCAGCACTACAGGCAGCAGAGAATATGATGAAAAAGACGATAGATGATAAGAAAATCAGTTTGCGACCGAAGATATCGCTGAACTTGGCACAGATAACGATGACACCTAGGACCAAGAATGAGTTCACGTCTAGAAGAAGAGGGAAAGGAGATGCTAGACTAACCGACATATCCTAACAGATAGCTGGAAACGACCCATCCTACGTTATCAAACCCCTGTAAGTCATCCGTGATAGCTACCAGTGTTGTGATAACTACGGGGACCTCGAGGTTGACAAGAAACATCATAATGGCAATACTGTAAGATATCAATATTTAGAGAACGAGTGTAGGTGTTTCTAAATGACTTACGCCACGCAGATAAGCCAGAATTTGGCACCGTGAATATATACGATGTCCTCATGTTCACTACCAGATAGTTCTGATCCCTGTTTGTCTCTGTTGATCTCTTGTAGGGCTATCTCTGATTTACCACCAGTTGCTTCATGTACTGAATGGTTATTCCCTTGGTAGGCCATAGCAAAGAATGTAATGGAGAATGCAGAAAGTCGATTTAGATGTGATATGAATGAGAGAATAGGAGAGGCTAACAAAGGCCCGGAGGAAGATATTAGTTTAAATCAGTTTTCATAGTCAGGAAGATAAACTAGGGGTTGCTCCATTAGCAGGGGATAGGCCGCGACAGAGTAACGACAAATGTAGTTAGGGTTATACAAGTCTGCACATCCTAGTTCGGTGAAATGATGAGGGGCTTATGATTGTAAGCACGATTCTATCCAGACATCGAATGATAGGCTAGTAGCGCATTGTGTCTATGAGACAACATAGTCCACCTTACAGCAGACTCTATATGCATCTCTCCCCTCGCCGAACGGACAAAAGAGATCGGAGCAACACGACGATATATCTAGTACATCGTTACACTGAGTCGGTAGTGTATGCACTGTTAGTTTCAAGGTAAGACAGGTCATTATTGATGAATGAGCCATAAGCCGCCCTCTGTATCGATACCTAGGCGGCCAAAAGATTGCCAAGGCTAGAAAGGCGTCGAATATGGTTCGACTTTACGTTATCTGGGGGACTTGCTGTTGTAATCAACTCCTTAGTCAGATGGAAATCGAACCGTCAGCATCCTATCGCATATTCATCGTCCCCCAAACCTCAGCTTAAACAGTTAACAAACAAGTGCCTTGTATTGGAACAAGCATGATACTAGTTAATATCCTGCAAGGGAGCCGCGGCACCACGTCCATTACACTTAGCGATCTATTAAAATCTCAAATTGCCACATCTGAAATGTTTGGCTCAGAACCGATGACTTTAGGGTCGTGTTTGCGATTTTATTCAGCTCGTATCCATAATAACCCCGCTGTTCGGCCACCTCCTCCCAAGTAAAGGGAGGCCAATTAAAGCCTCTTTAGATTCTTAGCAACATTCATGTATAATTCAAGTCGTCGGTCCTTATTATGATATGATAGACCACCCGTGCCTAATAACCGTTTTTGCCAAGGGTTATGAGAATTTAGGAAGCGCGAGAACCATGTAGATGAATGTATTCTATTGGATATTAATTACATCCCTTAGAGAATGATAATAGAATTATAGAAGCGGTATGAATTCCAATCGTCATTGTTATTAGTCTATGTGATCGACACTTAATAGTGATTACCTTGCTTTCCTTCCTTTAGGTTTGCCTTTCGAGTTCATCGTTTATACAATATTTTCTAGTTCTCTCTCTTCCTATAATTCCGTCATAAGGGAGGTTGTCTTTAGCCAAATATTACACCTCACTATCTCGACCTTTTTTCTCTTCTATTTTCTCTCGAAATCCTCATATAACCCCCAATGGCGTCCGGCCTGTCCCCCGATCAAATTGAACAGATCAGGAACAGCCCCGCGGCAGCCCCCCCTCCTGGCGTTATCCCCAATTTTGACAATCCACGTAATTGCAATCGATTTGCTGTTGCAGTTATTGTAGCGAGCCTCACCATAACATCGTCAGCAGTCCTTATTAGATTCTGCTCTAAAGCATTTTGCACCAGACAGGCAAAGCTTGAAGACTGTTAGTGTCTTCCCGTCCCACGTGAACTTCTTTGCGAGTAAACTAATGGCTACCTAGATCTTGGACTTATTGCGTTTGTAATTAGACTTCATCATCCCCGGTTCTACTCATACTTTCTAACATAGCCAGCCCTTCTTCGTTGCCGGGACATGGGTGTTAATCACCATACCTCGCGAGTCCGGATTTTTCATCCATCAGTGGAATTTTCGAGTTAAGGATCTGGAGGGGTTTCTTTACGTGAGTGTCACTTCTCATATTTGATAATCAATGTTTGACCGCTTACTAAATATAGTGCTATGTTATGTCGACGACTCTCTACTGCGTTACACTTCTTCTAGCAAAGGCGGCGATCCTCTTGGAATGGACTCACATATTTGTTGTGAGATCTAATCGCAACAAAATCTACTGGATATGCTATGGAATGATCGCAGTCAATACTGCCTTGTACCTTGCCACTATAATAGTCACTACATTTGCTTGTAGTCCACGGGAACGAATCTGGAGACGGTATCTTCCTGGAACTTGCATCGACCTCGAGGTCTTCAATATCTTCATCACTTCATTTCATTTACTTTCTGATATCTTTATGCTCCTGCTACCGCAGATAGTTATATGGAAGTTGAAACTCGCTCCAAAACAGAAAGTTGGGGTCTCAGCAGTCTTCTCTGCAGGTGCATTGTAAATTCTCCCTTTCTTGGTATACCTTGGCGCTACTTTCGTCTAAATATTGGAATAGGGCTTGTATATGGGCAGCTGGTCGAGTTGCATCTGCGGTTCATCTTAGTGACTCTAGGGACACGACTTATTCATATTCATTGTACACTGTGAGTAGCCTCTGGCATCTTTCATATTTTTTGGTAACTTTGGAAGCAAAGAGACTCACTTTCGGATGAAATTCATGTTTTCGATGCTTTCAGGGATTGGAAACAACTACGGGTTTTATTTTACATGACGCTTACTGACCTTAGGTATAGGTATGGGGTCTAGCGGAAGTCGCAACGGCACAAATTATATTCTGTATTCCCTCGTTCCCCGTCATATTCCGACAATTCTCTTTCTCGAATGCTTTCAAGCTTTCGCGGCCGCAAACTAGAAGAGAGGTTTCCTTACAAAGCCTCCCGTTCGGCGGCACGTTTCCACACCTACAATTAGGAACAAATTCCCAAACCACATGCAATTCCCAGCGTACAGTGTCTGGGGACAGCACCGCAGACATCACAGCATTACAACCTGTCCAGGTACGGGGGAGATCTGCACTAGATCAACTTCGCAGTGGTCTCGAATGTAATGTTGGTAGCATACTCATTACTACGGAGATCGATATTACGTCACACAAAAGACTAGATATCTTAGGAAAGACGAGGCGAAAGAACCCCAATTCTCTTTGGCAAAAATAGTGTATAGATAAGAAGGAAAAATCTCACAGAGGAGCTGAATAGTGATGTATGAGAAGAAGGGAACTAGCGCTTTCTCCAAAAGCGGCTAGCTAGTAGTGTATTCACGCATATAATATAACGTCTAAGTTCTAGACTGTAATACAACAAAGGAAATAGACTATTTTTACATTTAAGCTTTCTAACCCTACATTTGTATATTGTGGAGAGACTATAATGGAGAGACTTGGGATTTTCTAGAGTACTTCGGAATTAGAAATTACCTTATCAAAGGCTATTCTTAGGGTTGAACTTGGACCTGTGACAGTTCTAATGAGAAATAAATTCCTTGCCAGCAGACGGAATATGTTCTGTAAATACCCCATATCCATTATGTCAGGATATTCTGGTTGTCCTCAAGGTGTTGGGCGGTAGGTTTGACGCAAAGTTATTAGTGTTATTGTCTTCCTGGGTGGGGACGAATTGTTAATTCGTATTATGGAACTAATGTTAAAGGAAGCAAAAGTTTAGACTCTAAAACCCATACAAGCAAGCCCCTTTCCGCTTTAGAAGTAGTCAGAAGCTTCTACCAAAAACACATTAATACATACACTCGTCCTATTGTGTAGATACTTCTAGCTAGGCGTTACTGCGCGTAAGATTCGTTGACAAATACCACCAACTAAATATTAGCAAACAAGCTCATTTGTAACAAGCTCATTTGTAAGACCATGGCTTAGGCTTGCCCCTTGATCGCCATACAGGATCCTAACCAGGAAAGGATGCATATCACCGTCACACGGGGAAAAATTAGTCGATATGGATGTCTAGCATTTCTATCCCTCTTATTATACTATAATAGTAACTATACGAGGTAATGCCGTGGTTAGACGCATAGTCGATATAAGTAGGCAGCGCAATCTCTGCAGGTACATAAAGAGCTTCATCCTTCGTACAATAACAATATCCATTTCTAGTATCTCCATTAATCACAGCTAGGACACATTAGATGCAGAGGCTGCTTTTCGTCAACCAAGGTCAAACAGCAGTGAGCAGGCTTGCCTAATACCATCTTTCTTATGGTATCCCTCATCGTTACTTATGGTTCTCGATTGATTACTTTTTCGCATTTCACCCTATCCGTTGAAATCTATTCCTCGCCCTCTTGTCTTGGAGAACTATGGGGTTATTGCAGATTTTTGTGGTGGCTGTAACATGGCTTGTGCACGCAGTTATCCCATACGTTAGTATAACGATCCCTTACCACGACACCATAGCTAAATTCAAGCAAGTTCCTTGTTGTTTGCATCTATCGGCTTTATTTCCATCCCTTGAGCCGATATCCTGGGCCCCTGGTCGCCAAGCTTTCCGACTTCTATGGCGCTTATTATGCGAGTAAAACTACCCTCCACCTAAGGACGTTTCAGGATCACGAAAAATTTGGTTAGTAAATTTTACACCCATTAGAGGTCTCGAGATGCTAAATACTATATAGGCCCGGTGATAAGGCACGGACCTAACAAACTTGTATTCAATTCCGTGAAAGCACTCAATGGTAAACTACCTTAATCTTTCGGGTGACAGCTACTAACACGATCAGACATATATCGAAATGATTGGGTTACCAAATCGTGTGCCTATCTGGCCTCGCAAAGGGCTCCAAATGCATACGGCCTATTCAACTCAATTGATCGGCAGATGCATCAGAGGAAAAGAAAGCTGCTCGGTCCAGTAGTAAATGACCGATCCATGCGAGCATTTGAGGCTGTCATGATGAGTCAGATTGATGTCTTCATTAAGGAGCTGTTTTCAGCATGTCAGCAGCCCTCTACGCCGGTGAACATGACGGAGAGGCTTACTTACCTTACAATGGATATCATGGGGCAATTCGTATTTGGCTATCCCCTAAACCTCCAGAGAGACGCCACTTACAGGTTCATGACCGACACCACTGCCAATTTCTTCCTGAATATTGCCCTGCAGCTACCCTTTCTTTCTAAAGTTCGTATATCAAACTTTAGACGACTAAGAGCTTTGTTGAGGGGGAAAAGTTACCGTAACACCCTACAGAAAATGATCAGAAATCGTCTCGCTGAGGGCCAAGATGCGAAGCACAATTTACTTTTTATGACTGATACTTTACGAGTCTCTGACGATGAGGAGACCTTCATTGAGGAAATCCGGTCTGAAGCGACTTTTTTCCTTTCAGCAGGTTTGTGTTCCGTCTCATAGTCTTCAGAGCCCATGTTAATCGTAATTTAAAAATGTTTAGGGAGCGATACTATGTCGACCTGCATTAGCGCAGTGTTTTTCTATCTTTCAAGGAACCCAGGATGCTATCAGCGGCTTACTAATGAGATTCGTTCTGCTTTTACCAACAGTAGTGAGATTAAGGGTGGTCCACGTCTTGCGGCATGTTCTTATCTCCGTGCCTGCATAGATGAAGCACTTAGGCTGTCGCCTCCGGTGCCGGGGACCCTCTGGCGACAACAGGTATCTGGTGGCAGAAAGAATTCAAGCCCTCTCGTCATAGACGGCGTTGTCATACCCCCTGGTACACATATAGGGGTCAACACATATGCTCTTCAGCACAACGAGACGTATTTTCCGGACCCTTTTACTTTTAAACCAGAACGGTTCCTTCGCCGAGATTTACCTACTGAACGGCTAATTGAAGACGCATTCGCACCGTTTTCGCTTGGTTCTCGTGGATGCATGGGGAAATCTATGGCTTATTTAGAAGCTAGTCTCATCATCACTAAGACACTCTGGTGCTACGACTTTGTACAGGCGCCAAATGATGCAGGAATAGTTGGAAAGTCTGCTTATTGGAGGGAGAGGGGCGAGGGGAATAAGATTGGCGAATATCAAATCAACGATATCTTTGGGGCTGCTCACGATGGACCCTACTTGATATTCAAGCCACGGGATGTAAGTCTCACTAATTCTGAGTAGATATCATATGTAGTATTTTACACCGGGGTCCTCAATTTTCAGCCTTCTTGTAGTTATGTATTTATCCTCAGTTAGGGACCGAAACAGCAAATAGATGACTAGCAGGGATAGCGGGCAAAAAACCGAGTGATTTAGTGTAGCACGTGAATAACCTCGGCCTTTGGGTATTGTTTCTAGCAAGTCTCGGGACGTTAGAAATCTTCTCATTGTGCTTCTGCTATGGATCCCTATGAAGTACTAGACCTGGTTCATTAGTATTGCTCCGGTGCATAAGTCAGTTGTACAGTCATAAGGTTGGCTGATTGAATATGTAAGGGTCTTGGTGGTGTGTATGACCTATGTGCTATATATAGAACCTCGACCTATTATAGGACCACAACACCTGAACCGCATGGACCTGTAGGCGATCTTCAAGTTTCTACAATTCAAAGCAGATCTGCCGCCGAATATTACAGCAGAATGGACGAACAGGTATTTCGTTATGTATGAGGGTAGGCTCTACAGGATGGTTGAGTACAGGAGAAGCCCTGGAGATCCTCCGCATCCAACAGGAACAGAGAAACGGAGAGACAGAGAGACAGAGAGGTGGGTATCACAACTCCATGACATTAAACAAAGGAATTCTCGTATATAGTAAATAGGTAGTTACGAGGTTTCCAGCAACTTCGTGCATCAACATATGTGTCAGGGGATTTGTCCCCAGAGTGAAGGTAGGTCACAGGTAGGTCGCAGCTAGGTAGAAGTATAGGGTAGGGACTTAATATTATTAATTCCTGAGCCTCCCATAGTAAGTGGGAGGGCTCTTCTCCTTATATACACCTAGGTAATACACTAGTCCCACCCATGTGGGTAGCTTCTACCCTATTGCTACATTGTACCCTGACAATATGTCATATCATGCCCCTATACTAGCAGTCCTGACAGTGGGAGAAGTGTTGGTCGACTAAAGCCCTGGAGACTCCGGAGGTATAGTTCTTGATATCGCATGTTGTAACCGCGCTCTCGGACGCCCGACTTCTGAAGGTGTTTCCGAAGTCCTCTGGCGCTTAACTGTCAGGGGATAAGGTAGCAGTAGGGTAGAAGCTACCCACTAGTGTGGGACTAGTGTAGCATCTGGGTATATAAGTAGGAGAACCCTCCCAACTTCTAGGGGAGAGGTTCAGGAATTAATAACATTAAGGCCTTACCCTATACTTCTACCTAGCAGTATCCTACCTGTGACCTACCTTCACTCTGGAGACCAACCACTCTGACATTGGTGTCCTGTACCCTTTTGACTGACAAAAAGGACCCTAGCAGAAAGCACATAGTTAAGTAATTCACAAAAGGTGTAAGCAATATAGCGCAATTAACGCTATAAAAGTAATAGAGTATGTGATATAAAACCACTGTGAAGGGTAATATATCGTACTATTCCCTATACTGCCTAACAATGACTTGGCCTTACAATAAAAGTACTCTGTGACAGTTATGGCACAAACCCCATACCGATTAGGCTATAACCTTCCAAAAGTAACGTCGAATAACCAAGGTGGTAGCCTGGTTACCTAGTATGGTCTATATGTACGGCAGCCAGCCCATGCCCTGCAGGTCTTACATGATGCCTACGCATGCCTGGTTCGTGCTGCCGTAACTTACTCTAACTGTGTTACTCCATTTAGACTGGACTTATGCGCCTAAATAAAAAACTATAGGACCGATTGGATATAAGGCTGTTATAAGTATTAAATAAAATAATAACGGACCTCCGGACAAATTAAATCAGTTTTTTGCCTTTGTTCACATGTCTTGGTAAAAAGTGGGACATAATAAACCGGTCTAAAATCCCTATAAAACTTCGAATACAATATAGTACACCTTATGATCTTATACACTAGCCTAACGCCTTCGCTGTTAAGATGAAAAATGAGGCTATCCGAACTCGCAATTCTGCAGGACAAGCGGCAGATACGGCACTTTGGCTTTACGTTCCTGGGGCCGTTATGGACGCTTTGGAAAATCGAACCAAATGGGTACAAAAAATGGACCGCTTGTAAGATGGAAAGGAGGTAGCGTGGGAATTGTTTTTCGCTTCTAGGGCTTGAAGCTTTGCAGAGCTATTTGAACGACATTTATTGTTGGGGTATGTTGGTCCATGCTATAGGCTGCCAGGTCGATATTATAGCCATTTTGAGCGAAAAAAAAGGGTCGACCTTCGTGGGTTCCAAGCGATGGTGCAGGTCAAGTGTATACAAATGGAGGAAGCAATTTTGCAAGCCTAGAACATCCTAGTATTTCATAAAGCTAACAACACCGTTTTTCTTTTGTTTTACTAGATATTTAGCTATTATAGTATAGGTATTTATAGTTTGTTATCCTATATCTATTAAGCATATCAATGTACACCTATATCAACCCAAATCATATATTAGCGTAGAGCCTGTTGTTCAATATATACTCAATATAGTTTGGATTCAGTACAATCAGGATGTGATATATTTGATAGGTAGGACTACATGGCCTCATTTCTCGGCTCCGGGCGCGGAGCAACTGTCACGCCCTCTGGAACTCCCCAAGATATATTTTAATATGGTAAAGGCTACAAGTTTAATTGATTTATGGTTATTTTTTTTGCATGTCCTCTTCTTTCGAAACAGGATGCGGGGAGATCAGTGTCTTGGCGTGCTTTGTTTGAAACATCATGCCAATGCCGACGGCTATTTCTCAGCGCTTACCCTTGTTCCATTTGTTACATAGTAACTTCTAGGACCCAATGCAGGCCCCAGTTTGCCGAAAGCGAAGCACCCCTGCCAAGCCTCCCGTAGTCACATACTTTTACTTCGTCTAATATTTGATAGGACATGATGTAAATACAATTGAAGGCTCGCTAACCTACTCTGAAGGCCCTTGTGATGTCTCTTTCTTTGGTTCTGCCTCTTTGGTCGCCTTTCTTCTTGGCCCTTAAGTCCCTACTGTCTTATGAGCATTACGTTCCTTCCACATACTTTTTGAAGATTTCACTCGCGGTGACAGGGTTTTACCATCATTCATTCTCAAACTCATTTCTGACTTCGGGCTGAGCAATCACCTTCTACTCTCTCGCTGATGAGCGATTCAGACGCGGATTTTCAGAAAATATTTCCACTTAGTCAACCTTAGGACTTAACCTAGAACCTTACTTTTCGATCCTCAAAGTTTCGCAGGTTCGAGTTCAAAAGATGAAATCAATTTCCATTTTTGGTCTAGCGACCTCCCTGTTCACCGTAGCCAAGGGCCACACTTTGTTCACAAGCCTCTATGTCAATGATGTTAAGCAAGGGCAGGGTGATGGGACCTGTGTCCGACAAAATATAGACTTGGCGCACGCAACCTCGCCTGTCCGCGACTTGTCTAGTGATGATATGGCATGTGGTATAAGCGGTACGGTCCCGGTAAACTACACTTGTCCTGCGCCCACCGGGGCAAAGCTGACCTTTGAGTATCGGCTTAACCCTAACAAAGCTAGCGGGGGCTTCATCGATGAAAGCCAGTAAGTAATTTCAGTGTCACTCTTCTTTCTTACTGAGAGTAGCCAGGACTAATAACAAGTGTTACAGTAAGGGGCCCGTTGCCGTATACGCTAAGCGGCTCTTAAGTCCTAACGCAGATGCAGCGGGGCCTGGTTGGTTCAAACTCTGGGGCGAGGGTTATGATATGGAAGCTGACAAATGGGCGACGGAAAAGATCATCAATACCAACGGCTTGCTCTCCATCCAAATCCCTATGGCTCTACCGGCAGGAAACTACTTATTCCGGCCCGAAGTCGTGGCAATGCATAACGTGACACCGGAAGTCGAGCCGCAGTTCTACATCGGTTGTGCCCAGGTATTCGTTGAGAGCTCCGTTACTGGTGATTTTAATATCCCATCCGAAAAGAGCGTCAGTATCCCAGGATATCTACAGAAAGACGACTCGTCAGTGACCTACAATATCTACAAAGATGAAGAATACGCGGACCCCAAGAAGGCATACCCAATGATGGGACCCGAGCCATTCGTGCCTGTCGCCGTCTTAACAGCAGCTAGTGGCAAAGTGACGCGTCAAACTGTCGGCGGAATCCCCGATTCTTGTCTCTTGGTCAACGGGAATTGGTGCGGTGTCGAAGTCCCCCCATACACGAATAACTTAACCGGCTGCTGGAACGCCGTCAAGGATTGTTGGAGCCAGGCAGACGCGTGCTGGGCGCAACAGCCGGCGTCTGGCGGGCGCAATTGCGAGGTATGGGGGGGTAAATGTAAAGACATTGATACGCACTGTACGGTGAAGGATTTCACGGGCCCGCCAGCATACGAGCTTAAGAGCAACGATTTCCCAGCGCCTGGGCCCATTCCGGCTGCCGTCAACGTAGACGATGTGCCGCAGGATCATACGTCGTCTGAAGCCTCGCTTACGACCCGCGTCGTGGTTACTAGCTCAGTGCTAGTTACTGTGACCGTGATTCCGACGCCGTCGTCCTCGTCATCGACCTCACCTGAGTCAATCCCAGATTTCACGCTGAGACCGACAAATACTGCGCAACCTTCTCAATCCATACCGGATTTCACGTTGAGACCTACAAGTACCGCACAAGCCTCTCATACTCCGAAACCGAAGCCTCATTGCGGTGGACGGAAGCGCAGACACACTAGGCAGCGCGAGTAGCGAGGTGCTGATCATCGATTGCAAAAGTCCCGAATAGTGGAAGTTCTTTAAGCTCACGGGTGAGCTTGGCAAAGTGCCTTACGGATGAACTTAACACTTTCTAAATACTCACACAGGCGGGATTTGTACAGGTTGGTTGATTCCGACGACTTCAATTCTAGTATGTAGATTTTACCCCTTTTTATGGAGGCACTCCATTACGTCTCGCTTGATGGCTAGCGTACTCTTGTACACTATATATTTATTGTATTAATTTTTCTGAGTATTTGTTTTAATTGGCTCTTTTAAGATAAGCTTTTACGATTTCGCCTGATTGCAGGCAAAATAACAGAAGTATTTTATGTCAGAATTTAGTTGTACCAATCACAGCGCACCCTAGTTGTACATATCTCAGTACTCCGGTATAACGCCAATAACCGCTCATTATAGATTATATATAAAATGACACTGCTGTGGCTAGTAAAGAGACCAAAGATCCGGCGGCAAGACTCATCGTCATACCATCAGACAACGAGTTGGTGTGCTTTTCAGACGTCGCAGAAAAGATAGTGGTGCATAAGAGGCCTGCAATAATTTGCGGAATAGTCATGGACAGATTGTTGACCCCGAGAAATAACCCGGACCAGTTTGATCTTCCATCTAAAATAAATTCATCCGACAACATGGTAGATGGAATTATCTGTGTAACCGCCCAGCAAAACCCGGTTATTGCGGTAAAAAAGAGCATGAAATCGGTAGAGTTCGTTAGTAGAATGCTGGCAACACACACCGAGTAAAGTGCTTGGGATACTCTCCATATTTGTATCAGTTCAAGTTTAGGGATGCTGATAGCCATAACGGTTGCATCGACATCCTTCGTGGCGTGACTAACAAGAGACGGGAGAACTAGGCTTGTTGCTAGATACACGACGGATTGTAAAAAGAGTGCCAGTGGCCCCAGTCGCTCAATTGTATTCCCCTCATGACGACCTTAGTTATCATTAGTCTGAGGTCTAGTAAGTTGTATCCGAGAGTTTTTACTCACTTTTTTCTGTAATGTACCTAAAAGAATATCAGCGATTATTAAGTCCAGAGTAACCAAAGGAGCCTACCTGCTGATGTAAAATAGATATGGAAACCACGCAAAGGATGACAAGAACTGGACCGCGAGAATTTTGGTCATACGCGGAGAGACAGCTTCCTTTAGGTGTTGAATGTAGGACTCATGTTTAAGCGGGCTCCCCATTAGGAGAACCCGGGAAGCGGGATAAGAAGGCGGAGTTTGGAAACTCGCAAAACTGATTGTTCCAACAATAATGATAACACAGATCAGAGCTAGCTCCTGCATACGCAACTCATTCGTCCTCAATGGCGGCAGCCCATAGGACAAGATGTAGTACAACACACTTGTTAAGCTTATAACCCTGCTGGCCCACGTGTTGATGTCCAATTGCTGACTGGCTTGACATTCATCAACCATCTTAGCACGTGTTCCGACCTGGATAGCCTGCGCTGACGCGTATAGGAGTACGACAGCGAAAACGCTGATCAGTATCTTGGTCCGGCAGGCCGGCCAAGCCCCGTCACATGAACTATCCAAGCTATCCGCAATCGTAGAACTCCACGCTTGTGCGAGCATCGCACAAAACAATCCGATGCCACCTAACAATTCGAATGGTTCCCGTCGGCCCATCTTCTCCTTCACTATATCGCTCCATATCCCGAAAAGTGGCTGGAGGGTGGCTCCGCATAGTGGGGGAATTATCCAGATAAATGCGATCACCGGAGGGCTGATACCAATACCTAATAAGAAATCCTATTGCCTTAGTCAATACCGGACAATGATTCATGGCCTGGGGCACTTACTGTGCCGTCTGCGAACTGGGAACAATATGCTGACTGTAGACTTTGAATTGGTTAGTACGGAAGTAACTCGAATGGAAAGATTAACCGACCCTGCCAGGCTGATTGTGAGTGCGAGCATCTCACAACTCGATTTGATTGAGGGATACGATTGCAGAGCCGTATCCTCCATGAGTAATACATTTGAAGATTCAAGGCATGATTCTTCACCTTCCTCTTGGTCAAGCTCCAGTGGCGGCCGCTGGAGCTCCCCATAACGGTGTGCCATGGCGACGCTGTTTGCATCGGCACGCACTCGTCTCACTACCACTAGGTCGCATGCATCGCCTGGAGAGAGAAGAGACGGAAAATATATAAGGAGAGTGTGATGTCTAGGGGTAAAGGGTTAGCTCTACCCCCGGAATCAGCTACAGGGTGTTGGATCGAAGATTACGGTTAGTTCTCTTTCATCAACTGAACCCCCTAATTAAATGAGGTCCATCACTATCCACAATACGGGATCTACGATACGGGGCACGGCTCGCTCCGCTGTCAGAGTATGTGCTACCCTCATTAGAATTAAGATGCTAACCTAATTCCGATAAGGGGGAGGAGTTTTATTAACATCTATCTAAGTGCTAGTCAGGGGCCAACTAGACCCCCTTGACCTTGTGGGATCACCATAAGGCACGATCACCATAAGGACGGCACGCTATAACCTAGCCATTACAACCCTATTTAGCCCTTGTACACCGTATCAAGGCCCAACAGGGGAAACCTTCGCTGTATCCCAACCTAAAAAAAATCTGTTGAAGTTGTACGACTGCCGATTTAGAGCTGGAGCCCTCCTAACGAAGGATTGAGAGTAAAAAAGCTAGATATTTTCCGACCGGGTGGCAGACTGGGAAAAGTCCCATTGTTGGATGAAACAAGCATTCTGTCCAACGGGAAAGCTAGGTTATGTTACTTCTTTTATTTAGCGACGGCACAAACTACCATCGGATCCTTTCTATACGCCCCCAGGCCCTCACTCGGAGGACCAAAGGCCCCTCGCTTGAAGGCCGCCCGCTAGGGGGGCAGGTCACCTTTTTACTCCTTACCCAGCCTCAATACACCAGGGACATCCATGCAACGGTATTGGCTTTGTGGGGTTGAGGCCGGTGATGTTGTCAGAAATTCCCCAATGCAGTAGACTGTTGGGTCTATTCTAAGGAGTAGAAAACACTATGTAAAAAGAAGGGATGAGTTCCGATAAGATAAAGAGTACAACGCGGATGCTAGGTAGCTTCAAGATAGACACCAAAGTCCAATTCTGAAGCAATAATGATTCCGGTACAAATGTCACATGATCCGAAGAAGCCAAGACGTAGAACCGACAGTGCAGTTCATAGCTGTAATAGCCCAGCCCGGGTTCTGAGTCCGGAGAACGCCCTCATTGAGGAGGGTGAAAAATGGTCACCTTTTATGGCTCTTTCATACTGTCGAAAGTATAAGGGGTCAAGGAGCCACTGTCATAAGTAGGGGCACCGGTCACCAGAATGTGTATATATAGAGGTCTTCCCACCTACCTGTCAGTTAGTTACCAAGTCAATTAACTCAACTGAACCACTCATATACCTACTAGTGTACTTCAACACCATGAAGGGTATGATGCCGAAGGGAAATTTATGAGAGCATGTAAGGGTCTTGGTGGTGTGCTATGACCATGTGCTATATATATCCGATACAGTAGGTTAGTACTGTCAAAGATAGCACTTAGTCTAGTAAATCTGTCAGATTAGAAGTTAAGTTGCACTACAGTATTGACGGCAGGTTAGGGGTTTATATACTGTCGGTTAGGTATGTGGATCGGTAAGTATCCCTACCACCTACTTCTGACAAGTACCTAGTGCGCTCACTACAGTATCCGTAGTAGACCACATGCGCCATAGCAGGCGAAAGGGACCCCGCTATGCAGAACCTCATAGGTTTTACCGCGCTGAATCACAATGGGAATTCCACCTGAGTCATGCCGCTTTTAGCCTGAGCCTAGCCCGCTTTTACATAAATTACCTGCATAACTTACCTAGGTGCAGTTACTTGGTAGTGCTGTATTACCTTATACCTTATGGAATACTCCAAGTTAATCATGCCCATTACGGACTTTTTAAACTATTAAAGGCGAGTGGTTTAATACGGGATCAGGCTACCTAGCTACCTAGTACAAAGAACAGTGTGGCTTTATTCCGCCTGGTTTTACTGGTATTGTGACCCTTTATTTAGTATAGGCGTCGTATTATCGATAGCGACCCGGAACATGTCCCAATAGTATAATGTAAGTATCACGAGGGAGGGTCTTGCTCTTTTCTTATTTCCACTCGTTAAAATCGACCGTTAACATTGTTACAAAAAGAACAATCTCGTGGGACTCGAGCACTATCCTGCCGGTTTCGCCTTTATACGCCGTTTCGATCGCCCAAATAATCGGGGCCGACGAAGGTCTTTACTGCTATTAGATTCGACAGCAAAAAAAAGCTTCTAGTTAGGGAACACGGCATTCCGCCTGATCGCATTTTCTACAACTGTAACACGTCGTTTATAAAAGGGCATCCGTCGCTTAAAGAATAGATACGGTGTCAACGTGGTATTAAACTCGTTGTCCGGAGACAGCCTGCGAGCCTCGTGGGAATACATGGCGCCCTACGGCCGGTTTATTAAGATAGATAAGTCAGATATCATGAACAACTCACAATACACTACTGATTTTTGCAAACAGGATGCCGTGTTTACGAACATGACCCATGCCCGGTAGGACACGATGATCCATTTCAAAGTGCCAGTTTCGTAGAACCTGCCCCAGCTCTTCCCGAAGCTGGACTTCTTCGTCTTGCTAGCCTTGCTCTCCGGTAGAAAAGCTCCCCGCTGTGCTCG
Source organism: Xylaria sp. Z50 (assembly GCA_037356035.1). Classification (NCBI taxonomy): domain Eukaryota; kingdom Fungi; phylum Ascomycota; class Sordariomycetes; order Xylariales; family Xylariaceae; genus Xylaria; species Xylaria sp. Z50. The sequence continues at coordinate 142,180 of JBAWJU010000040.1, forward strand.
GTCTCTGCTATCGGATACCGTCGCAGGGGTCTACCCTTTCCCGCCAGAAGCCAGGCTTTGATGGGCGCCATGACCCCCGCCGCCTATGCCGCGCGCGGAGAGAGCTTAACTGCAGATGATATACTTGAAACCGTAGCAACAGTGACTATAATATTAAATACCTAACTTACTATAGCCTTAAGGACCTTGATCTGCTCTAGAACACTCGATCGACTAGTACCACCTTTAGCTGATCTCGATTCAACACTTGTCTCATAGTTAAAAATATCCATGACATCATCTGTGAATCGATTATCAATAGCCTTTAGTTGTTCAAGTGAGAGTGTATTCATTGGAATACCTAACTCCTCACTTTTTGCAACTACTCGTCCTGAAATATGATGTGTCTCGCGAAAAGGCACACCTTTCCTAACCAGGAAGTCAGCAAGGTCTGTTGCGAGAAGGGTTGGATCTAGTGCAGCTAGCATCCGCTCCGGTCGAATCGTAAGTGTAGAAAGGATACCATTTGCGATCTGTACACTATCAGAGATAGTTTTGACATGATCCAGCATAGGTTCCCAGCTCTCTTGGAGATCTTTGTTGTATGTAGACGTTAACGCCTTGTTTGTCATCATGAAGCCAGCGAGTTGACCAAAACAGCGCCCTGATTTGCCACGAAGAAGTTCAAGCCCATCTGGATTTTTTTTCTATGAGTTTGTTAGTCATATTCTACCAATTTCAGATATCTCAAGAGCCATAAGCCATTGTCTCAGGAGTAAACTTATGCAGAGAACCGCCTCAGGTAGCAAACAGCTCCTAAAGATTCCGAAAGGGGAAATAAAGAGCACGGGAAGTACTTGCCTGAGGCATCAATGAGGAGCCAGTAGCATACGAGTCAGCAATAGTGATAAAGCCAAACTCAGACGAGCACCATTGGATCAAGTCCTGGCTCCAGTTTGAGATATGCCCCATGAACATACTACCCCATTGTAGGAACTCGGTAACGAAATCCCTACTAGACACAGCCCCCATGGAGTTCCAGAGTATACCATCAAAGCCGAGCTCCTTAGCCATCATATCGCGATCAATGTTGAAGGCATTTCCGGCAAGAGCGCCACAACCAAGTGGGCTAAGGTGTCCCATGTTAGTAAGATCAGAGCGTACACACTGCTATACAAAGATCTGCCTACCTCTTGTTGACACGTTTGAAGGTCTCCCGCAGACGCTCCAAGTCACTTGCAAAGGCAAAGCCAAATGACAAGAGCCAGGCGCTAAACCTTACAGCCATGGCACGTTGCAGGTGGGTATATCCAGGCATAATATAGTCGCTTTCCAGGTCAGAAAGGTGATCCCTGATTAAGCAGGGGATGCTGGACTTACATCTCAGCCTCGGCACGTGCGATAATGACCTGAAGGAAGGCAACCAGGTGGTTGTCGATCTCATGTATCCGCTCGCGCAGCCACATGCGCATATCACAGACACACTGCTCATTTCGGCTGCGGCCAGTATGTAGCTTGCCTGCGATATCCTTGCTGATGATTTCCCCAAGCCGACGCTCATTGGCAGTATGTATCTGTGCTCTCATTACATTAGCCGCCTCGCCTAAGCTAAGTCGCGTTGAATAAGGTGAGTAGATCAAGAGGTGTACAAGAGGTGTGGGTGGCGCCTCACATCCTCATCGTTGGGCATTATGGCGAAGGTATCTGTATCCCACTCCTTCAAAACCTCGCGGAGACCTCGCTCAATTTCGGCAAACTCGTCATCGGAAATGATGCCAGACTTTGCATTGGCGCGGGCAAAGGCAATACTGCCAAGGATGTCTTCCTTGTATAGGAGCTTGTCATACGAGATACTCGCGTTATACTGGTGCATGAGGGGATCTATACCGCCTATTATCCGTGAGGTTAGTTTGTAATTATATTGCATCCGAAGCCTGGCGGTCGCGGAGAGCTACCCACCTGTAAAGCGCCCACCCCAGAGCATACCCGCCGCGGGAGCATTCGCCTTATTAGTAGCCATGATGGGCTAAGTGCGGCTGTGCGAGTATCGTGTGTTGCAATCGAATCGAATTCGCTGCCATTCAAGAATCAAGTCAGTTGAGGCGGAAGAGGTGATAGGTGGCCCGTCAGATTTTTTACCATGCACAATTTTCAGCTAGGTAGTGATACCCGTAGGGAGTGAGACCAAGCTGCTGAGTGGTCCGACCTTCATTGAGTGTAGTGAAAGAGGGATCGCCTAGGGGCTCCCTCCGGGTCTAGTCCGCTATAGATAGTGCTCCGACACCGGCCCACCACCCCTCCAGACTCACGTGATACTGCCTCCCTCGCTGCAACAAGGCCCTGGCACAGAGTGCAAAAAAGGCTAAAGATATGATTGGTTTAAAAAAAAAAGGGATACCGTCCGTAATAGTGATGCTAATAATCGTTATAGTTATAGAGGTTTTAAAAGATCCCATATACTGTGCCTACTACGTACCAATATATACAGGTGTGTGGGTCAGGTGACCAGGGTTAGGACCCTCCTGTCATGTGACACTGTCCAACAGTCACTTTACGTACCACGAGCCACGCCGCTGGTCTAAGTCCCTGAGATAAACTTACGGTAACTTCTTTCGCTGCAAAGATTCCTGTGCGCAGAGAAAACCACTCCGTTCTTCTGCTCTAAACATTCTCCTCCTCCTCCTCATTTACTTCTTTTTCCTTCCATTCTTGCCCGAACATCACACACGTGGATTTTTATCATCATGGGGATAATCAACCCGCCTAAGAGAGCCCGGCGACGCCAAATCCAGGGGCCGAGATGCCAAGAATGCCGACGCGGCACTTGAGGGGTCGGTTATTCGGAAACGCTGTTCTACTTGTCAAAGATAGTACTTAGTGTAGTAAATCCGTTAGATTAGAAGGTAAGTTACACTATAGTATAGGCGGCAGGTTAGGGGTTTTATATACTGTTAGTTAGGTATATAGATCGCTTGTATCCTTACTACCTACTTCTAATACTCTCTTTTAATCTATATGCCTTTTTTTTTTCTTTAAGTGAGGTTTATTAAGATACAGTAACGGCTTGAGGTCTTACCACATATAATGGCTTGTAACCGAAGGTACAGACACCCTGGTTATTCTGGTTCCTTTTGTCTGGTACAACGGTTAGGTGTGCGATCCTTCCGTTGCAGTGGGTCCACCATAGCCATTGTGGGTAGTACCCCCGTGTTGGATTCAGTACAGTTTGATCTGTTGTTGTATTCTAGTTCGTTCTCTTCTGCGGGAATGCCTGAGAAGCTCGGTTTTACTACTAAGGGTACAGTGGTTATGTCATCAACGGAGCTTCCCCACACCTTGTCCCGCGCTCGTATGGCACCTAGTCACGTGCTCGTATATAGTGGCTTATATCCAACAGTAGGGTCTGTAGGGTCTGTAGAATGCATGTAATATAGGGAATTTCGGCGTTGGGATTTCCTAAGCGTTGAAAAATGTTAAACGTTAAAACTCGTTTTAACGTTTAAAGCCGGCAATGTTCGTAGATTCCAAACGTTTATACAATTAAACGGTAGATTCGCCATTGGAAATCTCCAACTGCTGTTAAACAGTTTATTAAACCTAGCAGGTTGTGGTACGGTAGTTTCAAGAGATTTATTGTGTTGTACGGTAATATGCTAAACGTTTATTTGCTCTATGTTCATCTTCCTGTGACAGCAACCCACGATGGTGAACCCGCTGCAGTGGTTTTGGGCGACACCATAACCACTATACCAATTGACTTGGCAAAAGGTCCCGGCTTTCGCCTGTTTGCACCTTTTTCATTCGCCGCCTACTATTCCTAGGATAATTCCATCCAACGAAGCTATTTAACTGTTTCAATCGTAAAATATAGTCTTGACATCATGACTATGTAGTTAAGGAACTTCTAGCGACGCGCTTGGCTTCAAAGAGTTATTATTAGTGTAGTTAGTAGCCTCATCTCATAGCTGATAGACAAGTCTTGAAGATCGCCAATTAAGAGGCACGCCCCCTTGCAGCACCGTCCCCACCTGCAGACTCCGTTCTCGACCTGACTTCTCGGATAAGTGCCTTAGCCTCCTCAACTTCAACGCCATCTTGACATAACTCATTCGCTAGACGGCCTGCCGTCGCATAATCTTCAGTTCTCATCGCGAAGCGCGCAAGCCACATTCTCGCTTTACTAGTAGCGGCTGTGACTCCTGTGCCTTCGGTACCTGCTCCACGGCTCCCTTCTCCAGCGTCATCAGAGCCCCCGCCAGGAGAGTCACGGTGTATAGCAACAGGTTCATCCTGACTCCCACCGGCCGGGCCGACTTCCTGCGCGACACACATCTCCATATATGCCTTTGCATCCTCGACTTCGCCCAAAGTGTCATACATTCCGGCAATTTGTAGTAATATCTCTGGATCACCGCGCATACTATCAGCAGCGCTCTCAAAGCTACTACCCGCTTCGTAGTAATTATCGGCGAGTAAAGCGCGTTTGAGGGCTTTGATGCCGTCTTGGTTCCTGCCCATTCGCTGAAGACAGGAACCGACTGCTAGCCACATCTTCCCGTCCCAGGGCCTCAATCCCGCTGCTTTTTTATAGTACCAGAGAGCATACGCATGCATCTCTAGTACTTCGTATGTTTGGCCCAATCCATACCATGCACGATAGTCTCTACGGTTAACGTCTACTGCTCGCCTGTACGACTCGATAGCTGCGTGAGTATTCTTTAACTCGACATACTCGTGACCCATGAGAGTCCAAGCTGAGAGACAGGCACGATCCAAGGTCAACGCTCGGCGGAAGTATTGAACTGCCTTTTCGTGAAGAGATAGCAGTGAGTAGTAATTTCCTATAACCACACAAGACTCAGGACGGAACTTATCGACGTTACTGCAGAGATGGGCTAGAAACGCTAGTTTTGGCCTTGCGTTCATGACGTAGAGTATATTCGAGTAGTGGTCGAGCGAATCAAGGCGGTATGGGTGAAGCGAAAGTAGATGGCTAAAGTTTTGCTCGGCGGCCACCAAGTCTTTGGCGTGATATGATAGAAGAGCGTTACATGTCATTAGGAAGGAAGAAGATGGGAAAATATTGAGGAGTTGGTCGAGTGAATTGGCGAGATTAGCGTCATGCTGATAAAGTTCGAGGGACGTATGTATATGGAACATAAATGAGACGATATTTTGCGGTAGGCGGGTCATAACTCGGTTTAGCTAGTCTAGTTAGTATCAATTTGGGGGATGAGCTTGCAACTCACATCATCGACACGCGTTATAAGCGACGTCATTTCCAACCAACAGCCCCAGTTCATAGGAAACATATGCACGCTACGAACAAGCCAGTATAATGCTTGGTCCTCGTTCTTCTCTTTAGCAAGGATCATTCCATACCTGAGAGTAGTTAGCGATTGAGGCACCATAGTAGTATTATGAAACCTACAGGTACTCTAGCCAGCCCTGACCATCCATATACTCACCATCCCCCGTCCTACGACTCTCGAACCATATATCAAGGACTCGGTTGATAGTAGTCAATTGCTTGTTCCTACAAGTACCAAGATCCTGGGGGCCCATGACCATCTCGGCATCTTCGTCTTTCCGCTTCTCGCCGGATAAGAATTTGGCGTATAGAGAGAGGAACAAACTACGCTGACTGATTTTCAGAATTGCCTGCCCATTTCTCGGCCTAGAGTTGCCGGTAGTAGCCTTGCCCTTACCCTTGCCTTTACCTTTCGGGGTGGTGTTGGTTTCTTTAGGAGAAATAACACCAGTGAGAGTTGTCTCGGGTAAGAAGACAGCGGCACACCGATCGTACTCTCGGCAGTCAAATAAAGACTTGGCGAGTAGATACTTGCTGATTTCATTCGACTCTAAAATGGCCTCGGCTGGGTCCATATTCGGGGCCGCCACGGTCGAAGCATATCCGCTTGAGACCTCGGATAGTCGTGAGTCATCAAGAGGTACTTCTGGCTCGGGAATGGCATTGAGAAGTTCAGCAGCCCTAATTTTTTTTGTCACCAGCAATCAGCGTGGGCGCCCGCGGCGGGATGACTCTTGTTAATGGAGACAGCATACCATTTCGAGGACTGATAGAGGCATCGTTCAGAACACTTGACTACGGCCTCTTGTAATGCGCTTCGAAGTTGGGACTTCTCCCGGTCGTTCAAAGACATCGTAGCATGCTATACCATGGATGCATCAACAAGAGAACTGGTGAGATGGTGGCCGAATTCGATTCTAGAAGCGTTCAGCAGCCGTAGCCGTCGTCGAGATGATGAGTCGAGAAAAGACATAAGACGCAAAGTCGTGTGAGCTAATTGTGTCGCCTAGCAACGGTGGCTGCTTGTTGATTGTCTTATCGAGAGCGTTGAGTGACTCAATATGACGATCTAAAAACGGTCGTTATGAGGATGATTATCGAGCAAGATTCTTCATTCCCTTTCTTCTATTCGAAGTCGATGTAGTTACTTGGTTCGGATTAGGGGATATGACGTGGCTCTGGATACCTGCCTCACTATATGTTGTTGGCCTCATGAAGCCGAGCTGAGCTCTACTAAATCATGATCTGCCCCACCATAAATACCTTACCTGCCTAGCGGTATGTCACAATCGATAAGTCCCAGGTACGAACAAGGATAACGATAACACCATACCGCTATATTACCTCGGTATCGAAAGCGGTATCGATAGAGATATCGATAAGAATGATGTCGATACTGGCACCAAAGGATACATCAGTTATCTACATGTACTAGGTACATACATGTAGGCAATCCAAGGTACCCGATAGGTATAGACAACCCAGTGAAACAGTCAGCTCATCCCACTATTGGTATTTGAGTAATACAGGGGGAGGATATGGAATAGTGTACCTAGGTACCTACTAAGTTTTTATGCATTAAATAATAATACCGGAGTACCTACCTAGTATTCTTACACTCTTTCGAACAGCGTCTGCCGGAGATTTCCCTCTCTGGCCCTCACCGGCAGGATCGTGATTGAACAGTCAGCTCCCGTCAGCTTTGTCTCACTACGTCTTGCTTAGGTAGACTAACACCCCCTGGTCCCCCTTTTAGCCTTCAAGGTACATCACCGTTAGGTACCTAAACGATGGAGAATTGTCTGTGTTGGAAAGCTGTTTAGAGCTTTACACTATCCGTAGATACCTCTGTAGCTACCCGAAAACCGGCGCTACCACATTTGGAATCAGCTCTCACGAGTATAGTACATTAGTCTAGTGGACCCCTCAAAAAGCATGGGTCCGAAAGCAGTTTGCTGCCCCTCAACACCACTGCTGTTGCTACTATTCAAACGTCCATTTCCCCCAACAATTCCCGCCTCACTCATTCCCCCCGTTGTTCTCTCGGCAACACATACCCCAAGTCCACGATCTCTAATACAGATTACCACCGCCTTAGACGAGGAAGATGGCGACCAAAACCACATTGAAGGAGTTCGAGTCCGTCTTCCCAAAGCTTGAGGAGGACCTGCTGAATTGGGCTAAGCAGTATAACCTGCCTCAACAGTATCTAGAATGGTACAAGAAGGTAAGATGCCTTTCGTAACTCTCCCAATTGTAGAGCTATACCTCACAAAACACAAAAACGATCTACTCGCCCAAAAAGCATACTCTTATCAATGTTTTGCTACATATCTTGCTACGCAGCAGCACAATGTTCCCAGCATTCTGCTCCCCACCCCATAACCCCCACCATATCTTCGGTGCTAACGATGAGTGGCAGTCGCTTGAAGTCAACGCCGTTGGTGGAAAATGCAACCGCGGCATGTCTGTTCCGGACTCAGCGTCTCTTCTTGTCAGCAGGGCCCTAACTGAGGAGGAATATTTTCAAGCCGCCACCCTTGGCTGGTTGATCGAGCTTTTGCAAGCTTTCTTCTTGGTGTCTGATGATATCATGGACAGCAGCATCACCCGCCGTGGAAAGCCTTGCTGGTACCGCCAGGAGGGCGTCGGCATGGTCGCCATTAACGACGCTTTCATGCTAGAATCAGCTATCTACACTCTTCTCAAGAAGCACTTCAGATCTCACCCTTGTTACGTTGATATGCTTGAGTTATTTCACGAAGTTACGTTACAAACCGAGCTTGGACAGTTGTGCGATCTGCTCACAGCGCCTGAGGACGTCGTAAACCTCGACAACTTTAGCCTCGAGAAGTACAGCTTCATCGTCATCTACAAGACCGCCTACTACAGCTTCTACCTCCCCGTCGCTCTCGCCCTACAGATGTTAAATATTGCCACTCCCAAAAACCTCAAGCAGGCTGAGGATATTCTCATCCCTATGGGTGAGTACTTCCAGGTCCAAGACGACTACCTTGACAACTTTGGTCTCCCCGAACACATTGGCAAGATCGGTACAGACATTATGGACAACAAGTGCTCGTGGTTAGTAAACCAAGCTCTCAAGCTTGCTACCCCTGAGCAGCGCAAGATTCTTGAAGAACACTATGGCCGGAAGGACAGCGCACATGAGGCCGAGATTAAGAAGCTATACAACGACATGAACCTCGAGAAGGTGTACCAAGATTATGAGGAGAGCTCCGTTGCCAGCCTCAAGACAAAGATCGATCAAATCGATGAGAGTGAGGGCCTGAAGAAGGAAATTTTCGAAGTCTTCCTTTCCAAGATCTACAAGCGGAGCAAGTAATGAATTATAACGGTGTTTTGGAACAAACGGCTTCGGGGATTCGTCATGTCAAGCGTTTTACGGGATATCGGGTTTTAGCCTTCGAATAGGGGATGCATGAGACCTCCAAGGAATAGACAGATACGTCTTCGGTAAAATGGCACTGAAATGAATCTGGGAACCGACGACTATTAGAGATATAGACAATGGATATACCCTCCCATACCCCCGTATTGAACTACATGTGTAGATCCATATAAGCACAGAATTGACCGTGTGTTTTACCCCAAACATAGGTTTTATGGTAGTGTAAAATACTATCTCAGTATGCTATTGATTAAGTCAACACTGCCTAGTGTGAATCTATAAACAAAAACAATCTACTCATTCACCCTCAAAACACAGAAGGCGTGTTCTACAGGGAAGCAAAACTATTAGACCTAGATTACCTGATGATAAATCAGTCTATAGCGCTTGGTGTGGCGTCGAATCAGAGTGAAATAAGAGGGTTACGGTTGCCGTTGCTTGCTGCACGAGTACCGACACTATTGTACCCCCTGCTTTAAAGTGGGGATTAGTATCACCCTGGACAACATATGTTCGTATATAAACAAACGTGAGACCTTGAAGACTAAATCGCATTCTACGTGGCATCTAGAGTGTGAATATTTTGAAAGTACTCTCTCCATAGGCCCAATAGAATCGATGCCTAGGTCAGCGATTTTGCTCGATCCCAGCCCAGTGCGTCTTGTTTAGAGGAAGATTGGGCGCGCAAACAAACCGAGTTAGTCAACGTAGACAACAACGTTCCTCGAAGGAGGAGTCGAAAGCAAGACGATAGCAATGGGGGAAATAAGAAAGAGTAGAGTAATACTGTCTCAATAAAACAGTAAATATGGAACCTGAAAGACGTAGAGAGGATGGCTTCGGCGAAGATCATGTCTCGGTCCCTGACCTTCTGGCACTCGAACTAGCAGGGTTGTCTCAACGCAGACATATCAGAGTGTCCTTCACCGCAATTACGCGAGCACGACTCAACTGAGCCACACTCCCCCGTCCACCTCCAGCCAAGGCGGCCAGTCAGCACAATGGACAAGCTCAGTCAAGCGAGCCCAAGACCTGTCCGCTTCACGCGTCAGAGCCCGCGCGCTCTTGCCGCTATTATGTCCTCTTCTAGCAAAGTATCATGCAGCCTCTTCAAGAGAATTAGCACCGTAACAAATTCGCGGAAAGGTGTCCTGTCACTTCAGCTCCGAGACATTCTGTTGCCCGAGCTTGGATACGGACATGGGGGCGAGGGAGGCAAAGATATCGCTTATATGTTTTCAAACGGCACACCAACTACCACGCCTCCTACCGTAAGCAATAATAGAACGAAATTGAAAACTCAACGACAGTGATTGCTATTTGCTGAGATATACAATAGGGTAGAATCACAAGAAGACCAAGCTGCAGCAACTGAGAATAACCTTCGTATAAATGAGACAATATATAAACTTGATCTTCTGCTTAAACTGGAAACCTTGCTGGAAATAGTAGCAAGGACGAATGACTTCATGTCCTTGCCGAGATCTGAGCATGCGTGGGACGAGGCTATCCACGGCCATATTCTAGAGCTCGCCCTAACGAGCCACCCGCGGGGGAAAATTGAGAATGTCATTAGCGCCAATATCGCGAAACCATTTAGATCTACCGCCAGCTACTAAGCCGATCGACCAATGTGTTACTACTAGAACCAGACCCCAACTCAGCAACTCCATTCATCGCCTTCGTGACCACGCTACAGCCAGCAACCTTTAATCAGTCAAGTTATGAGCCCCTGCGCATCGCGCCCAGCGGCGTTTTCGTTAAAATCAAGGCCGACAAGCAACAGTATCCCGAGACGCAAGCTTAGCTAGGTGTGTGGCTAGCTGCGTGGTTGAGACGTGTAAGTGAATTCCGCAACACCAGTGACCTTGCCATCTCTGTACTAATCGCCACAGGCCAGGACTAGGAGCTATAGTTTACCATCGACGGGCGCGATCGCTTCGACGTCTGCGGTCCTCTCGCCATTGACGGAACCGACAACCCCCAGTACTGTCTTGGTCCGGCTCTGTGTAGGTACGTAAGTTCCGGCTACGAATGGGCTGGATAATTCGGTAGCACTAGTAGATAATTGTATCTCCTTAAAATCCCACCACTTGAAGTGGTTCCGGTGCACAACAACGGCTATAGTATGTGTCACGGAAAAACGACGCCGTTAATTCCATGTTGGAATTAACGGTATATATATCCACTTCTTCGCGACAGTATGGTATAATCCCATGTCCCTAGATATGCAATGGCGAACGCCGGAGTACGAGTCACTAACGGAAACGCCGATACTAGCACAAGACTAGCGCGCTACCCAGCTTTTCAAGCTTGCGGGAACCTCGGTATAGTAGGTAGTCGGCATCATAAATATATACGCCCGGGTAATGTGGTAGTGTATGACAGCATGGAAGTGCGTGCCCGCGCTTGTAACCGTCTTCACGCACGGCACTCACACGACACAAGAGGCCAATGAAGAGGGAAAGGGTTAGATTCCAGCTGTGTTGCTAGCTTGTAGCTTGCAGAGGGCTAACTAGCATATAGCTTGGCGTGTTGGTGGCGGGGTTGTCTCGATAAACACGCAGGGCAGAAATCCGGCCTAGTGAGTAGAGCACAAGTAGAAATTATATGAGAGAATCTCATCTGCCAGAGTTGGATCTACTATACAGAGATATCTGAGGGTGGGCCTGACATCACGGCAAATATTTCATATATATCAAGTAACCGACATTGCTGTCGACGCTATTGAATGTTAGTCTCACATGGGCAGACGCAGGAAAGTACAGTTTAGGAAAGAGGGGTGTCATGCCACATCTTTAAGCCCATTAGTAGCGAATAACGAACGAGAAGCGGCGAAGGCTGACGGACTGGCAAGAGGCGGTAAGTGGGCATGTGAACGGGATTTAGCGGGCCATTATTCGGAGCCATTCTAACGACATAGCGTAGCCAGTACGGAACCGAAAATATCCGGAATCTTGAGTTTCAGGAGTTAATTCTCACGATAATATTCAATATAACGGCATTCACCTAAGTTAACAGCTGCCTAGCTTAACTAGGAAAATAGAAGGAATTGTTGGTTTTTAATATTTAGAGCCTCGTGCTTTTTGAATCTCCTATGTCAAACGTGGACTGTAAGCGTCGATGATCCTAGAGGGGATAATAATGAAATTGCACAGAATTTTCTGTGCATTATCCTTCTTAGTTTTTTCATGAGTAGAAGTTACAATGCATAAATATGAGGCGGCTTACTCTAGGGGTATCCAAATTCTAGGCGTTACTGTCACGATTTTGTGACGGAAGCTGAGGTGTGAGGCATTATGAATATGGGCTGTAGCGCGATAACCGCAAATATTATCTAAGGGAGGGAAGAGTCTATCAAACAGTTTCTTTTCTCTAAAGAATGTGGTGCATCGTGATGCAATTAATATCAAATTCGTGTTAAGGGAATAGTTTAATGTATATCCTTCGCATGACCATTCGTACGAACCCTTTAGGAAATTTAAGAGGCTACCATCTTGACATTGCCACGTGCCATCCATGGATATCTAAGCGAGGATACCCGATCAATACTTTGGAATAACACTTGCAGCATGCATGTCATCTGAAGATTAGCGGGGCTTTATATCGATATGGGGATGACGGGCGTCATTAAAGCTATCTCTATATCTCGCTACCTTGAGACTCTGTGGTTAGGCACGTGAGACCGGTATTGGAGCAATAGCAAAAGCATATCAGCTCCTTTACCCCATCGTTGTTTAGCTCATCGGTATGAACGGGCGCAATGATCAGACCTTAACAAATCGCCTATTTTCATATACATTTCGACCCTGAGAGCTTCACCCTATTCATTTATAACAATATATAAAGGGGGAATTACTAACAACGTAACTATCCTCTCTTATCGTAGATTGTAAATTCTAAAAAAAAAAAAAAATCACCATTACGGCTGCACCGTAAATTCAATGCATCATGCAGTCAGAAATGAGCTGTTGAGATTATCGCGCGCTTAACGGGCTTCTACATGCAACACACTGACTATATTATGATGTGGTGTCCCATCACGAGCATGATTATAGAACCAACATGCATCTCGCAAGGCGTTTTCCACGTGGGCGGTTTAATGCAAAGTACCTAGTACGGCCTGTTTATTGGTTGTTGGCGTCATGCTGTTGGTGTCGTTATGTGCCTCAAACCCGCTTCGAGTCGATCTTTTTCAGTTATTATTATTCATCATACATTAGACTAGTTTCCCGGAAAGTGACCTAACCGAATATGTAGCCAACTTTAGAACTATTTTCCTATGTGTATGGTATCTCGTTGGTGATGATTCTGCCCACTGAGTTGTGATTCGCAAAGATCTTCAATATTCAGCTGGTGAATGCATTGTAGCTCGGAAAGTCCCGGATTTACGTCATCGAAGCACAGCGGCAATGCTGCTAAACAGGGAAACAGATCCGTCCTAGCTGTGAATCGGCCGCTCGATATCCACACTAGGACCGCTGGCTCCGCCTTGTGTGATGATCCGATTGTCCGAGAAACGTTGTGCGCTAGGTCATGGGGCTGAAATCCTCCGAGAAGGAACTTTGCTATTTCATAGGCGATTGTGAAGCATTCAATGCGAAGGACTTTTGCAGAAACCAGTCGATAAGTTGTACTCTTAGTAGTACCGCTCCCATCTGTATTACTAAGTACCTCTTTCGTCTTAGCTGTTCTAGTATTACCAACCATGATTAGAAAGGCGAGCTAGACTTGCAGACTCATTCCGACATGTTCGGGGTCATCCATGTTTGCTGTTACATGTGCAACAATCGCAATTAATGTTTATAGTGGCTGGATAGGAAGGCATGGTGTTCAATTCTTGACTACTAGGCTGCCTTGTGATAGGTGGCTGAGTACTTCGCTGACGGGGCAGCCTTATAAAGTGATCACAAGTTCGCCAAAGTTAACCAATGGTGAGTACGAATCGTCACAACACTTCAGCGGGAGGATGAGTAACTACTTGGCTAGTTTGTTATACGTTTGCTCCGCCATTCATACTTAGATTGTTGTAGTACCATGACACCTTCATGTGCCGCTTTGCATTGGGACAAGACGTTTATACCGGTCACTGTAGCACTAGATCGATCGTAATTGCTATAGGCTCAGGAGAAAACGTGTTAGCTCTTTAGTCGTGAGCTCCAGAGATGGTTTATTGTGGGGTTGCTCTTATTTGTTCTCTTACGGCTTTGTGCTCGGATTTTGAAAACGCGAAGGCGCGTATAATGTGACTAATATTAGAAGTGATAGCTTTACAGATTCTTGAGGATGTAATATCCCCCACGGTCATCTGTTACCTACACTTCGTATATCAACGTAGGGAGTGTAACATATTTCCACAAACTGCCTGCTCTTTGATACATATATAACAGGAGAGAGTTGCCAGGCTTTGCTCCTCTACTTCAACCTAATAGTAAGACAACCGTCTATTACTTTACGTAGCATCACAATACGTGGAGACATACTAGAATTCCGCATTTTGCCGGCCTAGTTTAGAGAAAGTATTTTACACCTTATTCTGTTTTGCTTGGGGCATATCCCTCTTAGAATGGCGCTAGTTGAGCTCATCTCGGTGCTCCCTAATGCCACCTTGTTGGCGTGTTTCTCAGTAACAGTATAAAGTAATGTTGATTCTTCTTTTGGGGTATAGCTAACATCATCAAGGCTTTTCTGTTCTATGTCTTTGGTTGGTGCGTGTATACTTTATACTTCCACCCACTGGCAAAATATCCAGGGCCTAAGCTCGCAGCTATAACCCAAGTTAGTATATGGATATCCTTCAAGGCCGTCAAACTCGCTAATCGTATGTGCCTAGGTATGGCTGGCACAGGTTTGGCTCAGCGGACGCTTTCCGAGCATTTTACAGCAGGCTCACAAAAAATACGGTACAGCCCTTCCTAGTTTATTTCAATAATTCTCAACACCGCTGAAATTTTGTAGGCAATGTGGTCCGAGTAGCGCCCAACGAGTTAAGCTTCAACACAGTCCAGGCTCACAATGACATCTATTCAGTGCCGTCACGGAACAAAAAGCCGTTCATCAAAGACGCTACTTTTTACAACAACGGCGATTCTGTGAGGGTGTTGTTCTACGAGATTGACGCAACTGAGCATGCCTGGCAACGTAAGCTGCTCGCTCCGGGGTTCAGCGCTGGGGCATTGCGCAAACAAGAACATGTTGTTCATCAATATGTAGATTTGTTCGTACAGAAGATGGGGAGCCTGTCTGCGGCGTCGAATGGCGTCGGTGTCGATGCCGCGGAGGCAATATTGTGGCTGGGGTTCGATATTATGGGTTCGTCATCATCTTTGAGTCATACCTTCTTTCCAATACCTTGAGAGAGTTTTACTTTCATTTTCCTTCCTAGCTTCAATATTATGGGAACAAGAAGAATTGAAAAATAGGATAGGTTAGCTAACGAAGAATAGGTGAGTTGACGTTTAGTGAATCCTTCGGCGCTGTGGAGGCTAGTAAGGCGCACTTCTGGATATCACTGCTCCGGGACAGCGCGTACGCGGCAATGCTCCCTGCATTTGCTCAGCGTATGCCATTTCTACGCCTCATCCTACCGTACATGGTCTCGAGGTCCGCTATTGAAAACCGTGTAAAGCACTACGCATATACTCAAGAGACGCTTCGCAAGCGCGTGCGGCTCCAAGAAAATGACCCCGGCAAAGAGACGGCCGATCTTTTTGGGCCGATCATCGCGAGCGGCAAGTTGGACGAGGCGTCGCTCGTGTCTCTCGCCCAGGCAATGGTGATCGCTGGTGCAGACACCGTCTCACATGCGCTGACGGGCGCGACATACTTCTTGTGCGCCAACCCGGCGTGCTTGAGGGAGCTGCAGGACGAGATCCGCGGACTCGGAAGCTATCAGGAGCTGACAGGCACACGACTTGCGTCTCTCCGGTATCTCAATGCGGTGCTGGAGGAGACGCTGCGGGCATTCCCACCGATCGCATTCGGACTACCACGCGTGTCGCCGGGTGATTACATTGATGGGCACTTTGTGGCGCCCGGGGCCATTGTGTCAGCACCGCATTGGGTTATCGTGCATAATGAGGCCGAGTGGGATGACCCATATGCGTTTCAGCCCGAGCGCTGGCTGGCGGAGGGTGGAGTGCCACAGCCGAGGAACCTGGCCTTTAGTACAGGACCTAGAGCTTGTCTCGGCATTGGACAGGCATGGCTCGAGATCCGCATCGCACTTGCGAAGCTGGTCTATACTTACGATATGGAGTTTGCACGGGATCCAGGTGATTGGCTAGGTGATGCCGAACTGTATATGATGTGGAGAGAGGCGCCGCTGATGGTGAAATACGTGCCTCGGAAGATGGATAATGGTTGGACAGCAAAGTTACGGTGAACAAGGAGAGCCGGCTGAAACTTGTAATAATGCTGTTGTTCTAGGTGGAAGGGTATTCTATTGGGTGGGGGGGCTTGTAGGTAGAGACTCGAGATGAAGTATCTCAACTAATATTAGTGCGACAATGGTCTAAAGTTGGTGTAGGTACTGAAAGAAATAGGCACGCCATCGTCAATGGTAATACTTACAAGTTATCTCAGAACGTGCTTCCCTTTTAGTGAGGGATCGTAATGATGCCATGAATTAACACGCCGGAGATAACGCCAAAAAAAAAAAAAGAAAAAAAAAAGACAGGTAACTAGGTAAGAACTAATGCCAATATGTTGCCAAGCACGCCACTTCTCAGGACGGGTCGGAAGAAATGACTCTAAGACAATTCTAGGGAGTCGTTGAGCATTGAGATTTCAGGGGCCAAGAGGAATCCTGTCCTGAAATTTGCCTTTGGCCTACTTACATGTGGTTCTCGGCCAGTGCCGACGGTACCAACATATAGGTACCCATTCGCAAAATGTGGTATACATACTATAGCGTATGTGCTCCCTAGTGTGATACATACATATGTATGTAGGTAGTAGATCAATATCAACGCTACTTAGGGTACTTATTTAGTACTACCTACCCCTTACTTACCCTAAGTATGCCTACCTACTATGTAGATGGCATGCAGATCGGGCACCTAGTATTCAGTAGTGGGTACCTTGTGTAAATGTTCTCCAACACGGCAGTACGGCATATGGCATTACGTCAGCCAGAAATATGTACAAGTATGCGTGAGGTATGTCCTAGGTACCTCTTTATGTTCCTAACGTATGTACTATGAAGGCAGACTACATACCTACCTCATGTATGTATAGTATTTAGCCTACAGTTAACATCCTATGGCCCTTATAGGAGGTACATAGATATGGATGGGTATACTATGGTAGCTGAAATGTACCTACAGGAAGGCGGGCGCCACAACACGCCTCCAGATCTCCTGTCTGCCCCTTGCAGCAGCCTTTTAATCGACCCGATTTTTTTTTTCAACACGTCCTGACATTTTCATTGGAGCAGTATTACCAGAGGATTATCTCCCCAGTGTTCACAATCGGGTCGGGTCCCAATTCTACATATGCGTGTCGATTAGGTATCTCTCTGTATCTCTCTACACTAGTGTCGACTCAACTCATCATCTAGCACTTACTAACCGCCGCACTATCGGGCTATCAGGCCTGCGTCAGGGTTTAGGCTTGAAAGAAGAGTATCGTAGGCCAAGTATACATATAGAGTTTTGGGTGGAGGTTGTTTATAAAACATTCTTCCCCACCAGATCTCAATTAGTCCGCACCCTCTTGTCTCACTGATGGGAATCATCCAACGAGTCCAGTCGATCTGCATGCCTCTCTGTGAGCCTTTCGCATAGCTTAGATTCCCTCACGCACCCAAGATTTTGCTCCGTCTCTTGAAAACAGCACTGGGGTCTGGCCATTGAACATGTCTCGCCACGGGCAATTCCAAGACAGCGAAGAGGATGAGGGGATCTCAATGCCTTCTAGATATCGCAGCTTGCGAAAACAGACCGTCTCCGCGCCTGCTCCTCCAAACACTAAAAGGTCTAGTAGCGGCACTCATGAACCTGGCCAGCAACATGGAAACCCGCTGGCGAACTCTATTTCGCGATCAATGTCCCGCTATCGTCGTCGCGCAACTAGTGTCTCTGCTGACAATGATACGGTCCAAACAATGAACTCTGCTTCTAATAACGCGCCCCCTGTACCAGACATTCCGCCCCTGTTAAAGTCTGCCGTTTCTTCTACCACGACAGCAGACCAAAGTGAGCACACGCAAGAATCATTCGCGCGACATCAATTGCGCCACACCACGCAGCGAAGGACCACGGGTCAAACAATTGAGGACCGTGAAGACCAGTCTAACATAATACCTGACGGCAGCCGCGACCAAACCGCCGTGGCTAGCCGAGGCATACAACACATCTCGCTTGAGCAGCACGACGCCAGCTGGGAGGCGGAGAGAGATCGTCTACTAGAAGAGCAGAAGATGAAGGATCTACAGAGATTAGAGGAAGAACTGGAAAACAGTCAGAGGGCTAGGGCTCATTCACATAAATTCAGAAGTCCGGTTGTTGACAAATTTATGTTTTTGGCAAAGGGAAGCAAAGGCAACAAGGATGTGCCCGCATCCCCGACGACAACTTCCGCTAAACCCAACGCCCGGAGATCCAATCATGAACCTGTGAGAAACCCACCAGCTCACATAGAACCCGGCGGCAAGGGCATTGTACCCCAGACGGATGCCCCAACGTCAGCTATCAATGCTGGGGATCGCGTGAGTATGCTTCCAACCATTTATTACAGATTGCGTTAACTGATTGAGAATAGAGCGTGGCAATCCGTTATCGACATCACACTTTCAGCTTGCCTGTGACTCCTGATACTACTACTATCGACGTCATTGTACAAACTTCGTCGAAGATGGGATGCGATCCTAATATTAGCCCTGAAAAATTTCTCGTGATTGAACAGTATAGCCTGCTAGGACTCGAGCGCCGCTTACGCCGTTACGAGCGTATTCGAGACGTCATAAATTCATGGGACGGTGATGGGCAAAATCGGCTAGCCATTACACCCTCGGACCCCAGCGATAGTCATGAGGATCTTGACATCATTGCGGTTGTCGGTCGTGAAGATGTTCCCCCGGGGTATCAACTATATATGTATCACTCGAACCGCCCGGGGAAATGGAATAAGAGGTGGATTACGCTTCTTGAAAGTGGCCAGATTATTTGTGCAAAAAAATCGAATACTAAACCGACAGATAAGGACACATCTAGCTTATGTCATCTCTCTGACTTTGATATTTATACACCAACCGAGTCGCAGATGAGGAGGCATATAAAACCACCCAAACGCTTCTGCTTTGCCATTAAATCCCAGCACAAGACGACGCTTTTTCTCAGCACAGAGAATTATGTCCAGTACTTTAGCACTGATGACCCTCAGGTAGCTCGTGAGTTCAGGCTGAAAGCTCATGGTTGGCGGAGCTGGTACTTGATCGGCCGTATACCGGAAGCCTGTAGGAACATGGCTGCAAGAACTGAGGATAAGCCCTCTACATGGTCCTCTCCACCAAAAGCTACTTCAAAGAAGTCAGATAATATACCTTCTATGGATAGGAATCGTATAGAGACGTCTACGAACGAATCGCCTTATACGATTGGGCAATTTGAGCCGTTGCTTGATATGAAGCGTTTTGACAAGCGACTGTCACAATTCGGCAACGACTTTCCGTCACAGGAATCAGACCCTCCCAAGCAAACGATAGAGCAGAGTATTTCTCGGCGTCTTTCAAAAAGAGAAAGGCCTGATTATAATAAGCCCCCCCAGGCACCCAAGCGAGAAAGTGAGGAGGGATTTACTGGTGGTTTACTTGGAGATGAATACGACAACCGAAAGCAGGCACTCGCTGACTTGGAGAAAAAGAAACGTCCTCAGGATCTAGCATTCACCGAAGGCCCATCACTACTAAATAGCCAACAAGACGCTGGATTCTATACAGAGCGGCCTGAATCCCCCTCGTGGTTTCCATCTGCATTAGAGCACACGGCTAAGCAGCGTGCCATTCCCCAGACTACCGTAGTTCGGCCAACTACTTCAACCGGCACAACCACTGGACGCCATTACTCTCTAAATTCAACGACTCAACGACCCACCGGACTAGTTTCAACAGCTGCTAGGCCATTTACTCAACACCGTTCGCAGCATCCGTACTCACATACGAACACACAACCTCACCCTAACCCTCTCGGGTCACAGCCTACAACTTTACCTCACTCGGGACGTATACCTCCAAAGCCTCTAGTTGATCTTACGCCTATGATCCAGGAACCGCCTCAGTGGTCGAAAGAAAAGAAAGGCCACGGTGTCAAACCACCAGACGATATTGGCCTCCTCATCGATTATATTTCCGTCAGCAACGGAAATGATGGTAAACCTAATGGTCATCTAGAGCCCCCGCCGCGCACTGTACCACGTCGTCCCACCACATCGGGATCAGTAGGGAGAACTCGAAGTATGAGCTCGACATCACCTAGAACACGGTTGCTAGATAATGCACCACCTGTCCCGTTGCTACCATCGCGCCTTGGCCTAGAGAATGACGGTAGTGGTAGGAGACTAGCTAATGCCACCGATAGCAAGATGGATCGTCGGGAGACGGTGAGGCATAAAGAAAGAGAGCATGAGAGGGCTAGGCCCCGAGAGCGCGAACGAGAACAACGTGACCGCGAGTATCGAGAAAGAGAGGCGGCTTATAATGCTGTACCCGGTCGCACAGGGACGTTGAAGGTCGTTTGATTACTCGCTCAAGGCCTCAACCGGTCGTTGATATTGAGTGACAGATTATATCATACTTCATTCTTTTCATTTGTTGTAATTTCACGATCCTCCTGAACTAACTCAACTCTGATCGTCTTCAGCGTGCGAGGTGCAGTCTTGTCTTGTTGGGCAGTTCTAGGTGCATTCGATATAAAATAGCCAAACAAGAGTTTTGGAACGATTCGATTTTGTACGATATAACGATGAGGATGGCGGGATTTGGATTTTTGCCCTACCTTTCATAGCCCTAAGAGCTTCGTACAGAGTACTTGAGATACGAGGAATGACTGATGAATAGCATCAGAGACCTAGGTACGATATTCACAGTCTCGGCGATTAGTTGGTATAGCTGTCTTTGAAGACGCAGTTACGATTTTGGTTATGACGGCGATTGATTATTATGAGATATTCAACGAGCCAAGCTAGAGGTTTCTTGATCGAGTGTGATTATAAACTGGTGTTGTCCTGAAGGAAGCGAGGAGAAAAAGGCTGGGTAATCGTGTCGTCATTATATTTATGCACATTATTAACCCTATCTGACCCGTCACCGAGACATTATTAAGCTTTTATGATAACAAATTCACCTTCATCCGCGTCGTGAGGATTTGACCGGCCCATTAACACGCGACAGCCTCGGGCCTCAGATATCAATGTGATGCCCGATATTGGGTGTTCGTATAGGGTGGCGTATACCCAGTATCTAACTCAATAGCGTTGTCATGTGTAGCCATCTCGTACACCACTTCGGGAGCGCCGGCGGCATTCTCAGGCATATCTTTCACCTGATATGTCTGGGAAGGCGCGATATCGTTGAACTTCTCCGTGCTGGCGTCCGGTTGTGCCTCTCCCTGCCCGTCTCGCGGTGTCTCTTCATTCTGCCCGCGCTTTCTCCGTATTTGGTGCCAGATCAGCGCGATAATCACCACAACCCCGACGATAGCACCGATAACAATGCCTGCGATGGCACCGGAGCCGATGCTGTGCTTGCGGCTGGTTTTCTTCTTGTTGCTACTACTGCTGCTGCTGCTGCCCGACGTGCTGCCCGCCGATATCGCTGTGGTATGTGTTGTTGCGCGCGTCTGAGATGTTGTCTTCGATTTGCTCTGCCATATCCCATTTTGTAAGTGCCCACCCCTAGTTTTTTGCTACAGAGAGTGGGAAATATACATCGATGAGAATAGTGGGGAAAGGCGCGTCAGCAAACGACTGGAGTGGGCGGTAAGTACTCACAGTAGTAGAAGTAGTCGTGCTCGAAGCGAAGTCTGTCGATTGAAACCCCACTTGTACCTGATATGCGTTGATACCGCCGATGACATTCGTGTACGTCGTGCGCGCCGTCTGCCCACTTGACACCTGAGTCACAGTCCACACGGTCGTTGTGGAGGAGTCCTGGGGGTTGACGCAGCCGAGCGTTTGCTCCCAGCCATAGCTGGCTGTTAACTGACACACAAAATCCGTATGTCTGGCGGTTATCAATGCGCTGTTAGTAATGTCTACAGTTTGCATTATATCTACTGTAAGAAGTGTCTAGTAGCCTCTTGGGCCGTTCGTGATAAATATGTTAAATAGATCTGAATACGCACGTCGGACAACACCTCACAACCGTCTCCGAGACCGTCCCCGCGATATTCTTAGACTGGCACGCTGATGTGAAGCCAGTCGGGCACCGCGCCGGCGAATAATACTGTCTCGAATCGGCCGTGTAGCCGCTCGGATAGCAGCTCGTCTGCTCGACAGGGCCTTGGAGCAGAAAATACCAGCCGTCAAAGGACGTGTAGACTTTATAGATATCGGTCAGCTCTGTCGCGCAACTCGAGGCTAACGCGAAATTGGTCGGGAGCGGGCCTAAATTCGTCAATGCCATTTTTTTTTTTCTACACTAATTTCCCCGGATCGCTCGTGTAGGATTTTTTTTTTTTCGAGACTGGATTGGATTGTATACGTTTCACAAACACCTAGAGACGGAGCACAGAGAGAAGGGGATCTTGGGCGTGCTAGGAAGATCTGACAGTTAGGTGATCTTTAATGTTTTCTGCTACGCCTCACAATTACATTACGCCTTACTAGTTATCTCCTTGACGAACCCCTTACGGCAAGATCCCTTGCTACTACACTACACACACTAGTGTAAGTCGTTGAAATCGCATGGTGGGTTCATCGCAATGTCTGCCATTCCTTTTTTTTAGACCCCATGCTGACGCCCCGCCTGAATCGACAAGGCATCGCGTACAAACATCCTATCACGACCTGTCTTACTTTCGCCAACGCTACCAAGAAAGCGCTTAGTGAAGCTGCATAATTCCGGGGCTGAATCCTAGGAAGAGTGTTCCATGTTCGAGCGCGTAGATTTTACATACATAGTAGTACATAGTAGATTGGCCCGCTTGGTATGCCCATGCCTACCGTGGTATTCTAGACCCAAAAGAGTAAGTGCACAGCTTTGGAAGGATAAGTACACTATTGGTTAGGCCTCTTCTTCTTATTTAGTACAAGGCCCATGTTTGTTAGTACATGTAGTGTAGGACTCTCAGCTCAAGAGCAGGGGTGAGAGATTCATTTGATTTCGCGTCGTGTAGTGTGCTAGAATAAACCGTGGCATAGTGGTTCTAACCACTTTGAATTGGGACTTTGGGCTGGATGGTGCATCGCGACGGCGTGAGAAGCAGGAAACGATGGTGGCTGGTTGTGCCGATAAAGTGCACTTTTGTGCAGGATGATGGCGATGTAGCAATGTCAACTCACAATCACCCACCATCAAATATGATACAAGTAGAGGTCGCAGCCAGGAATTGAGAACGTTTACGATTTCAGAAACTGCACTTTCAGCGATGTATACGTTTCAAAAGATATCAAAATAGCTACTACTTGCATCTAGATCTTCGCGCATCTCCGGGATAATTCTAGGCGTCGTTACAGGTGGATATCCCACATAGAACATCGTCTTTGGAGGTAGGAGGGGAATAATGTACTCCAATTTATGTCTTGGCCTCTCGGTAAACACCCGATTATACGGCTCTTATCCTCTCATAAACGCTGCTTGTTTCAAGAGGGCTATTGTTGTTGCCAAGGACTTTCTAGTCGGAGCATGCATACACGTGAGCCGGTTCTTAGGTATAGCTAACACATTAGGACTTCGCCGTTTTGTCCCGAGCCGTGAAACGTCTTATTTATGCGTATCACGGTTTATTTCCTAAAAGCTCGGACGTGCCACCTCCACCATCCAATAAAATCTTGCGTAGAAACATCAACGCCTATCTGCTTCAGAGCTGCCGTACTAAGATGGCAATCGTAGGGTCTCTGAACCGTAGCATTTGGATCGTTTCCCTCCGTGTTGGGCTTGATACCTATAATCGGCAGTCCCATAATCTCCCCAAAGACCTGGCAAATCTCATACTTTGTGAACCTGTCCTCTGAAGAAAACTGGAGGATCCGAGGCAGTGCAGAGTCTTCAGTACTAAGATACTTCACAGCTACGTCTGTACAAAAGTTAGCAAATTTGTAAATACTAGTTGAGAATTAAAAACCAAATACCGTGACACACTCGACCTACGTCCTCGGTATTTGTCGGGTACCGAAGGGCCCAGTGATCCATCTTAATCGTCGTGTCAGGCTCTTGCACCTTCCACACGCTATCCATGAGGACATTAACCGCGCTCTCCGCAGGCACTTCAGCATCCCCATATAGAACTGGGACCCTAAGCACGATGCCGAGTCCGGGCTTGCTCGCCCTCTTAAAAATATCTAATACTGCACGTTCACCGTCTAGTTTCGTCTGCCCATAGAAGTTTGTTGGTTGAGGAGGGGCGTCCGCTGCGTACGGAGCGTCGCTAGGCTTGCCTGGGAAGACGTAATCAGTCGAAATGTAGATGAGGAGGATGTCGCGTGCAGCGCAGAGGGAAGCTAGACTCTCAGTCGCTGCGACGTTCAAATTTCGAGTGCCTTCAGGATCGTTGTCACATTTGTCCGGAAATCGATTGGCGGCGCCTAGGTACTCGACAATGTTAGGCGGAAATGGTCGATTAACAACTACATCTCTCGACTTGAGAATTTCTCACAGTGAACAACAACATTTGGCCTAGCATAGATAAGTTAGTTTATCAGCCATAATTAGTCGCATCACGCGCCTAAAAATGGAGATGCGACGAACTTGACTCTGTCCAGCGCGGCTTCTGCTTCGTTTGGCTTTGCTAGATCGACCTTAAGAATGGTCGATCCGTCGGCGCGGGAATGCCCCGTGCCTTTGACGCTCCAATCTCCCCTCTCAAATGCTCTCACGACCTGTCTACCGAGTAAACCGGTCGCACCAGTGACGAGGACTGTTTTCGCTGACATGCTGAGTACGCCACAAACGGTACTACAAACGGGTAGGTGAAAATTGGTAGCGAGTGAAAAGAAGCTTCAAGCCCAGCCAAGCCAAATATGTGACGTAGTAGAAGTAAGGAGAGGGGGGCCAGTGCCGATAGTGGGGTCGAATAGGCATTTTTGAACGCCCCAAGCCTGCAAAGGCTACTTCCTGCATCCAACCATTCAACTCCAAAAAGCTTAATTCATCAGACCCTTAAACGTGACTAATTCGTGTATCGTAACAGACCAAGCCCCAGAAAATAAAGACGGGGGGAGCTAGGGGCTGTGGAAACTTGTTGGTATCTTATAATAAAAAAAAAAAATAAAAAAAAGCATCTACCACCGCTTTCTCGTGGCCGACCTTAGGTCATCCACGTTCAAGATATCTGCACCCTCCGCCACTAATGTATGCCAAATCTTGTTCCTTAAGCTAACAGGCCACGCCGGCGTGTTCCAGTATCTGACCTTTAATCCTCTCCTGTGCGCGCCTTTTATCTGCCCTCGGATACGGCGAAGTTGGTCTCTATCGAGATTAGACCAAACAGACCCTATCGACCGCATGAAGTTGACGCTCGCGTAGAATGAGTTGGTGCTGTTGTGAATAAATAGCTCATCCTCCTCCTCGTCCGTGTCGCGGGGACTTGGTTCCTCGTATAGCTCATTTAGTGGCGCATCGAAAAATATGTCCCGATATGTCGAGTTCTGCATGAGCACGTCAAATGGTGTGCGGCCAGTACCTACGACAGTGATCGGACGCTTATATACAACTCCATTTTCCATGTACGTGAGCCAGTTTTCGGCTCGAAGAGGTTCTAGCTGAGCCTGAACCTGTGCGAATGTTTTGGCTCCGTCCGTCTTCAAATCAACTAACAGGACTAGGGTCTGGTCGGGGTTGGTATTAAATACCCCACGGTGAGTGCTACTGCCGTTATAAAATGGGGTTTGGGGGTTATTTCGTGATAGAATCTCGACGAGAGGGTTCACGTAGAGAGATTCAAAAGTGCGGTATGGTGTTAAAGCCGCCCTGTCATGTCCGACATAAAGTTCCGAGTCATTGTCAAACAACCATACGTCTGCCTCAACTCCCGTGCAGCCCGCGCGGAGGGCTGAGAAAAGAGGAACTCTACGCCAGTAGTCGTTATGCGAATGACACGGCACAGGTCTCACGTCGCGGAGAAAATCAGTGGGGTACCAAGCCAGGTTCTCCGTGCCGGTGCCGTGTTTTCCCCAATCGGCGAATATATTGTCGGGATCTTCTTCTATTCCCCAAAGGCTTCTTGCTATGGAGAGAACTATACTCATAAGTAATATTGAAGCTCTGGAAACTCCAGTTAGAGTAGAAAAACAAAAATACGGCGCCCGAGCCACAAGCACTCACAAAAGTATAGAACCCCATATTATGCCGCAAGTAACATACCCGGCGAGACGGCGGCTACTCTTTGGTATGCAGAAAGCTCTTCCTTTTGCCTCCTCGAGTTCCTTAACTGCAAGAAATGGATCGTAGCAATCTTCCGACACATCATCGGCCGGTTGCTCTCGGGTACGCTTTTCGAACCACATTTTACTTAAGCTCCTGTGATTTACAGGATCATGGGAGGTAGAAAGCACAAAAGCCGTGTAAGTTGGTGGCTGAGCGAAGAAATCTATTCAAAATGAGATCTTCCTCCCGGTCGAGTGTCTACGGCTAATCTGAACCGACGTCGAGTCTACGAGAAGACGAGAGTAGCGGAACCGAGCGTCCCGCTGGTTTTGTAGGGTATAAGCTACAATTTGACGGATGTGGTCCCTTTTGAGGCCACACTGAGTAAGCGTCTATAAACAAAACTGAATAACGAAAAGATACACGAAAACGAAGAGATGAAAAAGAGTATGAGGATTCTTCGAGCAATGCGGGATCTGATTTGATGTATATGTGGGTGAGAGAGGGTTTACTACTATCTAAGTAACCCATTTTCATGGTCTTTTAACTAGGTACCTTAGACATATGGCGGATTTGTTGCATGACCTCTTTCATGGGTCGATGACCAACATGTGGGTGACAAATCCAATAAAAGAATAGTACGGCGCTGACCACCTACGGAAACATTATGCAGTGGTACACTACGCTGCTTGAGGTACTAAATAACCCTGGCTATCAATGCCTACATACCGCCGACGGATTACCGGTAGGTAGGAGATGGTCCCGGTCGTATCAACGATGCTGATCGCGCGGTATCTACACTAGTAGGGTTGTTTAAACCCCCGTGAAAGCCGTTGGATTGCCTATTGGCTGGTCGCGATGGACCGGGAGGCCGGCGTCGCAGTGGCAATTGAGAAGGAGTTCTAGATGTTGACGCCTTGGCAGGTCCCTGCAGGAAATAACTGGCAGTTTTGACAGATCATCTGGTGGGTCGCTGTTAATCACGTCAATCACTGTCAGCAAAACGAACACGATGCCTTTTGAGAGGTGCAGCAATTACTGGATACTACACCACCCAAGCCGAACAGGAACCCGAAGTCAGGCCGCCTGACTAACTAACTCGGAGTCCAGACCGCTGTTAGTGCACAAGGAACCAGCCACTTTGTCGTTTGGATGCGAGCTATTTCGGACTACCTACGGTGTTGTGTAGATAACGGAGTTAGCTATGCATTTCTGCATGTCGGGACAAGGAGCAATGTACATGGCAGGTCTTCCACCAAGAAGAATATCCAAGCGTGTCTGTTGTAGCCAAACTTGAATGGAAAAAATCCCTCGTGACTTGACTGAGGTAAATTTGGATGAGATCCTCTACCCTTAAAAAAAAAGTGCGAGTGCAAAATCCAGCGACACGGGTATCGTTACACTACAAGATGCACCGCATACAGGGTGTCGACAGTGCTTACTACCTAGGTACCTAGGATTAGGCAGTTAAGTGTGACGGGAGGAGACCGCATTATGTAGGTACCTAGGTAAGCAATCAGCCAGCGCAGCACCCCGCACCCTACCTATGTACAATCTAGGTACTTTCGGAGATAATGGTCTTCCAAGTTTTTTGGTACACGCCTAGTACCTAGTTGTAGGTAGTCACTAGTGTAGTCCTGGCAATTGTGCAAATTGTTCCACCGTTAACCCATTTACGATGTCCAGATACCAGCATCAGCACAAGTCTTTTGATTACTGATTCCCACGACGTGGAATATTGCGATATTCCGTAATTCAACCGACAGGCCTCGAGGGTGTACATTACTAGTAGTCCCCAAGATTTCGCATCCCGCGAAAACTTTGCCGATATGCCGCACAAACACACACGTAGATTGCAGGATGAATCAACGTAAGTTATATGTTCCCGTTCTGTGCTGCCTGGGCCGTAATATGAGTACTAAACAATTCCTTTTATTCTCAGTTTCGACTTACCCCCAACACAGATTGCCAAACCACTACCTGTGAACCAACCCAGACCGAAGGAAGATGGGCGTGGTGCGAAGACGAAGGGGCCATCGGCACAACCGGCCAAGAATCTGAAGAGGAAGCGTACGACTACGCCCAAAGATGATGCACCACGGGCATTCAAGAGGCTAATGGCATTTGCTGGTGGCAAGAAGCCGCGGTCTGGTCTAGATAATGGCGATGGGCGGCAGGACGCCAAGGGGAAAAAGCGAAGCGCACCCCAGCAAGCAAAATCTACCGAAGCCCAAACTCAAGCTCAAGCAAAACCAGCCGTGGCTGAAATCCTTACCATCCGCCCTGGAGAACGTATGTCCGAGTTCTCGGCCCGGGTTGATGCCGCGCTGCCTCTCGCAGGCTTAGTCAACAAATCCATGACGGGGAACAAGGACCCTCTGGGATTAAAGGTGTGGCGAACCAATAAGGAGAGAAAGATGCACAAGATGTACGACGAGTGGCGGGAACAAGACCGCAGGATTAAAGAGAAACGCGAGGAGGAGCTAGAGCAAGAGGCGGAAAAGGAACTTGAAGATGAGGAGAGTGGCGTTTCTTGGAAGCTCAACATTGGAAATCAAATATCCGGCAAGCGGAAGAAGAAGAACAAGGACGACGATGACCCCTGGGCTATTCTGAAAAAGAAGCGTGGAGAGGCTCGCCCTGGTCTCCGGGATGTTGCTGCTGCGCCTCCCGAACTAACGGCAAAACCATCGAAGCAGCTTCTTGTTCGGGGTGCAGCAGTGCAAGTGAATGATATTCCGAAATCAGCAGGCAGTTTGAAGCGGAGGGAAGAGTTACAGGTAGCCAGGAATGACATCGTTGCAGCCTACCGAAAGAAGATGGGCGAGAAGCTACCGTCCTTACACGTAGTTTGATTTAGAAGGAGGTCTTTTCGATCATGTAATAGCCTAGTGATACCCCTTGATTAAGTATTTGGGGACATAGAAGCTCATAACTTTGAGTAGAGTGTTTATCTTTATTATACATACATGGAGATGTGATAGCTACATGTGGTAGATATGGTAGGTACCTAATGTACTGTGGCGTGATAGAGTGGCTAGCGGCGGCTTTGGGGGGGGAGGATAGGAGGGGGGATGTTGTAGACTATCTACCTACTTTGGTAGGGGCCAGGCTACCCAATTTATCACACTGACCACTCAAAAAAATCCTTGTTGTTGGTATCAGTACCTTAGTAACGGCGACGTCAATAGCAGCAGCTAGGCGTCCATGTACCCTAGTTTCGCTACTACAAAAGTTTCCAGCCGGGGTACAGTGGATACCTAGGTAGCCTTCAGTGTTGAGATACCAGTCACCTAGGTATGCACTGAATCTAACCCCACTTGGTCCGATCTGCCAAGTCAAGTTTTTCTGCTTGCTCATCCACGATAACAATCCTGCTGCGCACCGACATCACCGAAGCACCACCATTCGAGCCTTGATGGTGACAGTCAAAAATTCATCTTTTTATCATCACTCATGTATTTAAAACCATTTCCACCATGGGCGCAGGACTCGATGAGTTGATCGAGTCGCTCCTGACCGAGATCGCCTTTTCTGGTGCTCGGGGTGAGTGTCAACAGCGTTTCGCACAGCTTTGAGTTTTTCACCCCCCATGATTGGCTATGGCTAACTGTTAATATCACCTTTGGGATATGTCACTAACAAAGAACCAGGATGTTCGGTACCCAACCTGTTGGTCGCAATTGATTCTTTCTACAAGTCTTCCGACAAAGGCGATGAGGGTGACGGTAACTGGGCTTCTCAAGGAATTGTGACTGGTGATAGCGATGCTAGGCTCCAGCAAAGCGTCAACGGGCACGACCTCGCGGTTGCATCTAAAGTATGGAGATGGTTGGCTAACAGATCAGATGTATCAATCGGTGTCGACAGGCAGTTCAATCACCTGTCTCTAGAACAAGTGCTAGCCCTGCCCGAGGAGGAAGAGCCATCGTCCGGGGCAACTAGCGCACCTTTAGATACAAAGGTCCCGCCGCACCCAAGGTCGGTTTCACGTCCTTCAAGAGACGAAGCTGCTACGGTGAGGCCAAGACTCCACGTTTCTGAAGAGCGCCAGTGGAGAACGATTGCTGGGCATGGGCCGGATCTGAAGCGAGTACCGCTTTTCGAATGGCGGGCACTTGTCGATATTGCTTCTGTCAAGGAAAAGGGGATCCTCCAGGGTGACCTTGTTCGTCTTACGGGCCAAGACAAGAGATCACTCCCGACCCGAACTGATGCACTAGCAAGGAAGGGATACATCATTAAACAGCCCATAGTTCTTCGTGGTGGGAAATCTAGTAAGCTCTGGCTTACCCAGTTCTCAGAATTCGCAAGAGAACACCAAGAACGAGAAGGCCTCGACTATGAGAAGTTGGATCTCTCTAAAGCGGCCCTTACTACCGACCTACACCCAGTTCCCTTCTGCGATAAGTGGAATGGAGAGACAATTGATTACCTTGCTCTTGCCCAGGCTTTTGTGGCTATAGTGAAAGCATGGGTTCTTATCCGTTACTGCGATGCTCGCGCAAAGTTGGGCGTTGAGGAACGTGTACGCCAAATGAGGGCTCTAGCAAAGACGTGCCGCTGGCTTACTAACATCGGCGCTTTGTCTTTTGTTGGTGCTAAGTTTGCTGGGAGTAACAGGCTGTTCAAGGACTGTGTCAAATTTATCCGTGACCCATCTCCGGCGGAATGGTCTCATTTTCGTGCTACTCCCAAGACCCGAATGGTAGTCCCATCTGGCCGCATTGGAAAGCGTGGAGAGGCGTCTCGTGCCGTCCACGCATCTCAACTAGGCGGGTCTCGAGGGGGCAAAGCTATTGTGAAGAAGCCACAGAGTACGAAGCCGCGAAGCGACCCTACATCCTACGCCAGGATTATTCCTTCACCATGGAAGCCACAAAAACCCGTCCCGAACACGGCGTTTGAAATTATCAAAAGGGCGGGTTCTAAGGGTACCTCAAATGCGGCTATCTGTCGGCAAACCCTGGGGCATAACTATCGAAGGCTTACCGCAGCGATGACTGGGTCAATTTCCATGCCAACTAATTCCCAGCCACGACACCTTAAGCACCTCAGCTCTACTTCACAACTGAGCCGCATCGGAAAAACTATGACCTATACATTTTACGCCAACAGCGAAACCCCAGAGGTTCAGCCCAACGAACATCAGGCACTATCATCCAGCCCCGACCCACGCGCAGTGATTTCTGCAACCCCGGTAGATAATGTATTTTCACAGCCTGACCCTAGCCGGTTCTCAAAGGAACCCGGTTTATCGCTTACGGAGATCGCCCGAACTCAGGAGTTGAATCGAACCGCGTCAAAGAAGTCGAAACGCAAGCGACTCATACATGAAGATCTAGATGGCCAACCCCCATCTAAATTGCCTAGGCGCCTGGGACGCCGGCCGACTAAAAGCGTGATGCGTGAAATACCACTGAATTTAGCTGAAGAGCAGCGACCTGAAATGAACGATGTCATTTCTACAGATCAGCGACAGAGCGCCGCAGATCAACAACCACAACCAGAAACTATTCAGCCAGAACCCCGCCCTCCAGGAGTTTATCGCGGCCTTCCAAACTCATTAGATCTGGCCACAAAACGTAAGGGTCGACGTCGAAGATCTATAGTCATTATATTCAGATCCGATAAACTTAAAGATCCGGCTTTCCTAGAGACTTCCCGGGTCATATCCGAAACGAGTGCGGATAGCCTAAGTCATAAGGCAGCACCAGAAATCACACCACGGAAGCAGTCAACTCATGTTGAGGACATTAAGACAACAGATGCCTCAAATTCTATCACGGTCTCGGGGTTTGCCTCCGACGATTCGCTTGTCCAATCCAGGACACCCAGAGCGGGGAAAACCGGATCATTCTGGTGTGAAAAATGCAGAAATAGTTGGAAGAATTCAAACGGGCTAGAATACCACCTCACTAAATCTAGGACGGCCTGTAACCCAGACTTCGTTCCCCCTTCCTCGGAACTTATTAGTCACCGAAAGCGCAAAGCCACCCAGCCTCAAGTATTAGAGCGACCGTCCATGTCGCGCTTAGTATCTGAAGAGCATAGACAATCTAGACCAACTCCGACACCGAAAGAGAAAGTAGAGTCTCGGTTCGAA
Source organism: Xylaria sp. Z50 (assembly GCA_037356035.1). Taxonomy (NCBI): domain Eukaryota; kingdom Fungi; phylum Ascomycota; class Sordariomycetes; order Xylariales; family Xylariaceae; genus Xylaria; species Xylaria sp. Z50. The sequence goes on from JBAWJU010000040.1 coordinate 174,509, forward strand.
AGAAAGGAGCATCTATCACCACCTCCACTGAATCCCTCCTCCTCCTCCTTAGCCGTTTTGTTAGATGATAGTACAACTCGTACACCACGCATTGGGGATAATTTCCAGTCTCAGGCTTCCCGAGGAAGTATTATATTAAAGGATCTTGAGGTGTTTGATGCGACCGACCATCGGCGGCTCCTACGCCAACGAACCGATAAAGTGATTTCTACCAACAATGAAGTTCTCCCATCGACAAGTGCTCAACCATCACCTATACCCAGCTACGTACCACCAAGCACAGCCTTACATATCAGCTGCCCGGCACACCATACTGATGTTCATAATCGGCATCAATGGGACGATCCTCTTAAGCCCTCGCCAAATACTACCGCTCCTACAATCGAAGCTATTTCCGTCGCTGAACATAGCAACACGTATGGAGATGAATTCCCTGTTTCATCATCAATGAAACGTTCTAGCACCCGTAAACCTCTCCCCAGCATTTCACATAACAAATTTGGAGATTATAGGCCTTCGGTAACCCTCACGACACAGCCTGATGGAGCGGAGATAACCGATACTACAAATAAATTCAACGTTCCTGCGACACCGGTAGACCCTCTCATCAATGATACTTTGATGCTGAAGTCAACACATAAATCACTAGAATCTTTTGCAAGGCCGACGAGGCCGAATGCCTCGTTTGGTGCCCGTCGCCGCGGTCGCACTATTCAAATTATTGAATACCTTCTCGAACGGAATGATGGTGTCTTTCCCGGTCTTCGATCTCTGTTTATGGCGGTAATTTCTGTATGGGCTAAAGAATTCGGGGATCTTGCGCCTCCTGATCGAAGAATTTGCCAAAATACCGTTAACCAAATGGAGCGGGATGGTGTATTAAAACAGATGCACTTTTTCTTCTTTGATGATCAGGCCAAGATGCAAGAATGCGTTGTATTAGTCAAGGCCGATGCCAAGAGCGGTCCAGTCGTAGACTCGTCCGATGATCCTCGTGTCATAGCTGTGAAGGAGAAAATGAGAGAGATGTTCCCCGAAGCTTATGTTCCTAACGCTTTTTCGCTCTCACCAGACGAGGCTAAGTTGTTCGACGAACTTGCATCTCAAGGAAAAGAGCACAACCAGACACGAACCTTAAAAGCACTAAAAGACCTAAAAGACCTAAAAAAGGTTCAGGACATCGAGACTTTGAGATACGAAAACTCGGTTATGGGTGATATTTCAATCCATAGAAGCAATACGAAACGACAAGCAGATGAGGTGCAGATTGAAGCACCAACCCCATCAAAGAAGGCCCGCATCGATATAGAGCAATCAGATTCGCTTGACAGGACCCGAAAGCAACGCAGGCGGCCTGACAAACATGAAATGTGGGATAGCGGAAAATTGGCTGTCTATATTTGGAGCCAAAGACAAAAGCCTGGCGCGATGTGGGATCAAAACCACACATGCCTGCAAGATCCTACAACTGGGGCCTGGTCCCAGATACCAGAGATCGATCCGTCTCAACTCGGTAACATTCTTTCTTCCGTAAAGAGTGCTAGACATATTGATGCATCTCTAAAACGAAAGGGTCGCAAAGCATGGTCAGGCATGGGGACAGATGTTGGGAGCAATAAGGAGTATCGATATGGCGACCAAAACAGTGGGGAAATGCCAAATACTGCTGGCTGTGTTGGAACGGCTGATGGACTTGGGCGTAGCCGCCCAGACGATCCTACCCCTAGAACACTAACTTCAGTCCCGTTTGCGACTAACGGCCTCTCATCTAACGAAGATACCGATGATTTGTATGAAGATAGCAGCGAAGTATCCGGTAATGAAAGCATTCGCTCGGGCAATTCCAAGGCAAAATTCACCTCAACAAAAATTCTCGAGACTAAAAACGGAAGACAATGGCCAAATCTTTCAAGCTCTCTATTTGGGACTCGGGATGCAGTATCCTATAGTACCCAGCTTCTGAAAGAATCTCTACCACACGATCTCCAAGATATTCTCAATACTGCACACCGTGCCTATTCATTCAAGCAGTGGACCGACCCCGCCTACGGCAAATTCTTACGAAACCTTAAGACTATCAGAAGCTGGGAACAATCAACAGATGGAGCACGGCTTCTCACTTGTGGGACGATCGCACCCGACCACGTTTACATATCCCTTACACTTGACGAAACCAAAGCCGAGATGAAGCCTACAAATCTAGAGTGGCTCATCTCTAATCAATTTACTGCGGGCAGCATACCCGACGAAGTCAAGAATTCCTCTCCAGAGGACGATGAATACGGGTTGTCCTACCTAATTGCTGAAGGCCAAAAGATAAATGGCCAGAGGAGTTATAATAAAAGGTCAGAACACAAGGAGGCAGCGTACCGGGCGGCTACTAGCAGTTCGAAGCTGAAAGCAGCTTCTCAGAAGCTCTCCCAGACCTCCATGCCTCGATCTTCGATGTCGCCCACGCAGCCCGAAGGATTCATTGAGTATAAGACTCGAGACCTTACTGTCATACCGAAGCAGCCCAGGGGCCGCTTCAATAAGCCTGCAGCTCACGACGATAAACTAGGATCAAAAAGAGAAGATGAGCTTCTTGCTGCTTGTGTTGTCTTTAGAACACTTCTAGGGGGTCTTGATAGAAACCTAGACATAGGCTTACTCCTCAAGCACTTTCCAGGGATGTCACTGTCCGCTATTAAGAAATTCTGGCCAAGGGTCAGTAGAGAACGGAAATCGTACGTTCAGGCCTTGACGGTCAAGTTCCAATCAGCATTCCTGGAGGCTTATGAGAACGGCAAGCTACCACTACTGGACTACGACGATATTGAGAACTATGATTGGCCAAAACTGATCTTATGGGCGACTCAACTCGAAACACATCAAGAGATAGATCTGCCGCAGTCGCGGGACGTGCTACATCAGAAACATTTGGTCGAGGATGCTACCAATGAGGCGGCTGATTGGAGAGAGACTTGGTTCGCCACTACATCAACATATAACCGAATCGAAGCTGTTGCTAGTGAATCCATGTCTATCCCTCTACCGCCTAAGATTCAACAAGACAGGCTAGTATTAGAACGTGCTCGTACGTGGGTTCGCTCAATATGTTGCACCTCGCTTAGGGGTGTCAACGTCAAAGAGAAGCTCGTTCCAAAGCTTCTTAAGTTGGGGAATGGAGACGCAACCGAAACGAACCACATACTCGAGAAGGTAGTCGTGGAGCTTAACCGAGAAAAGGTGATCACAAGAACTAAAGGGAAAGATCTTGGAGGCAACTTTAGGATCCATGGCATGTTCTCTAAGCAGCTCGAAAAGATGGCTAGCACACCAAAATTCCGACAAGCTATTACCTTCAAAACCCAACTTGATGAGGTGTTCCGCCATCATAGCGAAGAATACATTATGCCGTATGCTTCCGATGACGGATCAATCATGGCGGTGCTAAACTTGCAAGCACATGGTCGAATTCGCATTGAAACTATTGATATACCCAATATACCCTTTGGCTTCGAACCAGGTAATTACGAAGGCAGAACTTTCCCCAAGAGTTACTACCACTTTAAGGTTCGTCTTGTGCCAACCGAGACGTACTTATTCAATGAAGATATGGCGCTTCTCAACCAGTCTCAACTTCTAGAGCCTCCGACTCACGGGCCTGAAGGAAAGATCCCCATCTGGGTGGACTTCTTTGGAAAGGTGAATGCTGCTCGCTGGGCTGATTATGTGAGTATGATCGTTTTCACACTCGCAATCAAGGGACCGATAGTGCCTAGGATGTGCGTCATTCTACTAAAACCCATGATCGACGAGTTTGAGGTTCAGCTAATTATAGAATGGCTTGATAAACTTGGTCTCGTACAGCGAGCCGTGAGTGGCTGTGGCGTGACGGCAGCGGAGTGGTGGTGGCTTGTCGCTGGACACATCGCCCAGATGACTGATAAGAGTGTAGGGAAGGGTAAGGTAACCCGGGTAACTTGATAATTGTGCAGTGGTTCCTGCGATAGTGTTGAAAAAAGTTGCGGATTATGATGGCTTTTCTCGTATAATCATATGCACGTGGGTATTGGTTACAAACTACTATAGAATACATAAGCACGCACATATTTACGATATCCATTTTATATTGGCCTCTTGGCCTTGTATCCTAAGCGAATAATATTCATGAACATTATACCCTCGTGAGTTAAGGGGGTCTCTTTTTCTGGCATTACTCGGTCGATAGAACCTAGGTATCACACCCTTTGCAACAAAAGGAAATTGTTTTTATATTAAAGGTATCACTAGATTGGTTAGCCTAAGCTTTTTTATGTCAATATCATTCAGTGTGGCTCATGCCTAGGGGTCTAATAACAGGGTGGCAGGGTTGAGTAGAGGAGTGATGATAATTATAACCGACGCAACCAACTCGCTATTACCACCCTCCCTATCCCTAATCGTGTTATAGTCGGCCCCCCAACTCTTAACAATCAACTCTAAACCTCGCGAAAGAAGATGGGCCAAAAGAAGAGAATAAGAAATGAGAAAAATAAATTAAAGAAAGAAGGTTCCATAAACGCAGCGATCCTTCCAATTACTACCCCTTTCTCATCACGCTTCGGCGTAGCGGCGGCTGTCGGCATTGCATGAAGCCAGGAAGCCCGCCTAATCCTTACTTAAAAACGGTGCTTCTCTTAGTATGCGACCTGTCGGATTTCCCATGCCTCCGGTCGCCTGCCTCTAGCGACCCATTCCTATCCGCGCTCTCTAGATTCTGTGATGTGCCTTTCTCGTGGGATTCACCTTTGTCGTTGCCGCTAACGTTTACGCCCTTGTGCTCTGCAGTGACCGTAGAAGGCGTTTCCTTTGGTGATGTGGCTCGCGGTAATAGTTGCCGTAGCCGGGGGATTGTTGTTTGAGCATTACTCATATCGGACCCTTCCCTAGGACACTGTGATGAGGGGCCGATGCCTTCGTGGTAGGTGCTCCGTGGCGTACAATACCCGGTACCTTGTGGCTGGCCAGGTGTGTATCCTCCAAAGGGGTTTGGTGTCCCGCCGAGAAGCTGGGATGGATTGATGAAGTCGCAACCACCCAGTGTGTATTGCTGAAAGTAGTTATAATTGTTGACGGGGTCGGCGATGATGCTGTGTATGGGGTCGATCAGGTTGTTGTGAACTGACCCCGAAGGGCTAGATGGCACGCTGAAGCACCGCGCTAGATTCGCATTCGACGTATATTCCAGGTGAATTGGAATTCCGTCGGGAACGCAGGACGCGCCACGGTCCTGCCCGGATGTCTGGTATTGCAGACTACCACTCCCAGGGGCGTGTGCGAACCAATCCAACTGCGAAATCCCGTTAGACAACGATAACGGGGCTGGCACTGCTGCTTCTAGCGGCTCGGTCCGCTGTGTGAGCGGCGGCACTGGCACCTTGGTATTAGGCGCACTGGGCTTCTTGTTCTGGCGAGCGTTCGTATTAGAAACATATCATATATATTAGTGTTGCTCTGATATAGCTGGCTCATACAGATGGGGGTTTGCTTCCCTCTCCCAAGCATACGCGACACTTATCGGCGCTCGGATCAAAAGAATCGTAGTAGAACTGGCACTTCGAGCATTGTTTTTCTATCTCGTAGCCCCCGCGCTTTCTAGGCCATCTCTTCTCAAATCTGTAGTACGCGTTCTCGTCTACCAACCTTGGCAAGCGAAGTGGTAATCCCGGCATGCTGTATTCGCGAACACGTCCAAAAACCTCGTAGGAATTGTAGATGTCCTCATAGACTCTTCATCAAAGCCTGCGAACTAAATTTGTCGAGATGGCAGTAAACTTTGCCGTGTTTGAAGTAGACGTGAAAAGCGAAAGTGAGGAGCATGTGAGTGAACAATGTTCAAGCTATGTCTATGAGCGGCCCAATAACTAAGGGCCCCAAATACATATACTGCCAGCTAGGGGGTACAGCATTCCTTGCAATTGTTTCGACCCTGTCTGTGGTTCTTACCTGATACACTTGGGTAGTTGCTCAACCACTAACAAGTGTCACCAAGCTAGACCACAAGACCACACATCACGGAGTTGGGTATCACGGAGAGTAACACTACAAGTAACCCATCGAAATAACCAGCCGCCCGTGAGCGCGGGCGTTTGTTTGCTCGTCGTACCGAAACTCTTATGGAAATCCACCCCTGACTCCAACTTTATAGTTTGTGGTACTTTTGATCTACGATAGCCCCGAAGGCCGCGCCTCGGCCTGCACGTCCCTATCCCGATAGTCGTCGAAAAGAAAGCGGGTGTAGCTGTTCAGGGCGACCCTAGCTCAAATTCCATGGATCACACCCGGCGGCCGACTTAGAGTGCCACTAGGCCCCTGGGTATGGGTATAGAGGTGCAAACAAAGCTTGGGGGCGTCGAACCAACGGCCGCACTACGGGGGACCGTTATACTCACGCTTAGGATACGAGGCGCTGGTTCTGGATACCGGTGAGGCTGTGAAACCCTTCAGAGATCAACGCGTCTGCTGGGGTCGGATACTTCCTAGTGTTTCGAAACACAATGGGAGGGGACTAGAAGCCGCGAGGAGAGCTAAAGCAAGGGAGGGAGTCATGGTATTGTGATACAACCGCTAGGAGGGATGGGTGAGCTTAACCAGAATATAGCACTATAAAATCATGGTATAATAACCACACAGCCATGAAACATACAACCCCTGTGCTTGTAGACATATGAGGGAATATCTATAGATGGAACGAAACTGGAATACGGGGAGTCTATTACCTGGAAACCATACACCGGGGGTCTCATGGAAAGTCTAGCTCTAGTCAAAGGAGGGTAAGGCAGGTACCTAGCGAACAATATCCATTCGTTCAGAGGGGAAGAGGAAATAAAGGTAGTGCGATCCATGAGGTCGTAATACTCAAATTATGGTATCTTGTAAACTGGCATGAAACACATGCCTCTTCAAAACAAAATATACCCCCGTTCCTGAACCCAAAACGCCATACTCCATGCATTCCTATCTCCTCATCTGCGTTGATGAGACACACCGAGTCGTATAATCCGGCGCTTACCGTAGCATGATCTTGAGGATGATAGCCACTAGCATCATGACCAAGGCCATGATAGCATAGTCGAGCCAAGGCGGTACACCACCGTTCGGGTCGATGTGTATCTGTTGATGGGTTGCGGTACCGACCGGTCCTATTGGATCGGGCAATGGTATCCTTGTCGTCGGAGTTGGTACCGGCACACCTTGCGCGACCCGCGCAGACGGTACAGTAGTAATAGGCGCATGCTGCGTCCGCTCGGGGGTAGTTTGTACGAAGCCCTCAGCTAACTCCGCGCTCTCGGTATCCTCCTTGGCACCCTCGTCTGTAACGGCCTTATCCTTGTCCATCTCGTCGCGGAACACCATTCTCAGCTCAGCAGGAACCTCGACCTCTTTCGCCGCGGAGGATTCGCCAGACTCGCGACACCGCTCTTCGCATTCGGCTATGATGTCCTCATTCGTCCGTGCGCATACACCGCAACACCACGAACGACTCGACGCAGCAAGCCGCGTCCTGACTGCGTCGCTAGTATCCAGGCCACCAATCTGCCCGCTCGCACCAGTTTCCATGAAAGTGCGCAGCGCAACAAGAGCGGTGCGGACACCCCATGCCGGTTGCCATGTCTCCTCGTGATGACCGGATATACTGAGGCAGATCTCGCGGTTCGGTTCAAAGCGGCCACTGGGCGTCGTAAAGCGGAATGAGGGCGGGCTAAGGGGGTATGTAGGTGGGAGGACTATGCGCCCGTGGTAGATGCCCTCGGCGAAGGCGGATTTGGGAGGGCCTCGCAATGTAAAGTGCCACTCGAAAAGGTCGGATTCTAGAGGCGACGCCGTATAGTCAGGAGATGGTGAATTGGAGAGCTCGGCCGCTTCACGCACTAGACTCGGGGGTTAATCCGGAGTGGTTTTTGAGAAGGGTGGGAAAGGGATAAAGGAGAGAGGAGAGGGAGGCGTACATATGCGCTTAATGGTAGGCGACTTTGTATTGAACTTGGGCGTAGTCATCTTGTATCATTTGCTGTGATGATGGCTCTCGATGTTGACTCCCAATGTGGAGGATATGTGCTAGTATTCTCCCGGAATCAATCGCTCGTCGAGCGAGAGGGGGAGCTTCTCTAGAAATAAAATCAGGAAGAAGAGAGCAATACTGCGGAGGTAGTGTATCAATGCATGTAGACTTGAAATAAGGCGAAACGTGTATAATTCAAATGTATAACTACCTGTAGTATGGCTATGGAGATGGAGATAAAGATGGAGATGGGGTGGGATTTGTTGGAGACTTGTGATTGTATTCACGTCGGTTATGTACATATGTAGGTAGTATGATTTGACAGGGTGTCATTGGGGTATCCCTACTTAGGTACCTAGATAGGTACTTAGGGAAGGTGGTAGATTACGAGTAGGTAAGTTTTAGGTACTATCTAGGTGGTGCTTGTGTAGCAGTAGCGACCCACTGCCGCAGGCAGTGACCCACACTAGCACTATGTAGTATTCCGTACACAGTAGAGACAGTGGACATTCTCCATTCCCTCTACATGATCAATACAGACTACACATATTCTTGGCCCATACCCTTACAGCTTGTAGGCAAGCTAGCTATAAATAGGCGGGGATTTCTAGCGGGAGCTAGTCGAAGCTATGTACAGGTTACTTACATCTAAGTACCTAACTAGGTACATACTTCCTTAGGTATATGTATAGGTAGCTTGACTCCGCTGCCCTCCATCTCCATATGTAGGCTCGATGCCTCATTTGCACCGCCACAATTAGACAGCATATGGCCCTTGATGATTGAACAAGGAAATAGGAGAAATACATATATAAGCAGAGAGGTAAAAAGTTTTTTTTCTTTTTTTTAAAAAAAGGGGTTAGCGAAACATATAACACGGGGGGTTCACCTAATCACTAATCTGGCGGTCATAAGAGTTACCATGTCAATTATAAAACGCTGTTGTTGCAGTCAAAGTTTGATGTTTAATCCTAGGTATTGTAAAAAAGTATGGAATCCGATCACATTAAAACAGGCCTCAGGGGTGCCAAAGCACTATAAGGTAAGTGATGGGGTGGCCCGTTACTTCACCTACAAAATAGCAACCCATAATACGATCTCATTCTCTCACTCCTTACCTACAACAATTGTGTCGGCTCTTCCTAATTTGCATTGGCTTTTGAAAGACAGCACCCTGAGTAAACTGTCTTCGGATCCTATTCCTATAATGAACCTAGCCTAGTAACAGTATAAACCTCATAGCTTGCATTAAGGCCTATTAGGATACTGAGGCAAAAGATACTAAAGCAGAATAACTTCCTCTTGTAATCTAGTTACTCTTAATCTAGATTCCTATTATTTATTAGTATCCGCCAGCGTATGCCAACTATTGCAGTACTAAATCGATCCGGACATCTGTCCGGGCAGTTTCTTTTAACAATACCTAACCCGAGTTGACTTAAGTACATATCTATAAGTCACAGTAGCGCCAGGCAAGCTGTCATTAAAATTGAAAGCTTTACACGTACCTTGTTCAGGTTTCTATTTTAGTATCAAAATGCTTCGCATTTTAATATTAGTTATAAAGTTCTGCAGAGTTTTTCTAGGCTAATAGGAAGCCAGCCTAGTTTTATAGAGTTTTAGGGGTATCTAAGTAAAACGTTTTAAGCTTTACCTTCTCATTTTTTAAATTTTTTAAAAAAAGAAAAAAGTGTAGCAGTGTGGTGAAGCTTTCTAATAAACCATCGTCTACTTTAGGATTACCCTACTTTTCCGATAGCTAGATAGTTCCCTCGGCTAATTTAATAAGCTTTAATAATCGAGATTTAAGAGTTTTAAAAGTCTACTATGAGGAGATCCACAACAAAATAGCACTTACACTAGGCATAACAATATACGCGGTTTAGGAGAATAACCGTCGGTAATCTGTATTTCTAAACCATACTACCCTAATTCCCTCCAAGCCCCACGTTAAAATGCCGAGAAGTTTTGTGGTATGATGGCGCCAATAGCTTTGTTACCTGTTAATAGAAGGGGCTACAATAACCGACTAGATTATTTTTTCTCGCGGAGGAGTGGAGAGTGATCGATTGGAGGAATGGAGCCAGTGCTAGGTATAGGAGCAATCTGCTAGTAGTATATTTAGATAATCTCAGGTCTAAGTTTTAAGTATATAATCTGTATAAAAAACTATTTATTTATATATAAAATTACTTAGACTGTTATTAAGCCGATTTATTTATACTAAAGGGAATTTAAATAAACTTACTTTTTTATAACATATTTTTTAGCTTTACGGTATAATCTATAAAGCTATATTTATAAACAAAAGAAAAATATTATAAGATTTATTTTAGTAATCCTTATTAATAATAAAGATTATAGTAATATAGTAAAGCTGCTATATATAGCCTATAAAAAGCATTATATAGTAGTTTTTTAAGCTTTTATTAAAAATAAATAAATAATACTACTATTGTTAATAATGCTAACGCTATAAAATAAATGCTTATTTATTTTAATAATTAGTTTTTAAGTAACTATTAGCTTTAATATGCTTGCTAGGTAGGTATAGTAGCTGCTTTTGTTAATTTTTAGTTTGCTTTTTTTTTTTTTTTTTTTTTAGCTTTATAAAATTGCAGCTTTTATAAGTTTTTAATAAAATTACTTTTAATACTGTTAAAAATATCGGCTAACATATATATGCTTAGTTTATATTATTATATAAAATTGTTTTTTTATAAGTTTTATTTTTTTGCGTTTATATATGCGTATACTTTTTAAAGTAGCTTTTAAAAGCTTAAAATAGTTTTTTATATAATTTAAAACTTATATAATTAATAAATATGTTATTTATTACTATAGCTAATTTATATTTTTTTAATAGCTTTTTTTTTTATATATAAATAATTTTTTAATTTTTTTATATATATAAAAATTTTAGCTAATTATATAAGCAGCTTAAATAATTTTTTTACTTTTATAGTAGTAACTATTTTAACGTTTATGTTAGTTAATATTGCAGCTTAGCTTAAGCATAATAATAAGCTTTAGGCTTAAAAGTTAGCAAATTATATAATTGCTACTTAATAAAAAACAGGTTTTATATTTTTTTTTATTTTTTTTTTTTTTGCGCTTAGCTTTAATACCTTTTTTTTTGCGGTTATTACTTTTGTAAAAGCTGCTGCTGTTACTATTACTAATTTTTTTGCTAAAGCTGCTACTATTATTAACTTGTTAGCAGCTTTTAAAACTTTTAAACACTTTGCTATAGCTATATTTAATATACTTAGTTTTAGTTTTAACTTATATAAGTAAGATAGTTTAAGTTTAAGCATTTATAAGTGCTTTAATTAAGGTATTAAGCATGCTATTTTTTGCCTGTTATATATTTTGTTTATATTATATAATGCTTTTATTAAAAAGTGCTATAATATTTTATATAGCTTATATTACTAAAAATATATTTTTAGGCATTTTTGCAAGCTTTTATAAGTAGTAGTTTTTTATAAGCAGTTTAGCTTAGTATATACTAATATAATTGCTTAAGCTGCTTTATATTTTTTTAGTAGTTTAAAAGTTTTTAGCTAAAGCTATAGCTTATAAAGCTAATAAAAAGCATAAAAAAATTATAAATAGCTTTATATAATTTTTTAAACATGCTATTTATAATTAATATTAATATAAAAATAAAAATTAAATAAGTATAAGATTGCTATGTAGTTAATTTTTAATATTTTTAAAAAGGAGTTTGTAGCTGTTATTAGTACTGTTTTTGCTTTTACTTCCGCTTTTATTTCTGCTTTTATGCTTTTTTTTGCTTTTGCTTTAGCTTTTATTTTTATTTAAAAGTAAGTTAACACGCTTTATATAAGCTTTTTTAAAATAAGCTAAGCGTTTTTTAGGTTTATTTTTATTTTTTGCTATTAGTTGCTTTTAGGCTTTTTTTTTTGCTTTTAGGCTTTTTTTTTTTGCTTTTAGGTAATTATTAACTTTTAGGCATAAATTTTTTAAGCTTTTAGGCTATATATTTTTAGGCCTTTAGGCATATATAGAGCTTTAGCTTATAATTTTTAAAATTACCTAATAGTTTGTTAAAAAAGGCTTTATATTTAATATAAAGTCTTATTTTTTAAGTTGTTATATAGATTTTTTTTATACTAAATAATTTGTATTTTATAAATTAATAAAAGTATAAAAATATTTATATTATATTTTTAGCAAATTTTTAGTAAGTTTATTAGCAAATATTTAATTTATAGGCAAGTATACTATTTTAAATAATTTTTTATAGTATTTTTATTTTACCTATATATTTTAAATGTTAATATATTAAAGCTTTATATTAATTTTTTTATTTTTTTTTACTACTAAATAAATTGCTTAAGTATTATTTAAAAAAATTATTTATTTTTAACTAAGCTTAAGATTTATATTTTTAAAAAGCTTTTTTAAAGCTATAGTTTTTACTTTTATAAAACTTAAAATATTAATTTTTACTTTTATAGTAAAAGTAGCTATAATATTTTACTTAGTAGCTTTTTAACAGATTGCACTTTTAAATAAAAATATAATATACTTATATAATAAGCGCTAGGTTTTTTTGTTATTATTAAATAAAGCGTTTTTAATAATTAGTAAAGCTTAAGCACTTTGTTTTTAATAACTATAAGTAATTTTTAAAAACTTAGTATAGTATAGGTATTTAATTACTTAATTTGCTATAGCTAAATATTTTAAGCTAAAATTAATAAAATATTTTAAAAGTTAAGCTATTATATAGGCTACGTTAAGTCTAATTATAATTGCAGTATATAAAATTAATTTTATATGCTTTTAAAAAACTTTTATTTGTATTTTTATAGCTATTTTTAAATATTTTTCCAGTTTTTTTATAAGTAGTAATATTATAAGGATTTAGCTATTATTTGCTAGGCTAAAACATTATATAATCTTTTTAATATATTAGTTATAAATTAGTATTAGCTTTTAAGCTTTACGGTTTTTTATTACTTTAATTTTTAAAAACTAGAAAATATTGCTTTATTTTTTAAGTTTATAAGCTTTTTTAATTTCTAAAATTACTTTTTAAGCTTTTTTTTTGTTTTTTATAATATATTACTAAAAAGTTGTTTATATAAAAGATTATATATATTTTGCAATTAAGTAAATAAAACAAACAAAGCTTTTTAAGCAAAAAAATTAGTTATAGCTTTTTAAATATTAAAGCAAACTTTTTATACTATAATAAAAGTAAATTCTGAAGTTTATATAGGGCTTTATTAAGCAGTACTATTTTGTTTTCTTATTTAAAGCTATTTAGCAGCTTATATGTTATAAGCTTTTTTTCTGTTTTTATAGTATTTAAAAATATACTAATTATATTAAACTGCTTTATTTTTAAGTTAAATTAAGCAGCTATTGCTATTATAATTTTAAAGGTTTTAGCTATAAATATAGCTGTATAAGTTAACTAAAATATATTTTTTATCTAAAGATTTTTTTAAGCTACTAGGTATGCTTTATATATTTTTAAGTATTTTTTTTTATTAAACTTATAAGCAAATATTTATTTTAGTAACAAAAGCTTATATTTGGCTTTTTTATATAAGATAATAATTATAGCGTTTATTTTTTAAAGTTTTGCGATTTTTTTAGCAGCGTTTTTTTAAAACTGATTTTTTAAAAAGTATTTTATAAGGTTTTTTTATGCTTTTAGTAGTAGCTTTACTAAATTATTTTAGTATATTTAAAGCTGCTAAAAAGCAGCTTTAAAGCGTTTAGCCTTATATTAGTTTACTATAGCTATAAATACTATATATAGTGTTTTATGTTTTTAGTTTTTTTAATATATAGCTTTTAGCTAATTAAATATAAAAGTATTTAAAAAGTTAACTTAAAAAAGATTATTTAAAATATTAATTTTTTATTTTTTATAAATTAGTTTAGTAAAAGCAGTAAATATACCTATGTTTTTTTTATTTTTAGTAATATTTTTAAAAAGCTTTTTTTATAACTTTTAACTAAATTTTATTTTTAAAGTTTAGATTTTATAAGCTAGTTATTATTAAGCCGGTTGCTTATTTATAACTATATAATTTTTAGCTAGGTTTTTTAGCAGATTATTAGCTGTTTTTTTTATTTTAGTTAAATATACTTTTTAGTAAAGCTTTTAATTTTTATTTTATTTTATAGCTATTTTAAGCTTATTTTCTAGCTATTTAGCTACTTTTATTTGCTTTTAAGTTTTATTAAAGTGCTATTTTAGTTTAAAGGTTTTTTAAAGAGTTATAAGTTTATATAGCTAATTTTTAAAAGCTTTTAAATTTTTTTTATTTTGCTTTTTAAACGCTTTTACTTTTAATTTATACTTTTTTAGTTAGCTTTTAGCTAAGTAGTTATTAAGGCTAAAATTACTTCTAGTTTTACTAAAAAGATTTTTTAGCTTTAGCTTAAAGTATATTAGCAGCGTTATTTTTTATATATTAGTTATTTTTAGGATTTTTTTTAGGTTTAAATAAAGTAAAAATATAAAGCATATTAGCCTTATATTAATTTTAATAGCTAGTTTTTTTTGCTTTTTTTAATAAAAAATCTTTTTATTAAAACGTATATTTTTTATAGTAATTACTTTATTTAGTTAAAAAATTTATACTTTATATAAGTTAAAAGTTTTATATTTTATTAAATACTTAATATAAGTATATTAATTTATTTTATATGCTTGCTTATGCTTATTAGCAAGCTTGTTTTTTTTTAAAAGGTATGCTTTATAGTTATATACCTATATATTATTTTAATTAGGCCTTAGGTTTACTATTTAGCTTATTATAAATTTAGGCAAATACTACTTATAGTATTGTTTAAACTAGTTAAAAAGCATTTTTATTAAGGTATATAAATTATAAGCTTTTAATAAGCTTCGGTTATATAATTATATAGCAGTATAAATTACTTTTATTTAAAGCTTGTTAAAAAAACCTGCTTTTTATAGCATTTTTATAGCTTTAGTAATTACTTTTTGCTTTGCTTTTTTATTGCTTTTTATAGGCTTTTTAATATATGCTAAAAAAAGCTTAAGATTAATTTTTTTATTTTTTAATTAACGCTAGAAATTGGTTTTACTTTACTTTAAGATTACTGCTTGTTTTTTATTACTATATATTTTATATATAAAAAGTTTATATTGCTTTATTATTTAGCGTTTAAAGCGCTTTAAAGTTTTATAAACTTAAAGTTTTATTTTTTATATTAAAATATATATATAAATTATTTTACTGTATTTATTTTTAATTGTAAGTATTTAAAATGCTTTTTTATACTTTTTAAAGTAATTAAAAAAATTTTAGTTAACTTTTTAAAAAAGGCGTATAGCATGCTTTTTAAAAGGTTTTTAAAAGATTATTTGCATAATATGCGTTTTAGCGCAGCTTTTGCACTTAATTTTCTTAGTTTTTTTAATTTTTACTTTTTTTATATTATTTACTAAGGCTTTTAAAAGCTTTAGTTTTAAGTGCTTTAATTTTTTATGCTATAAATTTTTTAAGTTTTTTTAACGCTTTAGGAAATTTATTAACTTTTTTTACAGGCGTTTTTTTTTAAACGCTATAATTACGCTAGCTATACTTAATAAGATTACCTTTAGTATAAAATGCTAACTAATTACTAAGAAATTGCTTAAATAAATAAAAATAAGCTTATATTTAAAAAATATTAAGTTTAGCTTTTTAATTAACTGCTTTATAAGTATGTTATTTTAAAGGGTTTTATATTAAAAAAAGCAGTTTAAGCTGCAGTATTAAATCCCTAAATCCTAAAAACAAGCTTTAAAAACTATATTTATATAAAACCTTTTTATTAAAGCTATATTTTCTAAAGTTAAGTTAGTAGTATTTTTACTTTTAACGCTTATAAAAACGTTAAAAATAATCTTTTTTTTTTGTTTTAATATAAAAAAGCTAGTAGTATTAGCGTTAACGCTTTTTTTGTTTTTAAATAAAATAAAAAAGCTAGGCACTAGTAGCTTTTTAGTATTAACTAAGTAAAAAGCTTTATAGTTATTTATTATAATGCTTTTTAAAAGTAGATAAAGCTTATAATTTAGCGTAATATAAATTTCTAAGTTAATAAAGATTTTTTTAACTAGTATTTTATTAATAATAGTATAAGTTAGGTTAAAATTAAGCTATTTTTTTTTTAATGCTTTTTTATTAGATTTGCTTTTGCTATAAAAGTTGGTTACGCTTTATTTTTTTTTTGCGATTTTTTGCTATAGCTTTGTTTAACATATAAAACTTTACTTTTTTTTAATCTGCTTTATCTATTTAAATAATAGCTTAATATCCTTTTTATTAAAAGCTTTAGTTATAGTAAATTATAAGCGTTTATATATATAAAAAAGCTAAAAATAGGTTTTAAATAAATTAAGCAAGTATAAGCACTAGTAACTTTAGCTAGCTAAGTTTTTTTATTTAGCAGACTTATTTTAACTAAATTACTAGTTTTATAATTAGCTTTAAGATTTTCTGTTAAGTATTATAAAAATCTTATTGCTATTATATTTTTTTTTATTAAGCTTTTTATAAACTAGCGTAAAAAATACTTGTATATATTGTTTAAGGCTTATTAACAGCCTGCTTAATTATTTATTTATAATAAAACTTGTAATTTATTAGCGTGCTTAATTTAAAGCTATTTTAACTTAAATAGCTTTTAAAAAGTTTTTAATAACAAGTATATTATTTACTTTTAAAAGATTTAAGGCTGTTATATTAAAATATGCCTAATTTTATATTATAAACTATATATTAAGCTTTATACTGCTATTTTAAGCTTTGCTAAATGTTTTTTAATATTGGTATTAAGCTTATATTTTTTTTGCTAATTTTGTAAGCGCTAGTATATTTTTTAAAGCTTTTACTATTTATTATAAGTTAATTAATTTGCTAATAATAAGCTTTATTGTTATTGCTTTTATAATTAATTTATTAACGGTTTTATAAACTTATTAATATAGCGTAATATATAAATCAGCTTTTTTTTTAAAGTTTTTTTTAATTATTAGGTAGTTTTTATATAGCTTATCTAGTTTTAGCTAGATTTTTATATTTAGTAGCTTTTTTATAAGTAGTTTTAGTGCTTTTTTTTAGGTAGCTTTTAATAAGCGCAGCTATAGTTAGTAGATTATAAAATATTGCTAGTTTTATTTTTTAATTAGCTTATTTTTTACAGCTATTTTTAAAAGTTTTAAAAAAGCAGCTTTAAAGTTAAATAAGCAGTTAAATATATTTAAGTTAATTATATTTTATAGTTTATAAAAAGTAGCAATTACTTATAGTTTTTAAATTTATATAAAGTAATTATACTAATTATAAAGTGCTATTTTTTTTTAAATAAAATTTTCGGCGCTTATTATTAATATTATAGTAATTAAAGTAACTAGTAATAACTTAATCGTATAGCGATCTTAAGATTATAAAAATAAAAATGGGATTTTTTAAAATACCTATTTAGCGATTGCTTAAAAAAGTAGTAGCACCGGTTTTTATAGCAAACTAGGCTTATAACTTTTATAAAAAAGTAGAGAGTAATTAATTAAAAAAATAAAGCTAGTGCTAGATATAAAAGCAATTTGCTAGTAATATATTTAAATAATCTTAAGTCTAAGTTCTAAGTATATAATCTGTATAAAAAACTACTTATTTATATATGAGATTACTTGGACTGTTATTAAGCCGATTTATTTACACTAGAGGGGATCTGGATAGACCTACTTCTCCGTAACATTTTTGGTTTCAAGATTTAACTTCTGCCTCCTAGCTGTATGTCGTCTTTTTTTCTTTCTCATCTTTTTGTTAATCAGGATAGACTATCTAATACGTACATATCTGGCTTCTATATTGCCTATTTTTATTATCACTACCTGATTAATTAGCTTTCATATAACTTTACTATTGACCAGGCTATGAGTTAGTCAGCGCGTTTTGCATTATTTTGCATCTTGCATTGTATACACCTCGAATTATGATCATCAATTCGTAATCAAGATTTACTTGCACGTCTGGGTAAGTTACTATTGTTTAGTACTTTCTATGTACTCGTGAGTGGTCCTGTTGACCTGTTAAGCCGGTGTTGCGGTTGTTAAATGACTGTAACAGAAAGAAGCTGAGATGCCAAAAGCCCAGACCAATACCAGAAAAGATAACAGCAGCTCTGAGCTAGAGAGCCTGTTTAAATTTAGATTCCTCTTGAATGGCATGTTTGCTAAGTCAGGTTTGAGATTGGGCTGCGATAGCCACGACTAGCATGGTGCAGCATGGGTATGAGAGTCAGTGAGTCATAATAATATCTCAGATATTTTTGTTTTTGGGCTGACTCTAAATTGTTGGCATGCTCGTAACCTATTAGAATTAGCCCTATCCGAGACCGAACTCAAGAATCAAAGACGGTAAGCCCCTGTACCCACTGAGCTCACGCATGAATCACCGTGATATATACATTAAAGGTAGGTGGACGCTGTCACTCGCCACCTACTCATGATGGCCACCTTGAAGATTCTTTTATGGGCAGAAACACGATGATATTGGGCCGAAGTAAAAGAAAGTCATATCTATGGCTACCTCTTGTGACAACTTATCGTAGATTTCCGCCAATCATCACCTGCCGCCCACCATCAATCCCCTATTACCGGTCACCTATCGCCTATACTTCAACTTAACGTCTTCGGGTACACTATCTGACTTATATATGAGGGAGCGGACGAGACCCCGCGTTTTCTAGACCCTTATGGCCGTGTGTGTTTGAAATCTGTGAAAATTCTAGATAAATTCTACGTGATGACTGAGCCATTCTCCTCGGCTTCCTACTTCCAACCTTTTACGTAAAGGGTACCATAACTCGGCAATGAAAATAACGTCCCTTATAGCGCACATCCGTGGCTCACATAGTGGTGCATCTTTACATAAACATTTTCGGATAGGATCTAGATATACCCTATTGTCACCGTCACCATCATGTATGATTGTGAGCTCGAATTTTACCTACCAAGATCCTATAGAGCCTGTATATTTCTTTGAGCATTCAGAGCTCCCAGGTGCCTTCGGCCCTGCCAGTGTCTTCGACTATAGAGTGAATAATTGGAAAGCTTTACCACACCGCCACACATACTTTAGAAAAGGGAAGGTAAAGCTTGAGAAGTTCTAACGGTGACCCCCCAAAACTCTATAAAACTGGGCGGGCTTCTCATTGGTCTATACGGACTCTGCAAAGACCTGATTGGTCAGAGTCTATTTGAGGCATCAACCACAACGTATTTACACTCTTTTCGACAGTGAGGCTTGCGTACTGAAATAGTGAACATGGTTACTAACGGCCACTATATGTGAATAGGAATACGATTTTTCACATAACTAACTGACTTACGTGGTGTATGCTAGCCTAAAATTGAAATGCCTCGCATTTCGATTTTCAACGTATTTAAAATGGAAAGCTATACCTTTAACGGTAAAGCTTTCCATTTTAGTGCCAGCATGCTTGGCGCTACAACGTACTTATAAGGCCTGTAGGCGGCTAAGGCAGGTAGTAGGTAAGGGCTTAATTGATTGTGTATATTGAACATGACGGCACGTCAGCGTCTATTCAAGAGCAAAACACTTAGGGTAGGTGATCGACCTTTGCTATTACGTCAAGACTTCTTAGACTCTACCTGCGGCTACATTCATCTAATTATAGACAGAAATCGCTTAGTTGAGGTCCGCGACTACGTCTCGTTAAAAAGTGTTGTCGAGGTCAACAGCCTGGGCACGGTATTCTCAGGTAGGTTATGAATATTTGTTATTGCGCAAGGGCCGTCCAGGATATCCGACACAGTATCTACCTTAGCTACATACAGTTACGTTCTTTGCTGTATATTTCATGACAAGTCGGATACGGGTCGAATATGATGCTCTTTCATCAACAAAAAGATGAGTTATACTCCCGCACGTTCAAGCCAAGCCGCAAAACAAACAATCAAAGAATACGTTTTCAAGGGGAAATTATTTAAATTCAACAAATGTAACGAGTGTAAATGATTGGTACGCTGTTGAAGTTATAACGGGTTTCTCAAACCTGCCAGTACCCAGGTACCTGTCTGATATCAAATATCCTATCCATCCCTGAAGACGTATAGTGTCTAAATTATAACACCTTGTAAAGAAGCGCTCGATGACTTAGTTTCTGACTAACGAAATTCTCAAACAAAATGACCATGTCAGTGTAGAACGTCTAAAGCAAGGCCGCAGCACCGAGGATGCCGCCCATGGCAGCCGCGCCTAAACAAGCGCCAGTGGGCTTAGCAGCAGCGGCCGTGACAACCAGTGTTGTGGAACTGTTAGAGCCAGGAGTGGGAGTTGGGTAAGTGCCGTTGGATGCACCGCCGGGGGCAGGCGTTTCAGTACAGAAGTTGCCCGTTGCTGTAAAGACATATTCGAGGTAGCTGCTTCTGCTCGCGACCTCGCTTTCCGGGGCGCAATCTGTAACATATGCTACGTGCTCGCTGCTATAGGCCTTACCAAACTCCAGGAGTTCCGAGGCATAGATACTGAACTCGGGCAATAAAGACGGAGGCAGCTCAGTAGCGAGCTCGCAGAGCTCTGACGCGTGGCTTGCGAAATCAAGAACAGTTAGGGGCGGAGCGGTAGTTGTAGGCGTTCTCTGGGCAACAAAAGAGGCAATTCCAGTAGGTGTTGGAGCATCAGACTTCAAGATAACGGAAAGAAAAGAAGTAAAAAATGCGGAACAGTATTCACTATCCGATTTTTGAGACAAAGATGTGCCCGTAAGAGCGGCTAACGCAAAGAGGATTTTGGCGTTATGCATATCGCTTGTTTGTTCAATGATTATAGTATAGTAGGAATGTAGATAAAAGTGTGATTAGAATAGTATATTGAACGCTCGAAGCATCTGCGGGTTGACGTATGTCATTTTATATCTAGTAGAAGTTGATGGGATGAAGACCGTAATAGTCTATTGGTAGGTATCTACCTTGCATAGATTGAGCCACCCCTGTTGGTTCTCGTCAGCTCGAAGATACAAGTGTTGTTGTTACTAGGATATTTCTGGGCATCCATAATCCGATAATCCGAACATGCGAGCGACGCCTCTATTTCTATACGTAGTAATATTTGCTGACACCTACACTATGATATCGAAATATTAGTAGGGGCGCATCTAGTCTTTTCACAAGACCTAACTTTCAACTAATTTTCGAACCCTTTCCGTGTAATGTTTGAAGTGATAAGCACAGTAATTAATTGATTGACGGGTATCTTAAATGGTATAATGGACCTTAGTCGATAGTATATACCAATGCACCCACAGTCGGTTGGTATAACGTGTATATTTGGGGGAACGTGATCCTATCCCCGCTAGCTTTTGCGGCGAGGCACAGATATCTACGCAGTAGACTGCCTATAATAATGAGGCCCCGAGTTTGAGTAGTAAGGTCTCGAAAGCTAACCAGGGTCTGCATAGTAAACAATTATGTTAGAAATTAAAGTAGATAACTACACTAAAACTTACAATAATATACTAGTAATAAGGCGGGCGGGACGAATTTTGGTCGTATCCAAGTCGTATATTCCTCGATCGTGTTTTCATTGACTGCTCTATATGACCGTAAGCCTCTATTTATTCAATTCCGCAAGAAGTGACGGCTGCATTAGCGACGCACATAGATGATTCAGCTTATTTTCATCGGGGAGGGGCTGCGTAAGAAGCTTCCTGATGTGGGTCATAGTCGGTATGGAAGTTTTCATTTCCGGATCCCAGGACACAACTCTTCATTGTATGCAAAATATGATTCGTTTGTAGGTGTGCAAGGCTGGCCAAGCGGTGTTTTTGTTCGAGCTGTGATTTACGCTGCTAATTCTCAGGTCATAAGAGAAAAGGTGAGGAGCCGGGTCTAGCTCGTTTGTCACAATTCCATGACATAAAACAAAGGAGTTCTTGTATATAGTAAATAGTTACGAGGTTTCCAACGACCTCGTGCATCAACAAATGTTATATTATACCCCCATACTAGCAGTCCTGACATCGTTTTCCTAGAATATAAGAAAATTTAGTGTACTGCTACTTAGATCTTCGAGATGTGTTGCAATCTACCGTGAGGGCTGGGGCCGCCGCATTGCTACGATAAATTAGCAGTCGCCTTCGTACTAAGGTTTTAATATTGCAATAATTGGCGGGATTCAATTGTTTATGTAACTCCTGGGATGGGTCGCCTGCTTGTTGCTACTTTATAGGGTGGAAATTATCTCTCCTCTTCTCCGTTTCCTAAGCTGATGGTATGGACAGATCATGGGTCAATCTGATGCCATTGGGTTTCGGAGATTCCCCCATTGGGGATCTCGCGAGGGGATAAGGAAAGGTATGGCACCAGCTAGATGAAGAAGCAGGAAACCGGATGTCAGATGATTTATGACAACATCAGTGTCTTCAGACATCTAAGTCAATAATCTTCATTCTAATGAACGTCATATCTACATTACTCTCGCTACGTCGTTCACTTAGCACGAACCTACCTAGGTAATTAACGACATTACATTATCTTCCATCGCAATGCCATCATACATGACTTGAAGCTCTATTGCCGAGCTGATTTCTTGAATGAAGATTCCTTCCCGAATTTTGTTTCGCAATATCATCATTCACTGTGATCAACTACCATCCATCCTTAGGACTTTCCCAATGCTTTTGCTGTTCTGGGGCACATGTATCCAGAACTTCCGTGTCCTTTATTTCCGACTCAGTCATAGATTCGGAACGAAGCTCGAGAAGATCTTGGACCGAATTCTTGTCAATAAAGAAGATGCCTAAGCGATCGTGAAAATCCAGTATGCCGCCAGTGATTTGACCAAGGGCTCTTCGGAAATCGTCGCTCCCCCGAATTCGACATTTCGTTGACGTCTCCATATGTAAAATTAAGCCTGCTACAGTCGTGTGGTTCCTTTTACAACTAATACAAGAAATATGGCCTCCAGTGTGGGCCGGGGATCGAAGATGCTGAGTCAAGGTGAATACATTGTGAAATTTCTTCCTGTCATAATAAATAAGCTTGGAATCCATTATCAAATGGGAAAGGAAGGGGCTTACCCGCAGCTTTTATAGGGACACACAAACTTCTCTAGAATCTCATTATGAAACACAGCTGGGTTATAATCGGGGTCATCGGGATCAACGATTCGTCTACTAGAATCTGTGTCGTCCGGTTCGCCCTCTGGTGAAGTTGTCTGGATGTTTCGGGTTTTATCGTTGCGCAGAGACTCGTGAAAGCTGTAGTCGGAATGATTGGCTCCTGAACCGTCATAGGAAGCTGGAGGAGGAACGGCATTATAGGACCTTGGAGTACTATGAAATTTCTGAGAAACAACTGTCTTGCGACTTTGCCATAGGTTTCCTTGCTTTTCCCCAAGGACAATAGGCGTCGCT
This sequence comes from Xylaria sp. Z50, assembly GCA_037356035.1. Lineage (NCBI taxonomy): Eukaryota > Fungi > Ascomycota > Sordariomycetes > Xylariales > Xylariaceae > Xylaria > Xylaria sp. Z50. The sequence goes on from JBAWJU010000040.1 coordinate 197,982, forward strand.
GGTAACTTTTCCTTAGTGGAAAGCCCTGGAAAGTCTTCCCTGCGGTAATATAAAGGATGAGCATTGCCTGCTGAAATCGGGGCTGGTCGGGAGGGGAAGCTCGGGGTCGCCGTAGCTATGGGCTCGGCAGGAGCTGTTCCTTCCCCTAAGCATGAGGCCCAAGTGTCGTCTCCTTTTATGTGACTTCCTGCATGTTGAATGACTTGAAATTAAGAGTTAGCATTTATGCTCAATTTAACGGAGTATGCGAAGATCGGAGGACATGCGAAACCCCCCGACGAGACGTTCATTTCGAATAGGAGATAGGCCTTTGCCGTTACTCACTATCATTCAAAGTTACTTTACGCAGTTCCAGCTGTTTGGCGAATTCGAGCTTCTTATCCCGTAGTCTAGCTATGTCACTAGGATAAATAACCTTGCAGAGGCCACTTTCTAGATGTTTCCAAAACAATCCGGCACGGTTGAAGTGGGATTTGCAGCCGAAGCACTCGAGATCTGGCTCAGGTCGGTGATCCTAAATAGGTGGTGGAGTGAGTCATAGTGATTAGAAACGGCTGCGGGGTGGAAGCCTGATACACACCTTTCGCTTGTGATCTCGAAGCGCATTCTCGCTCCAGAAGCACAAACTGCATTGATTGCAGGAAAAGTGCTGTTCATATGCTTGGTGCGTAAGCAGCTCGTGGATGTTAGGGTACCTCACGTTGCATTTAGGACAGACGAGTGACCGCAGGAACTCTTCCGTACGAGAGCGGTCACTCTCGACACTAAGCACATCGGTGCTCATAGTGCGATAGAGAACAGAAGCGCTTGACTCGACCTAGATTAGGCCTATGAAAAATTATCCCTGTGGTAGGGTGGTATTAGTTGGTTAAATGAACACAACGAGGGGTAGACGACTAGCCATCGACGGGTTTATGGGTGACGGGAGTAAGGAGGCAAGTGTTGTATGACCGTCAAGTGGGGAGGGCGCTTGAATGCTCCAGGAAATTCGGTGATTAGAGACGAGTGTTGGGAAATCCCTAACTTCAGAAAAGAGGCAAAGGAGAAAATCAGAAGTGAATAGTGAGAGGCGGAAGGAGTAGAAGGAAGGAGGTACTAGTAGGGAAAGAAGGAAGGTACATGTAGTCAAGTGCCTGGAGAAAATTTTGTAGGCGCGTCGGCAGATGTATTCTTCATACACTTGGAGGTAGAGGTTACATACGTGGATAGGTACGCCGCCTAGTATATCGCCGAGCAACGACCTACCCCCATATTGTGTGTACCAGGTACCTATCTGAATGTATGTCTGAATATATATATTTTGATATATCATTGTATTCTTTCTCTTTGGCTTAATTAGAGGTTGTAGATATGTAACATACATATATATCTCTGCAGGTGAGGTAATATGAACAAGTGCAATAAGTAAATCACCTGAGTAAAGAGATTAGGTGTCGAATTTATGGAATAGTTAGGCGACTGTTAAATCGTTATCTCTCGTCGAGTAATCCTGTCACTTTCTCGTCAAACAGGTACACTCTTCGGTTTGATGGTCCTAACGAATGGAAGCCTGAAAAGAGAGACACAGTCTTTCAGCATCATAAAAGCTTGGCAGTACAGAACCTACGGTGCTATATTAAAGATCTGGCTTACCATAAAACTAAAAAGAAGCTCCTAAACTCCCGTATAGCCCCTAATAGGGAACCCCCATAGAGGAAATCAAATCACAGACCCTAGCTATGGCCTTGGATGCTGTTTTGCTCTTAAATAAACAGAGCAATCTATTTTGGACATGTGCTAGGTGAGATGTCCTCCATTTCGGCAACTTATCTATACCCAAGTTGAAAATACTGTTATCACAATTTAATATCGAGGTGAAGGTGCTTTCCGGGCTACTTGATGGTTCGTTGGTAATAGGTTCTGTCCAAAATTAGAGAAATTGGAAATTCAATATTGGTTATTGTGGTGGTATAGCGGCCCTGCCAATACTCGATACTGCATTTTTGGACTGTCTTGTCGCCACCCTGCGCAATGCCTTATATTGGCGCGTCTACCCAAGCGAGAATTGAAGTGTTGGTGTCACGATCGTGCCCAGAACCTACTAATATAAACCACCAGAACCCAAGTGACGGACGACTTGGTGTCCTGTACCCTTTTGCGGTGAGACAAAGGGCCATAGCTCAACTGGAGTGGCTTACAGTTGGTATGGATGTTACAGTTGGAACATGAGGCCCAAGACTCCAGGAGTATCACAATACGTACAAAATCGTTGATTTCAATAATGAAGCTCACGGTGTTTCTATTTATCTTTCTTTCTTTATTATCTTCTTTTCTCCTATATATCGCTTGTCAAATTTAGGATCTTGTTTTCTCCTTTTTTTCTTCACTCGTTTCCTTTTTGTCAGGACTGCTAGTATAGGGTACGATATGACATTTATTGATGCACGAGGTTGTTGGAAACCTCGTAGCTATCTATTTACTATATACAAGAACTTCCTTTGTTTTATGTCATGGAGTTGTGACACTTTTTCCTTTTATCAGATCAATTCTAATGTTAGACTAAAAGTTCGTAATATTGAGGCTGCCTTAGGTTATTATTAGCTGAACCCGAATCCAAATCCAAATCACAGTTAAAGCTAAGCTCGGAATTTGAAGCCAACTCGTTAGACACAGACTCGATACTAATCGAAGCTGTATACACTTTCACCAGTTTTCATAGTTATCCTATTGGGTGATTGCAGTGGATTTCTGTATATATATAGCTAACTAGTATCCATATAGAATACTGGAGAGGGGTCAATTGCATTACTACCTATTCTACGCCACTCGTTACAGACATTTATACAATTATTACCACTATCAGAGAGGTCTTTAATCGAGCCCTAGTAGCTGAAACAGCAAGACTAGTCCATTAACCCTTCACACCCAATATTCGAAGCTGAGTATGAATTGCGCACAAGCCTTGGTGTCCAAAGCACATCCTACACATACATAATTCATTCCATGAGGCCTACGTCGCTGTTTGCCGCATTTATACCGATAGTACCTACTACTAGGTATACTATACCGCGGACATAGTGCGCTTAGGCCCGGTGACTTGAGGAGGTTAGGAGGGAGTTAAGCCAAAGTCCGGTTTGTCTATCAGAATACTTAATGAATAGTAATGGTGTACGTCTAAAAGACGGAAGCATAATATTGTACAGTAGGTCGACTCATGTTAAACATGTCTTTAATAATAAGTAAGGTTTCCCTATATCCAGCCGATTGCGCCGCGCGGTTGGGATCTCGTTCTTGTTTCTTCATAAGGAAGTCTAAATGAGTCTCCGAGCCACTATTCATTGATCTTACCCTAGAGTTGGGCCTTTCCATTCCAACCCATGGCTGTCTCCACCTCATCTCCGCCCCGAATTCTCCTTACTGGAGCGACTGGGTTCATTGGAGGCTCGGTACTGACTCAACTTCTTGAATCAACGTCGCCGAATCTCCGAGCTGCGCCAATCACTTGTCTCGTACGCGGCGCGGACCGAGCCGCGAAACTCACGGCATCGTTTGGGAACCGGGTGAGTCCCGTACTATATAGTGAGTTTATATTCACTATTTCACCTTTAACCCCTATACGTAAGCGCACGCGCACACGTACTATTAATCGTATCAAGGGGGAACACACATAGATGATTCGTTCGCTGATTGCGACATGTCTTACTCCTATTGGCAGATGACTTGGACGATCTCGAAACCACGACTGCGGTCGCAGCACAGCATGACGTCGTAATCAGCACCACACTTGGGTACCACACCGCCTCAGCACTTGCTATCATAGGGGGCCTAGCGCAGCGGAAGAGCGCCCACCCCGGTAGTGAGCCCTGGTTCATCCATACCTCGGGCACATCAAACATAGGCTCGCGGCCGGTCTCGGGTGCATGGCTAGATAATCAGTCGACGAAGGGCGGCGAGTTCGACGACGCCACCGACGACATCTACGGCTACGAGCTCGCCCGCAATGCTGTGGAGCCGTACATCCAGCGCACGACAGAGTTGAGTGTCGTAGACGCGGGACTTGCGCAGGACGTACGCACGCGTGGGTTCTTCCCCAGTACCTCTTTATTATGTATTTCAGAAGGCGGCAAACCTTCTGCCCAAACTAAGAGGATCCTTACACTGAGTTCTCGTTTATAAATGGGCTGAAACTCCACTAACCTAGGATTCTGTAGTCGTCATCATGGCGCCGACTGTCTACGGCGTGGGCTCGGGCTTGTTCAACAGGCGCAGCGTGCAGATCCCGGCCTTCATAGCCACGTCACTAGACCGCGGGCACGCGGTCGTGATCGGTGACGGTGCAGGCGAGTGGGATCATGTACATGTGCAAGACCTAGCGGCGCTATATGAGATTCTAGCCCTCCAGGGTCTCGAAAAGGGGGAGCGCTTGCCGTGGGGGAAGAAGGGTATTATTTTCGCTGGCGCGGGGCGCCATTCCTGGGGCGAGGTCGCCCGAGGCGTCGCGCGGGCGTGCTACGAGGCGGGCGCACTCCCCGACACCCCGGTGGAAAACCTTAGCTTACCCGATGCTGCGAGGCTGTTCGCTGAGGCGTACCTAGGCGAGGCGGATGAGCTCCTAGTCGAGTTAGGGTTGGCTTGTAGCGCGAGGACGACCCCGACGGTGGCACTGCGCTTAGGGTGGAAGCCTGTGAGAGGCAAGAAGGATTGGGAGCGAGGCTTCCGTGATGATGTGGATGCTGTGGTGAAGGAGAGAAGAGAAAAAGGCCGTTGATGTAGACGGGATATAGAATACAGATTGGAGCGTAAAGCCTTTGTGGTGTTTAATTACAAACATTGGTGAACCAATACGGCTGGATACAACTAGTGGCTACCTATAAATCGACGACTCAACTGGTATCTCGAGTGCCGCACAACACTATAATAACGAGGTAATGCTATTTGTCGAGTTCCAATACTGATACATACTTAAGTAATTTAGGTAAGTAACTAAAGGCCCTATACTAGATGCTACCTAAGGGGTTGCCATAGATAAAAGCACGGCGACACTATAGGGCGCGTCTACAACGGAGGTGAACGGTCAAGCTGATCTGGCGCCTGTGGATTGAAGCTATATTCAAATAGAAATGAGTCGGTGATATGGTGTTCATACCCTTACTACCTGGGCTAGTAGCTCTTCTTCTCTTCAAGGATTACACAGAAACTAACGGTTCATGATATTTAACCTCAGCCTACAATGTACCTAAATGTTAATAACCGTCCGTTCAAAATTAGGTTGTAGGCATAATGATGCGCAAGCCACATGTACCTAGGTAGGTAGACTGCGCCGCACTATTACTACTAGTACCTACATAACGTACCTGTTCCGTGGTTCCGGTGCCTTAGACCTGGGGGAGAGGTAGGCAGTTAAGTAATAGGTACCTAAACTGCCTACCTAAAATACGTGGGATAGTGCTGTACACATACACTAAAGCAGGCCGTCTCAGGCATGGTAGTGTAGGTACTTAGTATAGGCGCTACTCTACATTCGTGATAGCGTACATGTACCTTAGGTAGGTAAATTCGTTTCATTCCCCTTGGCTGCCTGCACACGATACCTAGTACCTCTTGATTCTTACGACTTCGCATTCTCGATTCTTGATCCTCATATCTTCAACCCTCTAATCCCAATACATTCGATAGGGCGCTGCTGCACTGTCGAAGCTGGCATCGATTGGCATTGCAACGGAAATCTCCAATGTTCGCTCATGATGTGACGTTTCGTGCTACCCTATAGAACCAACTCGGACATTCCTCGCCTGCCCCTTTGATTGCTGTACACTACTGCGTCTTGGCTGCTTCCCATGGATAGAGCCTTGTCGCCTTCCCTGCCATCATCCAACATGTCTCGACGATGGGCCCGTAGAGTCGAGCGCTATTGCTGTAGCTGCTTCACGTATTTCCCTCTGGCCTTCGTCTACGGGCTCACCACCTGGGCCGTATGGGTTGTCGTCAGTATAGGTTCCTTTCCGGCTTCCGAGGGCGAGAAGCCGAGCTGGACCGGTAAGCCATCCCTTGTTGCGCGTCGCTAGGTTTTATGTCGAGAACATGTACAGACAAAAAACCACCGGCCGCTGCACCACGCCCCTTGCTAGACGGCCAACGCCGACGGCGACATATAACTGATGATTGATTGATGACAGGAACGGGCTCCTCCACCGGTGGCCTCATCCTCTACGCGATGCTCAACTGGTGCTACACGACAGCCGTCTTCACCGATCCCGGTAGTACTACCAACAGCATGGGCTATTCGACTTTGCCTACGGCCGCCACGCCAACCGCAACCTCCTTTACCGTCAAGTCGAATGGGGAGCTCCGGTTCTGTAAGAAATGCCAGGCTCGCAAACCCGACCGTGCCCATCACTGCTCGACTTGCCAGCGCTGTGTACTGAAGATGGACCACCATTGTCCTTGGCTAGCTACCTGCATCGGGCTCCGCAATCATAAAGCCTTCTTACTTTTCCTCATATACACTACCCTGTTCTGCTTGTATTCCTTTGCCGTGTCTGGAACGTGGGTGTACAATGAGTTGCTGACTCAAACACAATACACAAACACGGTAATGCCCGTTAACTTTATCTTGCTTGCCGTCGTCTCGGGAATCATTGGTCTCGTTGTCGGCGCATTCACAGGTTGGCACATTATGTTGGCCAGTCGGGGGCAGACCACTATTGAATGTCTTGAAAAGACACGGTATCTGAGCCCACTACGAAAGACGCTACAGCACCAATTTGTAGCTCAACATAATGGCGATGGTATACCACTTCCGAAATACGGGCAGCAACTATATGATATGCACGCAAATGCGCTACCGGGTGTCACCCGACCAGAAGAAGGCGAAGTCACCTTTTCGAGAAACGACGAAATGCCTGCCCAGTCATCATACGAAGAGATGGAACGATACCGTGCCCGCAAACGGTATGAGGAATACATGGATGAACAAGACTCACAAAAACTACCCAACGCTTTCAATCTTGGAGCAAAAAAGAATTTATTGAATTTATTCGGCCCTAGGCCTTTTCTTTGGCCTTTTCCCATGGTAACCACAACCAATAATGGCTGGACATGGGAGCCAAACCCCAAGTGGATAGCAGCAAGAGAACGTCTTGCGAATGAGCGTGAAGCCCAGCGACAACGAGAACGCGCCGCTGGATGGGGAGAACCCGACACACCTATTATTCCCTCGTATCCAGACCAACCCCGGGGGGCCGGTAGGCACTACCTAGCATCGCCTGTGCCATCAAATGGTGGCCGACGGACACCTTCAAAAGCCGACCGGATCCTCGGCAGGGACCCAAATCTTTACGCTGATGAGCCGGCGGGTTCTGTATCAATGACAAAATTAGATCGAAACGGCCGTACTTTGAGAGACGAGCTAGATATGATCAGTGATGATGACCAAGAAGCTCAAGGGAATGCAGAGCATAGAGCTATGGATGTTGTTACGAACGGAGCTTGGGCTCGAAATGGAGCCAGTGGCTTGCTAAGAACACAAACTAGAAGCAGCAAGTCTTCATCGAAATATATTCCTCCAGAAGATGAGGGGGTAGACTAAAACGTGGGCTATAGCTTTCTCTTTAGGATGAGGGTTTCATAGGATTCAGTCGTGGTTATCGGGGCTACCACGTATTACTTGATAACGAAACTGCATGGCCGTGGCGTTAGGATGATCTGTACTTAATCATAGCCCTTTATAGACTCGAGCGTTACTTGAAATGTACTCAGTGATCGATACGACGGACATATATGAGCTATCCCAGCTTCTCACGCAGATATAGCAAATTGTGACTAACGTCCATGTTTTATGAACCGTGGTCACAAGTAATATCTTATGAGCAACAACTAGCTCACATCTCATAAACAGGTCCAGCTAGTCTCCCACTTAAGCCTTTATATCATTCATTCCATCCCGTTCGGCATCAAGAAGCTGGCCTCTAAAGTCATGACTAGGTATTACAAGCACACAGCAGTCGGCCAGACCCCGACTCCGGAAGGAAAGGGCGTACTTCATCACTCAAACGAAAACCTCGAAACACTATACAAGTGTACCTTTAATCAGTCCAAAATATAAACTAAAAGCACAAGGCGCGAAAGTCCCAAAAGGAGCGGACACAGAGCCACGACCTAACGCACTTCCGAAGTAAAAACCTGACTTCTAGGGCCGCTATATTTATCTAGAATTATATAGAGCGCAGCTCGCCATGTCCCCGGTGTCCTTGCGGAGGCCCGGACTAACTGTAACGTAGTTTTGGTCTCTAGAACGTTGATATCATTCATCGACATCAAGAAGCAAGGTACGACATCTATCTAGCCTGAAACCGAGGTTACTATGCCACCCGCGTTTCCTTTCCCAGCCTGTTCTTACATGTGCTCATCAGATCCCAGTTAAGTGCGAACAGCGTCTGTTGATTTCGTTCACATTAACACGCCCCGTGTGCATTCCTTCCGTTTGCGATGTGGTAGCTAGCACACACGAATCGGGGGCCTGTCGAAAGCTCGCGTAAGGCAATAATGAACCCTATTCACACAAGTCTTTCTTGTTCTCAAAGGCACACCTAATCTACATCGTTCTCAACTCGCGATTCGGAGTATTGCTATAGAGTTCATGTGGGAAATCAAAACCTTCACGCTATTTCGTAAAGCCACAGGGCTCTTCCCCTCCTTCACTCAGTGATGTGAGGGTTCCCCCTATCTTTACTAGAGTCGGGTTGGTGGCACGGCTTACCAGGTGTGAGTGACATTGGGGGGTGTGGCTTCCAGGGGAATATTACAACTCTGTGGTTCTAATACGGTTATGGTTATGCTTAATGCTCGGTGGGAAAGATACAGCTTCGGTTCTCGGACGATCCTCGTCGCCGGGGACTTCTGACTCATTGTTCTCATAATCCAAGTATTATATGGCCTTGTATCTTGAATACGAAACTTTGATTCCTCGATTCTATAGTCATGATGTAGGAAATGAAGACCTCTTGCTTTTGAATCGCTATCTCCGCCACCCCATTCTTCAGCACATCCCATAGGTCCCGTAATGCAAGAGACAGTGGTCAGACAACCCCTAGGCTGAGACATGCCTACGAGTGTGTGAGAGAGCTGAATGGCTGCTGCTTTTTCAATTTGCTAATCTAATACATCTACATCTACTAGCCCAATAGCATATTTCTGCTAGCTTGTGATGAGACCGCCAAGTCCCATACCTGCATCTTCAACGCCGTCTTAATAGGCCCTTTTGTTGATCTAGAACATGCCATGCTTATTATCGGTGCTTCGATTGGATTTGTGGTTTATCACATCACAACCTGTAGCGAGTGCCATACTCCCTGCGGGATTCTCTCCATGTCTTCGGTGTTCCCTGGGCATTCGTGGATCAATGAGCATATACCCGTATGGGCTTCTCGGTGTATAGCAAACGGTCCATGTGGATTGTCCAACACCGACTATGAGCCTCAGTTTTTGGTACCAAAAAACACCGCAATGACACAAGGCAAACTCACCTGCATATCAAAGATAAAGTACAATGTACTGTATGTGTCACCTGTGACTCGGCTGGCGTTCGTTAGCCCAGCTTCACTAGGTACGACACCTCAGACTCGCGGGTTTCTAGGGCGCCCGGCTGTCAGGGGCCCCTTCATAACCTGCTTATAGACGACGCCCGCGCAAAATCGCGCCCAAGGGCAATAGAATCCGAGTTCATGACATGTGAACTCGTCATACACTGGGATGAGCAACTCTTCTAGCCTCACTCCCTACCTCAAAAGCTTTCCCCTCCCCTCTCACCCCCTAGGTCAGGTCAGGTCAGGTCAGGTCAGGTCCGGTCGTCGGATCATCGACACCCAAGCCCAATTCACCGCCTATTGTACCCATTGGAGCCGACCAAAGGGCCGTTAACGCTCCGGACATTGAGGGAAATAAAAATACCAAGAGGCCGTCCAAGTTACACAGCGTAATTGCTCTAGGTTAGTACAACTATATTGGCATTTAATATCAATGCCTCCCATAACACTACATGAGGTTATTTCCCGCCTTGCATGGGCGGAGATGAAAGATGACAAATGAAAAGCGCGCCTTGCATCGATAGTATGTCCTTGTCTGTGTCTATTAGCTAGAGAGTATATTTCTACTGGATTGACTTGGGGCGTAATCATAACAAAAAAAAAGTACGGCAACCTGATTAAGTCAAGCTCACGCAACGGCTATATTGTCTTTAGCTTGAGCTTAGCTCAACGCCTCGTCTTAATCAGACGCAGGTACTAACCTTGGGAAGTGTGAGACCAGGGACGGGAGGAGAAGGCGTGGCAATTGAATGAAATAAATTTCTAAAAAAAAAAATTCGGTCATTGGCTTTCGAATTTCAGGCCCATCTCACTACAATCAGTGGTCACACAATTTGGCCCGTCCGAACCCAACCTCCCTTGGTAGACAGACAACCCACCCTTATCCGGAAATGAAGCATCCGTATGCAAGACACATGTGGGCAGGCGACGGGAGAATTTATTTAGTTTAGTTTTTGATTCGGCCGTGCATACACGGATCAAACTGGCAGATTGCAGGATCACTGGCATTCGCGGGCGGTTGCATGTTGCTTTTACGATTGCATGATTTCTTCCACTTGTTTATATTAGGTCAGCTAACATGTGCATACAAGCTAAATGACACACATGCAGATATCGTCAGTCCACATGTATGCTCTGTGTGTGGTGGTGTTTTCATCTACTCTGTTCGTTCGTTCGGTCTACTCTTCGCCCTTCTGCTGCTCCAATACTGCCCCGAAAAGCATGGCTACTTCGCAGTCCGCACATCGAGTCTGTTTCGTTAGGTGCTTCATTGGCATCAGGGATTGGATCATAGTTCATCATCGTTCTACGTCGAACACAGGACTAATGTATAATCACTGTCGGCGCAAAACCTTCGGACATGCGTCTCCGAAGCAGGCGTCCTAGAGTGACATGATATGATTCGGGGAGAAATCATGGCATGTCAGTCTCTCATGCGCCTGTCACGAGTGAAGACAACATTCTACTACCTCAGAAACCTTTAAGAGTCATAACATGGCAGACCGATATTCGGCCGGCACATGTTTCACCATGGGGCCCGGTATGCACTCCAAATGAGACAGTTGTCTCGGTTTGGAGGGCCAAATATGAGGGGGACAGCGGCTACGAGCGTGGGGCGCAAAAAAACAAAAGAAAATACTGGAATAGACAAGAAAGACAATGGTATAGGTAGGTAGATAGGTAGGCAGTATAGATTTAGCATAACACCATCCGTCCCCAAACATCCGAGACTAGTGTAGTGTTCTGCCCCTAAAGGCCGCTAAATGACATATGCGACGTGACACGGAGACCCCGATATGCAGTATTATTATTATTGTTATTGCCTGGCGTCATAGGAAGGATAAGCTGGATGTGAAACATATGGAGCGAGATGGGAATGCCGTGCGACGTCTATGGTCTTAGAGGCACGTGTGGATTACGTTAGGTAGGTAGCAAGCTAGCTTACACGGCTAAGCGCGAAGACGGGAGATGGCAGCGAAAGTAATCGCATTGTCTTAGTGTTTTTTTTTTTTTTTTTTTTTTTTTTTTAATTTCTCAAGTTTTCTCATTTGATGCACCCTTCATGTGGAACTCCGTAGCCTTGTGACACAAAGACGGTGAGACTTGTTTACTGAGCCGTCCGTCTCGGCCGCGTCGAAGTTGGTCTGCTGCTCTTGTTCTCAAACGGAGACTATGCAATGCACTTTCGTAGGCCTCATTATTCCCGTATAATGTAAGTATAACGGCATCCAATCCTTGTAGAGAGCGGGAGTCCCGTGACGGCGCTCCCTAATACGGCGGAGGTGGGTTGGTTCAATTGCCAGTAGATCTTTTGCCTCTTGAGCTCACGAGAAAAAACCAGGCGGGAATAGCATCACTCACAACTGCGCTTGCGACCAACGACATGGGCCGGAGCCATGTGCTGCTCCACGTTCTAAACATGGTATTCGTAATACGGTACTACTAATTGCTATTCGCCTTATTTTGGCATCGGTCTGATTGGGGCTAATTAGTGTGAGGTAAGACGGGAGTGGGATGCCACTATTGATGTCGGCTGGTGACATTCGGCCCGTGGGTCGGACCAATGTCGAATGATGTATACACAGCTTAGGTACGAAGAAACTGTTTTTTATTCCTTCTAGATTCTCTACTTACTTTTTTTTAATCGGTTTTTATTTTATTTTATTTTTATACCGGCAACTCCTTGAGGTCTCGCTTAAGGCTTGTCCCAATTTTTCCCGCAGGCGCCGAGACGATAGTCAAAACTCTAGACATCGATAAATTAGTATTGCGACCTACCGCTTTCGCAATCAGCTTATCGTTTCACGTCGCACAGCGAGTAGAGGATCCAAGGCAAAGCGTTATACACGAGAGCGCAAAGTATGGGGCTGCTGAGCTGATTGATTCGTAAGATTAAATCCTCATGACTCCTGGAATCTCATTCAGTGCCGAGGATTATATGGTTTTTTGCAGCTAACATTTTTCTCCATAGGGTATTATGAACTTTACCCATGCCAAGTGCCGTTCTACAGGTCAGACGACCACGATAGCCGAGCGCGCGATCTGACTACATGGCGGTTCCAGATTTAGACATGACTGCAGTGTAAAATGGGTCAAGACTAGGTTGTTTTGGCCACATTCTGCGACCGTTTTGGACATCTCGAATCAGAGCCCGCCAACCCAGGGGCGCACACACACGCGCACACATTCAGACATAAATACATGATCATTTCGGATACTGAGGAGTCGAATGCGGCATGGTCGTTGCGCGCGCTGAGTCAGATATTTCAGAGGCTCTGCGGATTGAACATATTCGAGGGATTTGGACGGAGTGGTGCCGCTTGAACGACAGGATGAGCGGACCGACGGAGTGAGAATATATGGGGTCTATGTACGTTAGGAAACGGGTCGCGACGCACGCTAAAGACCAACGACATATTTTTCGTTATCGAATCGCAAGGGTACGGTGCTATACGGTAGTTCGCAGCACAAGCTCTCATCTCGACGGCCGAGTAAAACAGAACTGTTCCGAGTGCATGGGTTGCTGGGATCTTATTTGTAGGGCTGAGCGTATATAACCTAAACGATTCTGCAGGTGGCCATTTTCGGCCGGTGCCGAATCCTATTCTGGTATGAGCAAGTTCACGTGAGGTGAGCCGGAGGCTATATTGAGGAGTAGTGACGTTGTATAACGAACTGGGGCGTGGAGTGTCGATAACATACTATGTTATGTACGCTGACCGCCCAAGCACACCTCTCCAGCAGGCGCTCAGGGACAGAAGCCGTCAGGAGTATCCTGGGTCTATGCATGGCGGCGAGACGTGTATTCAAAGTATCTCTACGAGCTTGATACTTCTGATGTAGATGGATCTGGACGACGCGGTTCCAAACATTGCGCAAAAGGCCAGTTCCCTAACAAGGCAATCTGTAGCGATGATTAAATAGTGAATGGCTTATAAAATATGACCTGTCGCCTATCACGGCGCTACGAAGGCACGGACCATCACAAACTCCCCGTCCAAGCGGAACTCATACTATGAGAATAATTGCAGCACGGAAAAGCCGGACTCTGCCATTCATTTCGAAGAGACGATCTAGCCATGTACGTAGATTGAGTGCGTAGGCGAGAGCTCGAGAGGTTGAGAGGTTGAAAGGTTGAGATGTCGGCTTCTAGAGACGCAGGCGTCGTCATCGTCTGGGCACGCAATGATGATTCGGGGTTCATGGTACGAGGAAGGCAGATTACCAATGCGCCATCAACGGCATACCAATACGGTTCAACCGGAGAGTACCCTTCACAATTGGCCAAAATGACCGGTCAGGTAGTACCAATGTACCCAATAGTGTGTCTGCAACTCTGCAGCAGCAAAGTGAGGCTGTCCGCGCGGTGAGGATTGGTGCAATTCACCGAGCAACCTCCCACCAGACCTTGCAGTGAGGAGCGGTGTGTGGAAAAAAAGAAAGGATGCGTCCGTTCACTACGAGTTGATTGGCCGTGAGGATGCCGTGAGTGAGGGTTAAAGACGCCGCAATCTGGCATCCATGACGTTGAACCTTCAGGATTAAAGCAGCAAGCTCCCCGGACGAGGTGCTGTGCATCACATTCGTACTACTGTATGTAGCCCTCATTGGTAATATAGCTACCTTTGTGGTGGACGGCTCTATCAACTCGGCTCGGCTCGTCTCGCTACGAACCTTGAGCCCAAGTCAGACTGCAATATTTCACGGCAAACCCTGGTCGAAATGTGACAAATCGCAAGTGATAAGACGCCACTGACAGAGATCAGACAGCAGAAAATACTACTTCCAGTAGCCCTCAGTTGCTATGCATCCGATGATCGCTCATCATTATCACGACTCGAAATGCGAATGCGGATGTGCGCATGCTGTACGACAATCCCCCATTGGCCTTGCAACCCGTATCACGTCCCAGACGAGATCCCCAAAGTATCTAATGTAGCTACTGTGTCGCCCCCCCAGGCCAGCCGCTTCGGCTGGTTTCAGCGCTCCTTCTGGCGAGGTGGGCGATACGACGCCACGGCCACGGCGGCATCCCAATGCATACTGCATTGCAGCGACTCGTGCTTCTGCACCCATTCCCACCAATTAATAGCTATTGTAAGTAGTACAAAGATGCGACGGCAGCTGAAAATGCCACAATGCAAGTCATGGCAGTCGTCTTCTCATGGAGCTGTCTGCAGGACCTGAGCGTTGTGGAACGTGGATTCTGCTTGTCCCTTCCTTGTAGATCATGCAGGCCGTTACTGGACTCCGTGAAGCTTGCTGCTCAACCTGCATTGGTAGTCTGTGGGGTAACGTGCTGCGAGGCATCCTCTTGTGAGGCGGCCTGGGCTAGAAAATACGTATTAGTTTGATAACGAATAGCAAGGTGCCCCTAATACCGTCGGCTTTTTTGTCGGCACCTTTCAATTGGTAGCACACGGTAGGCAATGTGTCTGTGTTCACATACGAGGAAGTCGGCAGGGTGCTGGACTGGTCGGAGGCAAATTACATGCCAATTTATGAAATGGACAGTTGCATGCAGCATTGGCTGGGTCAACACACATCATCACTAGATGGGAAATACGCGTACAGGAGAGATGGATGAGCCCTGTTTCTGGGTGTGCGACAGCACTGTTCTTTCGACAGCCTTGCTGATCATCGTAGTCACAAACCGTAGTACACTCGTGGCTAGCTGGCGTGATAAGCTTAATCTTGTCTTTTTGGGTAATAACAAGGTGATTGGACTGCATTTGGTGATTCGGCGTAAGAAAGAGCTGCGACATAAGTCCCCATCACGAGGACAGGACAGCACAGGCGCACCTCTACCGTACAGCCAACAATGTTTCGCAGAACCAGCCCGACGGATCCGATGGCTGGGCTGAGACCCATATATTTCCTCTGCCCTTGCTGGCTTGGAGATCTGCTGGGATGCGTGCCGAAAATAGCGAAATGGTGGGTGGGATGTCTTTAAGGGCCCTTGACGATTTATTTTCCCGACCACACCCCCCCTGGAAATATTCTAGAAGCCTGTCAAGCCTGTGCTGGTGAACAAGCTGCATCCGCTCCTCTTTTCTTTGCCCTGGTCGACATGGCCTCACCGTTCGCCCTTTGAATACCGGCACCTCCAAGAGTCTTGACCGGACCCGACAGAGCATGGTCGCCAAGCATCTATAGGCTTGCCGGAGACCTAGAATAATAAGATGTTACATTCGCGAGCGCGCACACGAAAAAAAAGGACTGGCGATCTCTGTATCCGTCTGTATTCGGCATAATCTTATATCACCGAGTCTTGGCTGCGCTGTTGGTGCGAGCTCAAGGTGCGAGCTTAAGATGGTGATGCGGGGTGCAATCCAACGACATCATGTAGAAAAGAGAGATACGAGGTTATTGACCTATAGGTAGATGTGCTAAAACGACCTTGGGTATTTCTTGGGCCCGCGATATTGTGGAGGTGACAACTCATCGCCGGGAAACTCTTCTCATGTGATCTGCGAGCTGCTGCAAGAACCACACCACATGGGGTGGGGTTCGCCCGTGTTGGTAGGCGACCGCATGGGTAGCCTCGACTTGATACCCATCTGGTATAGTTTGGAACCCGCGATGCCGCCCTTGTGGTGTCTCACGAGAAGGGCTCGGAAGATCGTGACGATATCGATAAGATAAGCAGCGCGCAAATAGTATATCGAGCAGGGAGATTGATCCTTCGACGAGTCTGGGGTCTCCAATTCTCTCGATTTTGTATCTTCTTCAGCACGTTTATCGGACAAGAAAGACGAAGGCGGGGCTGGCTTTGAATTCAGAGTTCATCCCAAAGAGGCGCTGACATCATCGTCAATGTCGAATCCACAAAGAGATTTGAATGGGGGGGTTTTTTTTTCCTCCTCTCCTCTACGCCGAACTTTCCCTATCCCGCGCTAGGTCGGCTAAATACCTCGGCGGCTTTCCGTGGAGGTGAACTCAATTCACGAAGGTTGGATTGGAGGCGTGGCCCGAGGGCTTGGAAGATCGGTAGCTGGAACGTTATCTTCTCCACACTTAGTCCGTCATGAACGTGATATACAGTAGTATACGAATTACTGTATCACAACGTAGATGCTGAGAATGAGTGACTAGCATGCGTGATTAATTTGGCTCTCTCCCTTGGTCGCTTCGCCAAGTATAACCCAGGGCACAGCAACTTGGATGATCCAAAGCCATGCTAGGATCAACCTCTGCCACCCCGTACTTTCAGGCCCCCATGCTTTTTCCACAAGTAAGCAAGATGATGTGCATTGAAGTAAACAATATATATGCATGGTCCACCAAGGCCGCGACGACTAATGTAATAAGCCTGCCAACTTCTAGCTCGGAACTTTGGAGACTAGGTGTTCTACTATCCGCGCTAACTAAACTCAGCTCTTCGTGGTATCTCGAGCTGTTGTTGGGGAATGGATTCGTAAGACTGGTATGGGGGGCTCGATGGAGCCCTAGGTACCTGGTAGGCTGGTATTATGCTTCCTAGTTGTTAGGGTTATAGTGAGAGACGACAAGTACCAGTGGCGACGGTAATGGCTGCAACTCCACACACAAAAGACTCCATGGGCGAGAGCAGCACCTAGTAATGAGCACTTATGCTGGACGGCAGTTTAAATCAAAGATTGATCGAAACTCAGTTACTCGGGATATTGGATGATGCGGAGCTTTCTCTAGAAACGCGCGTTCGCTAAGGCGGGCGGTCTGCATACCCGTGGAGAAGTCCAGGCGGCCTTCTTTTTCACAGGTTGCCTATAATAGTAGATAATAGTAGTAAATGCGTATTGAACTGTTTATTCGCCTTACTAGGTTAGTTTACTGGAGGTTCTCACGTAGGGTTCCCATGCCATCTCGACTTCTGCTGGGCCACGGCACGGAACGGCTAACCTTGACTCTACCTAGCCTTGGGGCAGTATCGCTCGCAAGTACGGATGCGCCAAGTGAAGCGCAAGTATGTTAGCGACGAAATTCCCGTGCACTTACTAGGCAGGTAGTAAGTGATTTATCGTATTTCCAAAGGTAAAGTCGGGTCCGAGGGACTTTTTTTGGCTGCCCCTGGAGGTGTAAGATGATAGTTTTGCGCGATTCTATTGGCCAATCGAGCCAAAACGATCCGCTTGTGGTAATCTTTCGTGCTGGCTGCATCGTCTCCAAGTACCCATCTCCACTAAATACCTGTTCCAATAGTCCAGATATGTAGTGTAATGCATGGAGGTACCTTGATAATGTTAGCCCTCGCCGTCATTGATCTTGCGAGTAGCAGCGACAAGACGGAAGAATCAGGTCTCATCAATCGTGATGAAATAGGAAAAGGCGGAGGACAGCAATGATGAAAGGGAGAGGGGAAAAAGAAGCAGAAAAATAGGAGGGGACAAGAGCGCCTCTAGCCTTTAATTCTTTCATTTTCATTTCAACATGTTGATACGTTTAGTACCTTCATCTACCCATTAGGGTTCAGCATGCTGAGAGACTCGATTGCGTAATGCGCGTTGCTGTTGTTCGTTTGATTGACC
Source organism: Xylaria sp. Z50 (assembly GCA_037356035.1). NCBI lineage: Eukaryota > Fungi > Ascomycota > Sordariomycetes > Xylariales > Xylariaceae > Xylaria > Xylaria sp. Z50. Next base: position 216,052 of record JBAWJU010000040.1, read on the forward strand.
ACACAAGAGGTCATTTCCTGCACAGATTCGGTCTTGAAAGGATGGGAATATCCCGCTCGAGATCCGTGCTGCCGGCAATTGACAATAGCTTGTGATGGTGCAGCCGCGCGACACAACACAGGGGTTGATCGTGAGGCTGGCACCGAGATGGTGTGGGAATGTGAATTAGATAGTTCGAACTTGCTGGCCTTTTTTGATATTCCCGGGGACCACTAGATCCAAACAAGTATATTCACGGCATGCCCCGTCACGTTTGTATCATTGAGGATTTGCCTGACGCGCATACGCAGATCGAGTTCTGTGCATGCTGTTGTCTGTCCCATTCCGTTGTAGCAATGCATCCGAACCGCAGGCCCTGTCGGACCTTGATATAAGTACAAAGCTGTCTGGTTACAGCCGCAGATGCAGTCTGTATATGCTGGGCGACGCGCCCACGGACGCTCCCGTCCCACGCCTTTGTCTTTCAGGGAGACGCGTGTTGTGCGGACCTCCAGAGGCCTCATTACAACGCTGCGGGAGCAAGGCAAGGTTGTGATGTATCATGGCGTGATATACCACCTCGCGGAAGTCATCCGACAGGAACTATTGCTTAAGTCGTTACCCTGTGCTAGTGATGAATCAGCACTTCATTACTATTCTAGAGCCTCGTCGTGGGGTGGACAACGCAAGCTCAGTGCCGCGTAGAGTGACCATAAATGGGATTCCAGTATGCGGTCGACCTCGTATAAGGCGCACCCGCATTCTGTGCACTCCGGATGTGATCCAGGTATAGAGACGGGCGTTTGTATTGGACTTCTTCTGGGTCTATCTCCGCGTTGAGCATTTCCAAGTCAGGCAAAGGAGCAGGCGGCCTGGTGGTTCTCCATGTCATGCATTTCTTTCGAGCCGCAATAAGCGAGAATGTTGTGTGACGATGCTTGGCAAAAACGTGGTAGATCGACGATTTTGAAAGAAACGGAAGCCAAGCAAAATGGTTGCCCGGCTTACGGTTCATGTAGCTCCCCAAAAAGTTGTTCAGATTAAGTGTTTACACAAATCGTACCTCAAGCCTACTATTAGCGGAAATTAGATACACCTGCATCACGTCGCCAGAACAATCTGCTTCGTGGTACCTACGGAACTGTGCGGTTTACAGTGACAAAGAATATATCGACCTGGCGAGACTATTTGCCGGGCGGAGCAAGGGATTCGCGGGGGGCACAATCTCGGGGCGCATGCTGCAGCATCATCTTTCGGCTGCTTACCAGTCAAATCGCTAGGGCATAAAAGGCAGCTTAACCGGCTTGCATTTTGATAGGAAGTATAATATATATTAGTCCTCGTGACGTTCTTCGATCCACACGAAGTACGTGTAATGAAGAATCATTACCCCAGTCGTTGGCGCCTCTACGCTATCACGATATAGACTGTGGATGGTATATGGTGTTGGTAGTACCAAGGCAAATCTATCTCGGGGAGGGCAACAAAAGGATTAATTAGGTACACTGCGAGCGCTACTCAGGAAAGGCCTGTTTAATCCATGCGAAACTATTGTCTTAGTGTTGATAGAATGGCATTAAGAATAATTAATGGTTTAAATCGACGGACGATAAAAACCACTGTTGCCATATTTTAAAATGAGGTGAATGATTTGTCTTGTAGGAAAGAGCCCAAAAAAAAAAGGAAAAATGAAAAAGATTAAGGCCGTACACTTCATATGCAGCCTCTCCTAGTGCGGTGCATACTAGTAGATAGGGGGATCTAGCTCATGCATGGTGAATAGTCCCGATGATTCCCGTTAACTGTAGGTTCGAAGAATACCTGCCGAAGTTGCCGTTAGTTTCCATTTGCTTTGCTTGTGTCTCGCTGTGCGGATGGGCCCGGAAGAGTTGTGTGTGTATTGAACTATTGGTTTGAGTGTGGTGGTACACGGCTCTTAGAATCATGAAGGGAAAAGTTTACAAAAAAAAAAAAAAAAGTCTGGGCTCCGGTTTAAAGACTGGAGTGCAGTCGACATGTGTTGAGTGACACAGCATAACTAAGGTACCTCCATAGTGTGTGCTATTTCAATCGTCCCTGCGGGGAGAGGGGAGACAGTAGGGAGGGAAATGAAATCACAGCAACGTCAGGTCACGCTATCTAGTGTCACATTGATGATTTGGAAGATGAATGAGACCATACGCTGGCTAACTTCCAGAGAGCTCCCGTCGATATTACCGAAGTGACACTGTATCCACAGGCTCGGTTGGCTACAGCACTTCGTTTCTCCTCTTCTACCTCTTCTAGAACTCAATACTGAGCAATCTGTTGCATGAGGGCCAATAGCGTGAGCGGAGCGCACTGATACTGCTACGGCCGATTGACGCCTATTGGGGGGATGCCTTTTGTCTATGAAATTCTGGTGACTAATAACCGAAAGCTATCGGAGCTAAAAGGGAGAGGCTAATCAACGCTGGCGGCTCTCAAAATGAATGGAGACGTATATGATAGGCGATGCGCCGTTTGGGCTGCCTCAATCCTCCCAAGAGGACATGTAGATGGATAAAATGCCATTTTCTGAGAAAGGCATATGTACCACCTGGATATGGACGTAGACAATAAGGATAAGCACGACATGGCGCTCATCCGCTGTCGCAAGATGATGGGGCCCCGATCAATCAGGTGGGGAAGCTAAAATGGGAAATGGGTGCAAGGACGGGACAATCAGGGACCCTTTGACGTAATAGATGTCGATTGCTATGTTTCAAGCTATCGGGACTTCATCTCTGGGGAAGCATGTCTATCATAATACGGGAGATGCGCTGTAATGACAATAGGCCGCCTAGCCTGGAGGTGGTCAACAGATCGTACACGTACAACCCGAGGTACCTATGTAGGTATGTGGAAGCGTGCTAGGTAGCGTATGTGTCCTGAACAAGCCGCCAATATCCATTTTGCTATGTAGAAAATCGTATGATAGTGACGACTCGCGTGGCGCACGTTTTGTACGTAGCTCCACATCGGCCTGACTATAGAGAGAGGCCTCATATGATGTTTCAATACATTCACTGTCTATTGATTATTTTGCATATTTTCCCTTGTCTATTTGTTGCCAAACATAGTGCATAATACCCAGGCAGTTCTTGGGGGAAAAAAAAAACTGCCTAGGAGCTGTCATCTCGCTCTGAAGAAGTCGGTGAGGGACGAAAGGGACGATGGCCTAACTAACTTCCCCATAGCGGAGAAGTCTCGTGAGGTTTTGTTCGACCAGTCGAACGAGTAAGGGACAGCACACCGGAGATCAGTTGTACACACGGACGATCTTTAGGCAATGTCCAGCGTTCCGCCCGTCGGGATGGGCAGGATGAAACAAGAGCCATTCGATATTGGTCATGTAACGGTTTGTTTCTGGTTATCGGATTGGCACCGAGGTCCACTCACGTTCCACGCTGGCGTACCTATTGGCGTGTAGGAATGTTGGCGCTGTCTTGGATCAACGCTGCCGCTGTTACTGCCACGATAGAAGAGGGGTGAAGACATACATGTGTAGGCAAGACATAGATGTCCAGCCATGAATTGTCAGGTGACGCGCGCGAAGCCTAGTAAACGTGGTCGGGTTGACCTGTAGATGGTAAGCTTACCGGGTATGGAAATGTGCAGTATACATAATCAAATATCCTCGCTATGGTGTTGTGGTGTAGTGTAGGTATATTGTATTTGGGTGCTTATTATAACATCTTTTTTGTGTGATCGATGGGGGTACGCACGTATAGTACTGAGTACATCCCGGCCTGTAGGTATATTGAGGGCAGTATTGAAGCTTCCGGGTCCTTGAATTAAGCTAGCATCGACTAGGAATGTACCTAAGGATGCATGTTTTGCATCCATTGGGTCGAGGTATGTTCCGTACCGACTACCTAGGTACATCGTCTACCTATATGGGGAGTGAATATTGGGTATACGATACGGTGCTATAGGTGCGCACGTGTGTGGGCTTGGTGGAGGAATATCCTCTCTCATCGTTATTATGTAGAAGTCTGCGCAGTGCCGTCTGTTGACTTGCGCGCGAAACTAACCATGCATCTTTTTAGCTTCGGCCCTTTCGCTAGGTACTCAAAGGGTAGGTGGCATGTTGAGACAATAGCTCGTAGTGCGTGGCGGCTGATAGGTCGGTATGATGAAGGACTTCTAGCCGCCGCCATCGCCGTTGTGGTAGTAGATTGGGGCTTGACAATGGCTCGTCGATGATGATGATGATGATGTTGTTATGCGTCTCTCGATCAGCTTTCGCAAGGCCCTGGCTCCCTACCCTGCCCTATGAAAACCCCTGCTCTGCCACAGTATTTTGTAGCCATTCTTGGGTACCAGCGCCCCTTGTAGTTCTGATTAGTCTGTGCCGCCCTGGATTTGACCTTTTTGCCAAGTACCCATCTAGTGTACCTGTTACCTTCGAGAAGTGGTTCCCATCCCAAATCTAGCAGTACCATGCGTGCGCCATCATTCTTATCGAATTCCCACTTGCTTTTTTTTTCTTCTTCTCTTTTCTCTTTATCTTCTCGCCTTCTTCTTGCTTCGCTTTAGTCGAAGCGATTAAAGATCCCGAACACATCACTCCAATAGGCGTACCTTAAAGCTACCGAACGTGCTTCAATCTCTCAAAGGTTACATACATACAACAACCAGGTGTTCGTCAACGTGCAACATGAATGGCGAATGCGACTAAATATGGATCAGGCAAATGTTGATGTTGTCATTGAGGAGCAAGTCAATCGGTGATTAGGCACGTGTTGTCCTGCATGCAGGTCGATGACAGGCATTAGATGGGATTGGTATTTTGCGCTGAGGCTGCCCTTTCAGCAAAAGTTATCATACATAAGACGTCACGGAATAATTTTTCGGGATCCGGCATCTTGCATCCACTAATAGTGGGTAATTAGCAATTTTCTAACGTTTCAATTTTTCTGGGGGAAATCGAGCCACGATGTCTTAGCATTTCATAAGTATTGGAATAAGGAGCTTTTCCATGAATGCAGCATCCACAAACTCTGTATACGAGGGCATGCATGCTATTGCAGATTGATATTCAAAGGGTAAAATAAAAATATAATATCAACATCATACCTATTTGACATGCTAACTCGATGCTATGCAGGCTGTTTCTCTAGAACCGATTTCTTTTTTCCCTCTTGGAATCGGGATATACATGCATACGGAATTCTTGGGTTGCTTGAAAATAAGCATCGTAGTGGCAAAACAACGGTGAAGCCCTACCGGCTCGGCTAGTCTTGCCGTATGACGTTTGTTTTCTTTTCTTGTTCACTATTGTGGCTTTTCGCTTTTCTGGTCCATGCCTTACTTCTCGATTGACTGACTGCCTTGGCTACGGCACCGCCGTGTGAACCATTGGACGGTTCGCTATGGAACTACCGTTGTTTGCACTCGAAGCGAATTCATACCTAGACTAGGTACAGAAAGTCATAGTCACAATTGACAAGGACGGACTGAGACAAGGAAAAAAACAATTCGAAATCCAGGACGCCTACGTAATTTGATATTGAAGCAGTGGCCAATGGCCGTGAGTTGTTGGGGTGTAAGGCAATGCCACTGTAACCTCGACAGCCTATTGGTTGCATTCCCGCCCTCGTGGCCTAGAATTAAGGTACCCGGTAGGTCAGCTAAGTACCTCTCTATAGGTACATCGATCCATCAATTGGTAAAGAGGGCTCATGTAAGTACTTGATTCCTTGTCCCCTTTGACTTTTGAGGCTCGAATTGAGGACAAGTAGTGACACATTTAATAGATAGCGCTCGGGGTTGGGCAGGGTAGTGTACGTACCCCTATCGCGTCATCTCCTTTTGTTTTTTCGTTCTGTCCTCTCGACGGCTTCCCGTGTTTGTTGTTCGGTGGATACAACCGGCCCTTGATTTACTAGGTCCAGGTCAGTACTCTGGACGGAGGCCATACACTAACAGAGGTCGTAGCAGAAATCGTGCGTAGCTGGGCACGCGACGAGATCTTAAATTTTCGGGCTGGGTTTGATGTCACCTTCCATGCGCCAGCCTGAAATCCCCGGAAATAGCCTCCATCCGCTCTCGTGGTACCGCTTGCTACCCCATCCAGAACCCATTGAGAGCCAACAAATTAAGAGTCATTAATGATTTTCCCCACAGCTGTTTAGCAATTGCCATCGTGATCGACCTTGACATCCCCTTGTTCCAACGAAAGATCAAGGCGAAAAGGTCGAACCCTTACCAGAAGGCCGGGCTTTGTTTAAACTACACTATCATATCTAAGAAAAATGAAAAGAAAAAAAAAGGGTAGTGGTATATGATGCTTGCCGTTCATCGTACCGCCGTAGTCTACGTACATACCCAAGTACTCAAGCAATATACATGCTCTTGGCTTGAAAGAGGTTTAATTGTAACTTGACATGTACTATCCCTAATTAATATATTGTAAGACACAAACCTACAGAGGTTACAAACAAATGCACCAGAATGAGTAGGTGTTCATTATTGATATCTTGTCGAATCATTTGAGCGGATAGGTACCTCGTTAGGTACGGAGGTCCCGCATTCCTAAACCTAGGTAGTGTACAAACGTCCTCCCTTTACTACACACTACATCCACCAAAGAGGCAGTATACGATATGTAGGGAAGCCGTCAGCAACGATCGTCAAAACTCACCCCCATCTGATCTTGAACTAAGAATTCGGCATGCCATATCATAGTCCAATCAAACTTGCAAGGCTTAGTCTTGAGTGCTGTTTCTGATTGAACCGAGCATCTATGTCCATTCGAGGTTAGATACCTACGTCAAGTACCGCTCTGGAACTTAGTAGGTAGCTTACTTAGGTAGGTAGCCTATATATGTAGGTAGGGAGTTTAGGTACCTAAGACAGTGGGTGGGCTGTCTTGTTGTACTGGAGTAGCAACTTAAGTCCGCTAAAACGGACCAACGGACCTACCTAGTGTATACTACTTACCTACCTAGGTAACTGCCTAAACCTCAAGGTAGGTAGGTAGGTAGGTAGGTAGTACGATGCATGCTCAGTACCTACAGTTCATTACGGTTTGTTGATACTAGGTAAGTACCTAGGTAGTTTAGGTAGCAGGTCCAAGTCCGTGGACCTCACCTCGGAATCGGTTAGCCCCTTCTTACTCTACACCCAAGTATAATTTTACGGCGTTATGGTTTCGACATGGTAGGGTCGACTCCTCTACCTCTTACCTTCTCTGTACTACCATGTAGGAGTATTATACCTCCCTGATTTACCTATGTAGCACTTCAATACAACAGGTAAGTACCTAGGTAGGAGGCAACAACTACCTAGGTGTTAATCGTAGGTCTGACGTACTTTACACTACACTGGAGTTTTATATGCCTAGTTGAGCTAGGAATCGTGAGCCCCTTGGAATTGAAGAGTTCCCTTCCTCTCTTTTCTTGTGAAATAAAAACGAAATAAACCCGATAATAAATAAATGAATAAAAAATAGGGCGTAGCACTTCTTTACCTCTTCTGTCGTGGTCTTTCTTTTTTTTCTCCCTTTTATTATTTCATTGGGTTTTTCCCTACATAGTACATTCGCTTCCCTTTTTTTAGGCACCTACACTAGACTACAGCAGACACTACCTACCAAAAAAGATAAACTACGCGCTAACCCAATAGCTAATAATTTCCGACCCCGTCTTGCCTGCCTGCCCGCCCGCGTCTCCATTCACACCGCACTTCTCCAGGCCGAGCCAAGTCAGCCAGTCATCGCCTCGACCTTAATTTTTTGGGCCCCCGTCAAATTATTTTTTTTTTTCAAACCCCTACAACGCACCGACACAGGCCCCTCCTGTCGCTACTACTAGAAAAGCGGCTTGCGCACTCGCAACAAGTGACTAACATCGAAATCCGGGCGTCTCTCTCTCAGCATACATCAACTCATCATCCTCCTCGACTTCTCACGTTGCACAACAGGACACAATTAGTGCTTTACAGATCAACTCTTGACGCAGTCAGACACAAGACGGACAGCTTGCAACAACAATACCTTACATACTATTCTTTGTCGTCGTTGTTGTTGCTCCGGGCACTCGATATTTGCCTGGTCCAACAATTTATTTATATCACTTTGCCACAAAGAATATCCTTGCTCGATTATTATTTTCTTGGACTAGCCTCATTCCAGGCGGGCTGTTGGTTGAGACAGACCAGAGTAGATATTCCGCCCATTTCTTGTCTTCCAAGGCCCTTTATTTATTTCTTTTTTCTCCTTGCACGTGTTAGGATTCTGATAATCCTTATCAAGTCTCTATCAAGACTCTATCGTGTGTTATAGAAATCATCAAAAACGCGCACCGCTTAACTACGGCGGTGCAGGCCCGTCAGCGGATCGGGCAAACATTCTCAAGTTGATACACGAAATATAGGAGACGGAGAGAAAAAAGGTCTCGAGAGGTCACCCCTCGAGTGACTTCGAGAGCATAGCCGTATCTAATTCTGCGTCTGCACACTGCGGGGGGCACAATTCCCTATATCAGCTTCCTCTGGTGCGTGCAACTAGAACTGGGGGATCCAAGGCTTGGAAGCGAATCCCCCAACTCTGTCTGCATGCCCAAACTAGCGACCTGCATGCTACCTGCCACCTCATCCTGAAGTATTGCAACATCGGCCCATCGTCCACCCCAGCAGGTCCTGATCCCCGTGCTTCTGCACGCCAGACGCAGTCTTCCCAAACCTCGTCTGGTGTACCTCGACGTACCTTTGTCAAAGGTCTGTACTCTGGACCGCCCTGTACATCGATCTCGGGGCATACATACCCTTGCAGGTGCGGTCTGCCGTCAACATCGTCGAAAGCACTAAATAGTCTGCAGCCTCGAACCCGTTCTTATTAGTTATTAACAAAGCTCTTCCCAAGTCCTGCCGCGCTCACGTAAGGAACCGTGTCTCATCTCACCACCCGGTACCTCCACCATTACCGCTCTCATCCCCCCACTGGGGTGTGAATTGATAAGAATACCTGTCCAAGAAGATGAAGGCAATATTACCAACCATCTGTTCATAATCATCACCTCCCTGGTCCCCTCTTTCCCACGCATGACAGATTCTCCGCCGCCTGGTCACACCTATTTCCCATCTTGGACACCATGTCTTCGACCAGGAATCCTACATTGACTGGTCCAGAGAGCCAGCCCTCGTCAGGCACACCCGTCATTGCTGGCCAGGGCACGACGTTGCAAAGGACCCGTCCTAACCATGTTCAAACCACCCATCAACCCAGCATACAAACTAGCATATTACCTACCTCGGCTATAAGTGCGTCAACCGCAGCATCGGGTTCTCACAATGTCTCCCCCTTGATGTCCCCGGAGAATTCTGCTTTGACTACAAGCAGCTCTGTCCAGCCCTCTCCGGACTCGTTTCGTACCCGAGATGTTGAGATATTCCCCCCTCCTCCACTTCACCTAGGTGATCCTCTTCTCAACCTCAAACCCAGTATTAACTCCACTGGTGCCGGCGTACTCAACGGGAGTAACAACACTATGCCTCCTGAGACCATAAACACAGGTTCCGCTGGGAAAGGCTTGATAAGGAGACTCTCGAATAAATTTTCAAGCCGACGCCGACAATCGTCGGCCGCAACAAATAGTCGAGATGTTAGCCTTGGCCCCGGTATTCTTAGACGAAGAAGCGATAGCACCAACACAACACCCGCTGACACTATAATGACCGACTCTGACGAAGACATGCACGATGAATTCAGCGATTTTACATATGGTACCAATGCTACAACAAGGGAACCATCTTGTAACAGTAATGCGCCTTCCATCGCGGGATCTTTCTCCACCGGCGATGTCCGCGATGGTCCCGTCTTGCCTCGTGCACTTATCAAGGGGACCATTCTCACGAAGGTCTCCAAGAAGAAGAAATATAAGCGCATGGTATTTACGCTTGAGTCAAATGTCGGCAAGATCTCCTGGGATAAGGGACGGTCTTCGAAGTGCATATATATCGACGATATCAAAGACGTTAGGATAGGCTCCGACACTCGGCAATATCGTATTGACTATGGCGTTCCTGATACAGAAGAAGGTCGCTTCTTTACAATCGTCTACGCCTTGCCGGATACATCCCGAAGCAAACAGATGCACCTCATCGCTGAGGACGAGGAAACATTCACGCAGTGGGTGACAGCCCTGGATTCAATCTCGAAGCATCGTGAACTTCACATGGCGTCGTTAATGGCATTTAACGAAAATGCCGTTCGCAACTTCTGGAATGGCGAAATGACCAAACAGTTTGGCAACAGACTACATTCTTTAGATGAGCAGAAGATCGATTTCTTCGGTGTTGAACGAGTCTGTCGGAATTTGCACATACACATGGCACAAAAGGATCTTAGGGCTAAATTTGCCATCGCCGATACGACCAAATCAAATCAGCTCAATTTCGCAGAGTTTCAGGTTTTTGTCCGTGAGATGAAGCGAAGAAAGGATATCCGAACAATCTACCGCCAGATAACATCAGATATAGATAAAGGCATCACGTGGTTGGAATTTCGGAGGTTCCTTCGCGACAGCCAAGGCGAAGATATCGACGGCAATCCCGCCCTATGGGTATCAAAGTTCAACCGCTATGCCCAACGAAGCAAGCCGAGGGATACATCGGCCTCGCGGTTTGCTAACCCCTCTGGTACCATGACAGAAGACGCTCTTGCCGCCTATCTTGTCTCTAAAGACAACGACCACCTGCTACGCGAGCCTACCGACCATGTTCTCGACCGTCCCGTCAACGAATACTTTATTTCCAGCTCCCATAATACGTACCTGATCGGAAGGCAAGTAGCCGATGTGTCTTCTGTGGAAGGCTACATTATGACGCTCCTTAGGGGGTGCCGCAGTGTTGAGATTGACTGTTGGGATGGGTCCGATGGACAGCCGACCGTTAAGCATGGGCGCGCTCTTGTCAACGCCATCTCATTTCGCGAGGTCATAAATACGGTGAATAAGTATGCCTTTGTTGCCAGCCGCTTTCCTCTATGGGTATCTCTTGAGGTGCATTGTAACGCCGCACAGCAAGAAATCATGGCTGAAACAATGAAAGAGATATTTGGCTCCCGTCTTGTTACCGAGCCTTTAGATCCATCTGCAGACAAGCTCCCATCGCCTTCGGAACTCAAGGATCGTATCTTGATCAAAGTCAAAGGGACGCATCCTAGTCATCAGCAACGCAATGCAGGCGAGTCGAATGGTCGACGGCGAGGAAATAGTCTTACCTCACCTTTCTCAAAACCCACGACTGCGGATAATGGAAACATCCCCCCTCAGTATCTTTCCAGCCCGCTCCTAGGTCCGAGTCAACAATCCCGCAGAGCAATCGGGAAAAGAGTGGACACTATAACGGAAGGTGAGGTACATGGCGCTATCAGCAGTAGTACAAGCGATTGCGAGACCGAAGAAGAGATGAATAGCAAGAGGAAAACGAGCAAGATCGTCAAGGCATTAGGCGATCTTGGTGTCTACTGCAGCGGGGTGAAATTCCATGGATTCGAATCCGCCGAATGCAAAACAACAAACCACATCCTATCCTTCATGGAAGGTACATTCAGGAAGCACTCAAAGGCGCCGGGGTCGAAAAAGCTGTTGACCCGTCATAATATGCGTTACATGATGCGAGTGTACCCTCAATATTCGCGGATTGCATCTGATAACTTCAATCCGCTAATGTATTGGCGAAAAGGGGTCCAGATGGCGGCGCTGAATTGGCAAACCTTTGACCTTGGGATGCAGCTGAATCAGGCCATGTTCACTGGGGGTACGGATCAATCGGGCTACGTCCTAAAGCCTGAATCGATGCGAACAATTCGAATACTGCCCAATGGGCTGCCTTATGAAGCCTACGGGAAATTGGAGCACCAAAGTATGACGTTTAATATTGATGTCATCTCGGCGCAGCGGCTTATGCGGCCTGCTAGCCTACCTTCACATCGCACATTGGACCCATACGTCGAGATGGAAGTTTTCCATGCCAATGATAAGAGGGACAAACATGATAGTACGGCCGGTGTACCCACCCGGGCTGACACGCCGGTTAAGGTCAGAACAGATATCGTCAAGGAAAATGGCTTTGATCCTGAATTCAATTATCCGGGCGAATTCCATATAACAACCAAGTACCCTGAATTGGTATTCGTCAAATTCAGCGTCAAACTCTCCCCAGATGGAGAGACTACAAGCGGCCGCAATCCTACGGTGGCGACCTACACGGTAAAACTGAGCAACCTAAAGCACGGTTACCGTACTTTACCCCTTTGGGATTCCAATGGAGACCAGTTCCTATTCTCGACATTATTTTGCCGTATCAGGGTTCGCTCCGCTACGAGTGTTTACATAGAAAATCCTGAGGCGGTTGATTCATCTGTCGGGAAACTAAAGCATATCGGTAAGAATGTCTTCGGTCGGTCCGCCCCGGTCAACAAAACCAGTTTTGAGAAAACTAGCCTCGACAGCGGCTATGGGGAAACCATACCCCCACCAACATCCAATTCTGTACAACAGCACGTCTCTCCGGTTGAATAACCTTTGACATATATACAATGTCCATCATATGATGTATCACATGGTTGCCCAATCCACGTTTTATGAGTTTCTCAGTCGATTCAAGTCATCAGCGAATACCCCTTCATACCAACATCGGGCTGGCGTAGAAGGGATATGGAATCATCATTTGATTTATTTTCTATTTCATCACGCAGCGTTTACGAATTTCTGATCTCGCCTCAACGGTGTAGGCAACAAGCATGAAACAGGTGTTTAAGGGTTCCATAACTATAGAACGGGAAATGACCAAAAATTGCCATTTTGTCCTATGTTGAGTAGGCGGGTTCCTCCTCCGAGATAAAAATGAAAATCGCAGCCTTCTCGGTTGTGTTATGATGTTAGTCATGATTTAGCTTGCTTTGGGTTGGGCTGAGATGAGAAGGGGCTAGGATCATGTTTCGGGCTAAAAAGATCTTGGCTGGTAGGCCTGTCGCTGTTTTTCGTTTGTTTTTTTTTGCGCTCACTTATGATTAGGAAGGGGAGACAACGCACTTGATGCGAGCCATCAAGATGCCGGATGAATTGGCTCTGATTTTGATACACTACGTCGCGCCTGAGATAGCATGGATAACAGGCAACTGCATCTGCACGATCTCCAATGAAAGAATGTTAGCGGCTCACGCTGCATATGGTTCCACCCCTGTCGTTCAATGTCACATCCTGTGATTCACGACTCTAAATCGCTTTTCTTTCCTTAGGATTTATGATACCACACATCAAATAACAAGAACATGAGGATCTATTCGGCTTCGTGCCTGTATGCTACAACACCTAATCACTGTGAAAGATTTAGCTAGCCGTCTTGCTCAACAAAATATTGATACTTTTGGCCTAAGTTCCTTTGGCGCCGACCCGTCACTCTGGAAAGGGTTTATTTATAGACCAATGGTAACAAGCGAACCCCAGAATTGGGGTAAGGTTTCCCTAACTTGTGCGCCAAGAGGATCTGCGGGACACATCATAAGGACGCATTCCGGCCTGTCCAGTTATAAGCTACTATATAGTATTATTCACTAGGCGTGCTAGAAAGCTGACAAGGACTACCCATCCGTGAGCCTAGACTAGTGATGTTGCTTCAGTACAACATGATAAGAGCGGTTTCGGCTCACGAGGTGTCATTGTTGGTAGAACCATCTGAAATCTATGAGCTTGTGACGGCCTCCGCCGACTCATCACACTACGATTAGTGAGACAGTTCGGCGAGAATCTGCCCCTCCTCCCCCAACGGAAACTACGAGGGAATATTCGAGCCTGCTCGACTAACGGATGCGATGTTAGGCTTGCTATGGTATTCCTATAGGGCCGCGTTGAAAGACCTAAACGTCATATCTCGATTATACACTTAGATATTGTATCGTAGGTATGTAGAGTGTTGCTCGATAGACCGGGAGAAGTATCTCTCCGAAGCAGTTTCTCGGACTCAGCTCCATCGCTCGAATGCATTATGCTCGTTTCAATGACGTCTCCAACAAGCAAGTACATCCTTGCCTGTGCCTTTGGTAGTATTGGCGTAATTCCCACGGAGGGCGGTATATCTATCAATGCAGCTCGACGGCGACCCAACAACCGAGAATATTTGGGTTCATCTAGGTCGGCCTTGTGCCTGGTACATCAAGAGGTATCAATCTACTGTAGAATAAATCTATACAATAGCCTAGCGTCGCCACTTCGATAACCGTCCATAGGTATATCACGTACCAAGCGCAACTGGGTACACGCAGGTACCATGCAAGCCATACCAGATGGAGGGAGCGTAGTACTTTTCCCCTTTAAAACTTCTCTCTGCCTCTAGTGTACATACAGGACAGTACTGTATTGTGCACTGTGATCATTCTCACTAGGATTCGACCTAGCAGCACACCACAACTTGCTGACCTAGGTGAACAAGTGGCTGACGCAGGCAGCCAGAAAAAGGTGTCAAGCTAACGGTGTGGTCTCACAAATCAGGGGAATTCCGAATTGCTTATTATAGTACGCAGCCCAGTCCCACCTGGCTGGAGTATTTACACACATGAATGATGGTGTGGATGACATTGGCGACTTACACAACAGCTCCGCTTCCACGCCCACCCACACCTCAACACCACACCCACACCACCGGAGCACACAAATGCATGCAATCTTATACATCCTGCATGACCATCAGTACAAGTGCTTCTTCGATGGCAACCGAGTGGGATGGCACTCGATGTCGAGTGAGCCCGGGCCGGGCCCCGACCTGACACAACATATACATACATCCCGACCTATCTACCTACCTGCCTACACATGAGTACTCATGACAGTTATAGATACTTCCAATGATGGTATGCTATGTATAAAAGCAATGAGATAAGGCCGAAGCACTATCTGTACTTATGTACCTAATGGTGTAGCTTCAATGATCCCGGAGCCACGTTGTCGGGTTCCCTCCCTCACTCCCCTGCTACCCATTGCCACACCCGCCTTTTCCCACTCACCTATGCCTGTTTTCATGCACCCGCAGCCGTCCCATGCCCAATCATGGCGAGCTGACGCACAGCTAGGTATAGTGCCAGGCTACTCCTGGTTTGCAGCGCGTGTGTATACGCTCCGAGTTACCCCTTCCAGGCACATAAATGTCAACTAATAACCGGCTGCCTGCCAAGCTCGGATCATAAGCAGAAGCGGTACACCCATGGCACACCCAACCATGCGGGTTACTCTCCTCTAGTACATAGTACTCCGTGTCCTCGACCGTTAGGGAGGATGCTGGGGTAGAGATAACTCATCGCCGATAGGTTCCCAGAGGCTTGTTCCTGCCGCAGATACCCCGGATCTGTTTCCTTGCATACAGCACCCTTATGGATACAACGCTCCTGTCAGCATGTCGAAATCCCTTCGCGGCTTGATGCCTATTCTTGTTTCTTGTGAGCCAATTGAGTTTTGCCCGCGGCCAATTTCCCCTTGCCACAAATATGGAACCCGCTTCAATTATTAGTATCCTCATGACAAGAAATAGAATCAATATTGACGCCGAACCGAGTCACCTCTACATCCAATATAGGAATTTGAATTATCACTGCTACACTACGTCGGTCGTGCGTAAAATGGGTAATTCTTACATCCCTGGCTCCAATAATGTACTACTCACTGATCGGTCTTGTTGCATACTATATACGTCAGCTCATCCATGCGCTCGTATGTTTCTTAACCGTATAGTTTCGTTATTTGCGTGTTGAAATCTCGGAGAATCGGAAACATCCCAGCCATGCTACAATCGGAGGGGGAGCTGATCACCGCGCGTTCCCATCCAACTGCTCGGCAAAAACGATTCGGGCCAACAACATACACTATCATCACCGAATAGCGAATCGCCAACCCTGCAGATCAAACTACCGGCCTGGGCTTTCATGTATGCATTTTTCAACTCCGAACATGTTATTAATCGGACAATCCCACACGTAGGGCAAGCTACCGGTAGCAAATTTGACTGTAGGAACAGCTTTGAATATATTACATGGGCGATTCGCAACGAATGACAATTCGACAAAAAGGGGTTCACACTCCACTGTGACTTTTTTTTTAGTTTCACTGTGCCATTTCGGTATTGCTTTCATACACTAAAAACATTAATTTTCTTGGTGCCTAACAGTCGGACGCTTGCTCAGTTCCTAATGGCATAGTAACTATATTAATCTATTTATAATCCACGTTATTCAACAGTGCCGGGTTGATCTATCCAGGGGGTGAAGATGAACTCCACTATCTCCAATTGTGGGATTTTTAAGAGTTGGAGTAACAACCAATGTTGACGTAGCGGAACAGTCTTCGTTTTCGGCCACATTTCACGGTTGGTTTTCCTAATAATGGTTGGCAACGCAGAGTCGTTGCACCCTGTCAGGGCTCACATTGTTTTTAAATGGTATGAATCTTATGTGTAAATGATGCGAATACATGCACTTTAACCAAAGTTATCTACTGTACATAATAATAATCGTGTGACTTTACACCCGAGGACCCTGGACGCAGATCCTTTTGTTGGCCCGGCCCTGGCTACCAAGTCAATGACACCCTGCGGCGAGTAGAATGAAATGTGTTCCGTCGACACCCCTACACGCCGGTATATTTCAAATTGTGATGGAGCGACGAGGATTACCCCGAGACAGCAAGTTGTTGGGCTTACGGAAAACGCATGTAAGCGTCTGAAGCTGGGCATTTTCTAGGTTGGAAACACACAATGGCGGTCCGAATGTGCCGAGCTTCAGAAAAAGATATATCATATATGACAGGTGTTTGATAACGAATGCACCTGGGTTGGATACGGCCATGCACGCACTGATATATACAGCCACACCATATATGGAGGACTCAGGGGAGCATTGGCATCAGGACGAATAGCATTCGGCCCTAGTAAGGAAAGGCCTAGATTACGAACCTCAGAAGATGCAAATGTGGACGGGGGGAAATCCTTCACGGGAAATAAGGAGCCGCAGCAAGCCATAGTATGGTTTATTATGTTCAGGCCACCGGCTGTTGCCGATAGGAAAAGCCAAGGTCTTTTTATGCCTGAAGAGGTGGCTTGATATCTTTGGTTGGCGCAAAGAAGAGATACACACACACCCCTAGACCCGACTAACCCACCTATACCGACCATTCAACCTTGCTAGACAGGCTATATAAAACACGTCGTTTTTCATGGACACAATACGCAGGCGTGTGGGGGAATACGATATGTATAGGGAATTTGCAAAGCCAGCCTAGGCGGGCTAATTAACCACGGTTACAAAAAAGAAATTATGACCTGTCATTTCTTCAACATTTGGGCGAGTCTACTCAAGCATTCTTCGTTGCAACGCATGAACACCAATTGAGTGAGTCGGTGATCGTTGACTGGTGTTATCTTCAAACGAAATCAAGTGGATCCTCAAGGCTCATAGGCGTTCGCTAGGGATAGGCGGCCGATGTCACATATCACGCCTATCCAAGGAGCATGATTGAAAGAATGAAAGGACGTTCGTATTATCTATGATTATATATTTGAAATAGAATTAACTAACTCATAAAAGTTGCAATCGAAATGCCTCATTCTCGATCAGTATATCGTCATGCCCCTCAAAACTACCGATACTAAAGTCCCATATTATATACCATCACAAACAAGTACCCGAGGACCTTAAGCAGAACCAGTAGCAATTGCCGTTAAGTTCGCGTTTCCGGGTTTAATAAGGGTCTTGTCCTTAGGCTGTGCATCAAGAACCTCGTCGCTCAAGCCCAGCGTATCCTTCACAACCTGGCGCGGTGTGAGAGCAAGCCACTGCGACGCACTGATGTCGCCGAACTTCTTTGCTTGCAGCACTTCAAGGAATATAACGTCGTCAGTGCCAGTGTTCTCGACGTAGTGTCCCTGTGCCTGCGGGATATATCCCACGTCACCGGCGGTGAAATCAAAGGTGCGGGAGGCTTCCGGGGCCTTGTAGATTGTGATTCTAGCCGATCCTTGAAGGAAGTACGACCACTCGTCCGAGGTTGTGTGCCAGTGGACCTCACGTAGGGCGCCCGGCTCTAGCACCACTAACGCAGCAGAGAACATTTCTGCGATGGGGAAGGTCACAGGATCTAGGATCTTGACGCTACCACCAGTCGTGTTATGGAAATTTTGTTGCGACCAATGGTACGTGTAACTGTCAGGTCCAGATAAAGCCCCTGCCGATCCCGTAATGTTCTGCTTCTCGATGTCTGCTGGCGCCGGCGTTCCGTTGAAAATCTTTGTATGAAAATCAGTCCCGCTGGCTCATGTACGGCCCAGTATAGAACTGAGGTGATGGAAACTTACGTATTTCTGGTCCTTCGGTATGTTGTCTAACGCGCTAAGATCAACCTGGAGGTTCTTGGCCCAGACCTCCTTCGGCGATCGTATCATCATTTCGGTGGCAAGGAATGTCTCATCCTCGGAGAAGTCACCGCTGTCGAAGACGAGCAGAAACTCGCAACCTTCGTCAAGGGCCTGGAGGCTGTGCGGGACGCCTGGGGGGAAGAACCACACGTCACCAGCTGTGACATCATCCACGAAAGATGCCCCATCCTCGTTCATTGCCGCCACACGGACGCCTCCCTTCAGAACTAGCGCCCTAGAGATATGACCGTTAATACTTTTGACGTAGGGCCCACATGATCCTGGGAGCATGAATCACAAGACGGTAAGAATAGTTTGAAGCTCACCACTCAGACGAAGTGTGCCAATGCAATTCCCGATACGCACTATACGATGGTAAAAGTTAGAAATGACCACTCATAGAAGAATTTAGCTTGTTCCTAGTTTTCCCGAGGCATATTGAAGAATATGACATATATAGGAACAACATGCCGCTAAATCAGGGAATAATCGACGCGGAAATACGTACTGAGGCGCCAATCGCATATCAACACCCGCCATAGCGGTGGCCGCAGGTAAGACATCAATATTCTGCTGGCGCGCCCAACCCGACTCCTTTCCGGTTCCCGCACGATTATGGCTTAACCCAAGTGGCCACATCGCTTGAGGCACGTCGCCCTGGTCTGTTCCCGGTGGCGCAAAGATGTCCGGGTTTAACTTGTCGTACTGGTAAGTACGTGGCCCTGGATCCGTACCTCCTCGGCCTCCGCGTATTGGCTGAGGCCCATTGGGAGTCGTGGCGCTGTTAAAGTCAAGATATAGGCCCAAGTCGGCGTCTGCTTCTTGGCCATTCACGAGCTCTGGGTCCGGCACTACCGCTGAATCACCTTTCGAGACCGGTGGACGCGAGGCAATGCCACCCTGCAAATCCGCGGACCCGCGCAGGTCACCTGCGGTAGCGGTGAAGGTCGGAAGAGGCGCATCTACACCACCAACAGGACCGCTGTTCTCTTCATAGGTCAATCTGAGTCGATGTTAGATGATGCTTCTGAAAGGGGTCATGAGATCATCCTCACTGAGGCTTGGGTAGACTATGGCCGAAGGGCAGTAGTCCCGCGGCGAGGAGAGTTGTCCGGATATACATTGCGCGATGGCTTTGACGAGGCTAGGACGATGCTTTGAGGTCGAGGGAGGGCAAGACGAAACGAAACTTGCTGTGGTAAAGGTGTAGAAGACGTGAGACATGATGAACCTATTTATACTCATCATCGTCTTCTTCTTCTTCTTCTTCTTCTTCTCCTTCTTCGTCGTCGTCGTCGTCGTCGTCGTCATAATGCATACCCCTATTAAAATTCTTGCTATTACCACCATATTTCCGAGGCATACACTAGGTCATAATGCCGAGTGTATCGCGAGCAAAGAGATTGATAGAGATCTAAGCCTGTATGAATAAGCACCATTGGATATTTCCGAAATAGGAAGGAAGAAGCTCCATTTATTCACTATTAAAGCCGGCAAATAAGCGCCCAAAGAATCTACTAGGCCAGAGTCAGACTAGCTCTAAAAAGGTTTGTACTTAGTATGGGCCCTCTATAGCGCCTCCATAGTGTTTTTATAGTCGATAAAAACAAGGTACCTCTTATTCAGCTCACCCAAGTAAACCTAAGCTCATTTTACGGCGAACTAACCTCCCTCTCGACGGCGGGTGCAAGTACGCAAGACACCTCCAATTTGGACTCATGAGCTCCGAATAAGCTTTGATCGGCGTTGTTTGCCGTCCCTCCCGATGCCGAAAACCCGGAAACTTGAATATCCAGGACTAGCAGCCCTAAGTCGAGCTGCTTTCGCCACAGCTGTCGATCGTGCTAGTACGTAGTGCGACGGGGGATTAGTGTCAGTTTCCCACAATATGCTCCCATCTCGGGTCAGCTCGGTATCTCGGACTTTGTGATTGGCTATTGCAACGATGCACCATTGCAAGCAAGGCGCTGACATTGCCTTATTCCCATGTGTGCATCTTCCGATCCTTAGCCCATGAAAGAGCTTATATAATCGCCTTTCTAGGCTGCAACTAATATCTCGGATTGCCAACATGGGAATCGGACACGAATTGGATAGAGCAGCTAATCAATTTGCGGCAGGCAAAATACGTCATGGTAAGCAGGAGATGCATGCGTGCCGGCACCACCGAGCCATCCAGATCAGGGGCTGCGAAGTTCCAAACCGGGAAAAAGAGAGTGATACTACGCGATGTTGTTACCTTACTATGCAATATGTAAGCTAGCTATTCCATACCTAAGGTGGCCTCGGCGTTGGCCTAGAACCAGCCTGGAGTAGTAGTCGTTAGTCGTTGGTATGTCAGCGTAACTCACTCCATGCGACCTACTGCCCTTTTTCAATTCAATTATTAATGCATATAAACTTGGCAAGCGGACAAGGCGCAATGGCATTGACCCGAAAATTGATATGCTGCTGTGTTACGCGAAGTAATATGTATCTACGAATGTTGTCCTATCCTAAAGGGTTGGGAGATTGAAGGCGTAGTGTTAATATGGTTTGAGGATTTGAGCTAATCACTATCTACATACTATAGTCGGTGTTCACCCGGCACATGTTCCCGATTTTGCCGAACTCCGTGTGTAATATCGCTGCAACAAGTCACAAGGTAAAGGAATGCTAAACCCGTGTTGGGGAAATATAATCGTAGCAGCACAAGTTGAGGTTGAAGGTAGTTGTCAGCTTGCGCTTCACGCGTGGATTTGGGAACAAGTACAGGCTTGTTGTATTGGAAGATGTAGATGCACGACGTCAGCCTACCGAGATACCGAAGCTGCGGCTCTGGGTATCGTATTCAGAAAAAGGAAAGGCATTTAGCCAATCAGCTACTTCCTACTACCTACACTACACTACGGTCGGCAACCACCTCTCTCTACACCCTTTTCATTTACTCATCACCGCCTTTTCCCTCTACAATTCCTCCCTCCAATTCAGACCCTCGCCGTTCTCCAATCGTTTGATCACGGCCCGATTGGCTTCAGAAACTCTGTGCAAATTAGTCTTTGGGTTAGTCAGGCATCGGAAAGGCCATAAGAAGTAGTTAAACAATACACGGTTAATTCTCATACAGATTTTTTTAAATCTTGATGCGAATCACGATATTAGCGTACTAGATTTTCTCTAGTTTCTAATTAGGCATGACCTGTCACGACGGCAAATGCTCTCATCACGTATATCTCTAGAAAGGAGAAGTTGTAAGTCGATAACAAGTCCGGCCTCAGAAATATGTTATCAAAGCATACAGTTGACATAAATACAGACTCAATTTACTCGAAATAAGGAGGATATGTGACAAAAAGGTTAGTTATTTGAGCACCACTGGGCTAGAAGTTACAGAGCTATTTCAAATTCAGTTACGGAGTGTACACGGGAATACAGTCTCACAAGGACATGTGACGAGGAAATTAATGGTATGAAATGTAAAAATTCGAAGCCGTGTTCCTACCACTCATAGACACGGGTAACAAGGCTCATCTCGCTTAGATCCTAGAGAGTATTAGAAAGGATAAAAAAATCACGTCCTTCTTTTCCGTTTCTATCTTCTCTTTGAATATTAGCCCCATAACGTTCAATAGTGGCCAAAATCAGGTAGGCGATTTCCTCAAGGGATTTAGAGTATTTATCATTAAAATGTTAACAGGATGCTATCTTCACCCTACTTGATCTCCTTAAAAACCCCGCAGGAATCCTTGAATTAGAGGTTGGGCCAATTGACTCAATAGGTTCTAGGGGCTGGGTGTCTACATTATTTTGGCCTAGAGTTCTTAACTTGGGAAAGAGTGATTCATCCCCTAAAATCTTACCCTCAGGGTCCCATGGCAGCGATCTCACCGACAGCGTTAGGACGGACATAAATCGGGGTCAAAATGGGATCTTACGGGACGAAATAGAGACTCCACGTCTTGAGTTCCTCAAATTTCCAAATTCTGGAGCCTTCAAAGCATTTCCCCAATCACGCCCTAGATGAAGTTGGTCACTCTTAGTCCTCTTGAGCAGTCATCATTCTTCTCCTATTTCGGAACTCATACCATACGCTCAAAGTCTGAATCGTGTTCCGAGGCTTTAGGTTTATGTAGGAACTGGCTATATTATTTGTAGCAAATTATTAATAAACCTGTATGTTATGTCTCGTGTCGATAAAGCCGTCCCAAGTGTCAAGGTTCAAGGGATCGGGTCCAATTCCTGAAATCCACGGATCGGCGATTGAGAATTCGACGGGCTAGTTGTGCCCTGTTAACTACGGCTTATATAAAGAAATATTTACTTCATCCCCCTTCTCAAGATTGGAATTTCTAGTACGATGGAGATGAAACCTGTCACGGAGAAGTGGATGTATACATGCCATGTACTAGCAGATCGCATCTGGAGAATGCACCAGTTCACTTCTTCTAATAGATAGTAATTCTATATGAGAAACCCCTAACGGCTTACTCTCGGCCCCCCTGTTTGATTGGCATTACACCACAAAGACATGCACGTAAATTATCCTCGAAAATCTGTATCTTGCCAGGGACCGCCTGTTTATAGTCCCTGAATGTTCTCCTGGGAATCTACATCCTACATCATGATATGCTCGTTAGTTGAAGAACTGATAAATATGAACTTGTTCATATTTGATGGGAAAAGCTCAGCGCGGAATCGGGCTACTTCGTCGATCTCGTCCCGGATTAAAACGGTTCACCTTGAAGATTGTATGTTCTCAAGAGGATTAGCTGCTCTGCAGGCGTGATCATGGAGTAGCTGTTGCTCTCTAGGTTCTTGCGGTTGATATCCCTATTGGGTCAAACTGGGGACCTGTCTATGCTTGAGAACCCTATATAGCAGTAGCATAATTACGAGGATGTTGCAGAAGCCTTGTACACCAACAAGTGTCATATTTCAACCATGCTAACAGTTCTAACTTCTGACATCTGGTTTTCGCGAAAACGGGAATTTTGAAAGATATCCCGGTCAGCAAAAGTTAGCGATTGTGTTGGTTTCGTTTCAAAATGGGAATAATCAATATTTGCGAAGGATTTTCCATCGTGATCATTGGAATTGCTATCAGGAACTGCGGCTTAGGTAACCACTTACTCCTTTTTTATTTTGCGCAAGATAAGGCGGTCTTTCTGGGTTTTATATTAGGGCTGAAGATGCCCGTCGACACACTCTTTAACTTCGAAGTAGACTAAGATAACTTTTTCAAGTTTCCTAAACATACGTGTTGCATACCTATATTGAAGAATTAGTATGGAAGCGCCCAGGTCTAGAGGTTCTAGCATCCGAAAGTGAAAGCGTCCATACAATCTACGACACACATTGAGAGAGTTCTAACGTTACCCTATGGAAACACAACTAGGCGGCCACGTTTTATTATTAATGTAATGGTTACATCATCTAGTGATAAAATAATTGAAAGTCGTGGTCGTGTAGTACAATGTGATCTTATAACTACTAATATGCCTGTCTAAATCTTTTTAGAGCAGACGAAAGTAGTTTGGGAACACGGACGTTAAAGTCGCAACACTCAACTCAGTACGGGGTTGCCCCTAAGCATATCAATAAACAATGACTACGCTTTGCATCTTTCTATTTATTGTCGCTCTCTTTACGGCTAATCGAAACCTCCCTGCATACTTACCTTAATGTTAGTGTCGAAAGTATGAGGGGTCAAGGAGTCACTGTCATGTTAATATAAGAATAGGGGCAACGGTCACCAAACCATGTATATATAGAGGTCTTCCCACCTACCTAATAACCAGTCAGTTAGTTAATTCAAGGCAACTGAACCACTCATATACCTACTACTTCAACAGTTAGATAGAGAAGCCATAATCTTGACAGTCATGAGAGACAGATAGAATTACACGTCTACCCAGTTATCTACGGTAGTAGAGACCGCCGTGGTTCACGAAGTTCAAGGATATGATTATGGCGACAGGTATGGAGTTCTCTTAACTAGTCTGCATCGTCTTTGCGGCCGCCCCATTAGAGTGCAGTCACGTAGTCTGTCTTCAGGCATTAGTAGAGCCGCTACTGTTTTTCTTGAAGCCGGAGTAGATGGTGACGCTGCCCCAGGTGTCAAGTTTTGTCTCGCTGCAGCTTCCCTCCCTGAACAACAGATCGCCGAGGAGGCTGGCGACTAGCAGGTTCTACTAGACGCTGGTGCTCAAGCTCTGGTCTTAAGAGTATAGCCCTTGTATTAGACTCAGCCGTAGGATTCTCGAGAACGGTGAAACCTGTTTGGGGCCAACAGCGGCGCTAGCCTGCTTTGATAACCCTGAAGTTGTCGCCACTAGTGCTATTTGGGGCAGGATTGCGGGTCCTGGCTGGTACCAGAAGCCTGAAGGTGTAGAAAATGCGATCATATCGTGGAGCTGACGCACTCTTTTGAGAACGCCTTTGGCAAAATTATCAATGACATCGAGGTTCTAATTGCTGCTGCTGAAGGTTCTGAGGGGTGCTGAGGGGTGCTGTTGAAGGGCAGTCTCAGAAATCTGTTTCCAATAAGGAAATATTGACGGAAATCCTTCTCAGCTTTCCAGAGATGGTTGAGGGTAAGATCATTTTATGTGATTATGATAATATCAATACTGATGGTATCCACCCTGGTGAGTAGTGTCCATCCTATTTCCTACGAATTTTTGTTACCAAGCACAACGTCAAGTATACCTACCAAGACGATATCAGCAAGGGAATGACCGTAGTGTGTATGGAGAGCTACGATCCTGAGTTTCAAGCAACGGCAAAAAGCGGCGAAATTTTAGTGAGTGGCTTTGGTTTTGGCTGTGGGAGCTCCCGCGAGCATGGCTGTAGTCTTAGCTGAGCAGATCCCCCCCTGTTATTACTGGTAGCTTCAGCAATAATTTCAGCCGGATCAGCATTAACAGTGCTCGAGTAGGCCTTGAGATGCCTAATCTTGTGCGGCATCTTCGCGAATCCTTTACAGACGGCCCCAGGAAACCCCCGACTCGCCGCAATAACTAAAAGCTTCTTGGGATGTCCGCCGGTCTAAGGTTGTTGCTACAAAGAAGTACGGATCAGTGGGGGAACAAAAGGCTTGCGAGGTGCCACTTACGTTCAGGACATTGGAATCGACTTAGTGAATCAAGCTTTGTGTAGAAAGAATCGCAAAAGGACCATGACTACCCAAAGGGGTGCAAGATACTGGGCCGGTTGTTCGTAGACCCCAAGTGGCAATATAAGTGGCACAATAATGAAAATTCGAGCAACTGAACAAAGAAGTCTTGGATATTGTTTGTTCCAGACCGACCTTAGCAATGTTAGGAGAAACTGCTTACCTCGAAGAAGGGAATACCGTGTAGGGAAATCGGGGAGAAGCGAATGCTACTCATAGGCTACAGAGAGAGAGTGCTCACTACCTAGCAACTATAGTATAGGAACGGCCGCACTGTCTTACTGGAACACTTGCCCTAAGTCCTGGCAGGTAGCAGAATACAGAGCGTGTCAAGGAGACATAAATAACCTCTTCTATTAACCTGTCTAAGAATATGGTTGTTAGAACCCCGGATTCTGCCCTAATTAGCGAGGGTGTGCGCATACCGGCACCGGGGAAGGCCGCATGTGGGGATTCTGGTCAAAGTTCGAGACAGCCGGCCTAGAAAGAGAATCATGTGTCACCTTTCATTTAATTATTATTGGGGTGACATAATCCTTTACTCTTTCCGACTAGTTGTCTCTCCATCAGCCCCTGGAGTGATTATAGGTGCATAAAACATTGTGAAGAGAGCTAGAGCCAATACAATACAATAAGACAAGATAAGCTTATCCGCAACTGCCGGGTAGGGCTCTCATTCGGGATATACCTAGTGTGAGGAAAACCGACGTAAGAGAGCATACTGTAAGCTATGAATTGATGGCACTTGGGTCTAAAAAACCGCCAAGGTGAGTCAGCTTATGAACACGAGAGAATAGAGACCCTTGGAATTTTGGACGCAGTGGCATCAAACCTATAACTCAAGACTGAGGAGCTGGGAGTGTCTATCCAGGCGACTCATTACCCTACGAGGGCTGCTACGTAGCTGGCTACTATGAGATAGATAGACATGTTGACGCAAGTGAGACGTGTATGACGATCAGGTCTTACTCGCTAAGTCATACGTCCCACAGCTGATGAGGCTCTTACAGGTAGATGACCAATCTAGACTCTCCGCCTGCGAACGCGAGAATAGCCAGTGTTAAAGCCACTAAAATTTTTGAACGATACATGACAGGGGGAAAAAGAGGTTGAAGAGAGAATAGTTACGCGGGGGCCTATAGTTTTTGATCAGATGACATAGCTTGAAGTGTTCTTGAGCACGGGGCCTCCGGAAATCATCGGCACGGGAAGAAAAGAAGCCGACCCCCGATATACTATATACTATCTAACCGTAATTTTATCGCATGCGGCATTCCTTACAAGTCATCAACCCGCCCGACTATTTCGTCCTCGGCTTGAGACAGAAACGCGAAGGGATACATACGAGTGCGCTACGCCCGATGATGGACGTGATCCAGATTACACGGCCTCATCGTCTGTCTGTCGTAATTACGAATATGGCTTTTGAGTCGTGTCTTGAAGCAGCTTACGTTTCCAGCATCGTGGCTTAATCCCGCCCCACCTACTTCCATGTACATGAGGTAATGTGATGGTGTATTTTTATTTACATTTATCGCATTACTGTAGATATGTATGTACTACGTGACTATAAACATACGTAGATTAGAGGCCATGTACCTAACCCTATACATATGTAGGTATCCTACCAATTCAATGTTGAATGGGATGGGTGAGGTAGGCGTTTATCTACGTCATATAGCAGACCTACATATACTTAGTACATGCCTAAAATCATACGCTAGTTTACCTGCCTATTTAAGTAGGTGCTGTTCTAAGGTACATTGGCACTTCTACAATATGTATTTAATCGTCATTTGTCATTAGCCCCGTCAATCAATCCACCCCACATCTAAACAAATCCGTACATCTTCAAAGATCAGAAACAAAAACACAAAAGTACACTGACGACATTTACAGCCTGATCATGAGGTTATTTCTTTCTTGCCATCATCGTTATGGTTCTAGGTGTTCCGTTGACTGACGATCGACGACTGACGATTGACAATTGAGCAGCGCTGCTAGCGGTGATAACGCCCCTTTGTGTCTATCACTCGTAAGCTAGATACGTCCTACTGTTAGTACCTTGTACGAAGCTTTGGATGTGCTCCAGCCACCTGTGCGACGACATCATGGTTGATTTAGCCTTACTTCTAACTAATTCTTGATTGATGTTTGAACCAATTGCCTCTGCTCATTGTCATCTTCTTCATGCCTGCCTCCGCCCTTTGCTCGCGTCCAATCATTGCCATTTGGCCTGGCCATCTCGAGGCGCGTGCAGGGCACCCAGGATTATGGCGCCCACCCCCTGAGGAAACATGCAGATGGTGAAGATTAATCCAAAAACCATCCCTCGGGCCCGGATGCAATCGCCCCCCCCCCATTTGCTACGACCATGAATCGTCGGGTTCGGAGCCGAGTGCCTCTGGGTCCCGTAGTCTAGTGACCATCGTCATATGATGGGTTGCGCCCGATGGGGTAGACATCTGCATGAGAAAATTGCTTGGTTGTGACTTTTGTTGCGACTTGTTTTTCTTCTCTTAGACTACGTACGCAGATGCTGTGCAGACGGGAGGCGGGCAACTCTTGTGCCCGTGCCGCTGCGAAGCTTAGTATGCCTACAAAGCATTCCGTGTACTTTTCTATGTACTTTTTCTGTGTACCTTTTTTTTTCTCTGGCGCTTTTGTTTGCTCATCTAACCACGTTCCAGTCAAGTCCCATCTGATAGCAGTGCTAATTGGCACTGAGTGCATTGATTGAAAGCAGTTTCATCATAACTACACTACCAGGTAGTTCGTTGGAGAATGTACACTGTGTCTATTTCCGTTGTCTAGTCATCTCGACTATCTCCTAGGTTATCATCCAGGGTTGGAATGATGAGGCCCCCAACACCCTCCTTTCATGTATACCATACCATATAAGCCACCCCTCATCCCATCAGTTCTATGCGTCTGAAATGGCCCCCCTACGTCTCGCTAGAGTATATGCCTCCTAATATACCCCAGCAACAGTCCAGCCGCATGCAATCTCCATTACAAATTTCCTCTTACTGTTCATTGTCACACTGCATCTTGGTTATTGGACCTAACACAGGCGGCCGCTTCACACTTGACACGATGCCAAGCAGCGCAACCTAAGCCAATCTTAAGTATATTATATGATGCCCGACACCCTCACACATATCATCTTGTATTCGACGTTACTTCTCAACATTTCGATAACCTGCAAGTGCCTGAGTTAGATCATCTTCTCACTGTTATGAACCCAACCATGGAACAAGCATCGTCACTAAGTGTCGAGTCTCACGGGGCGACTAGCTTCCCCAAGTTCAGGGAGCTTCCTGCTGAGCTACGTGTCAGGATTTGGCAATTCGCCATGCCAGAGGCGAGAACGGTCATAATCAAATCACCATATACACGGGAAAACACGCCTACTTCACTCGATGTAGCCTTGCCACAAGGTCTCGACAATGAAGTGACATGGCACTCAGCGGCACAGATTCCTGCCCTTCTACATGTCAATGCCGAGGCTCGACATGAAGCCTTGATGCATTATTCCTTATCTCTTGGTGTTGGCGAAGCACAGCCGAGAGTGTATATTGACTTCAACCGCGATACCTTATTCTTTGGTGACGCGGAACTGACGCCAGAGTGCTCGACACTTTGGACTAAGACGAACGATCTCGACAAGGTCCGGCGTCTAGCTGTAATACCCGAGGGCGCATGGAGGGCATTACTGTGGACAAATATCGATCTTACTTCTTTGCAAATGCTCATCTTCGTCCACGACACCGAGAAGATCACGCCAGGATTTCAGCCTCAACTAGTAGAAGACGAGCAATCAGTAGCCGAATTAAGTCTTCAGCTTGAGCTTGAGCAGCAGATACAGCAACTAGAAACAACTATGGAAGAGGTACTTGAACTCGAGAACCCCATGAAGCAGCGTATCCAAGCAGCGAGGGATGAGCTTGACACGCTGAAGATGGTATTACCGGAGCAATGGGACAAGGATCTGCTGGTTTCAACGGCGGTCTTCAAGGAAACCAGAGTGTGTTAATTGGCTGCGTCTAACATGACTGATACCCTGCGATCCCAAGCGAATACCCTCTCTTTCTCGTCCCTTGCTATATCTTAGGAACCTAGATACCCATCTAAAAGCGTTGATTTCCCCCTTCAATACCAATAAAAAGTGAACAGAGTTGGTGACACAATCATGAACATGTGATATGGAAGCTGGTGTCGCCTCTGACCACATACTGCGACGTCAAGAGCTCGGCCTACTCTTGTGTCACTATCTCGCTCCTAGAACTATTACCCTCCTATAGAGCACATATGCCAATTAGCCCCCCGCCGAGAGCGTGTTTATGCTTTGCTCTAAGTCGTGTGACACGTATACGCACATGAAGCTGTTACGTTGTTTAGGGGACGCTTTAGACTTTCCCTCCCCACGCTGACGTGATATCAGTCTTGGCCTCGACACGCATACTGTACGCCACGCAACAGCACGCATGAGCAAGCGCCCGCTTCCCCGCACGCGATTAGCCGTTTCTTCGCCCCTTTTCTTGCGCATCATTCATGGGATTAGAACTATCAATAACTTAAACCGTATCGGATTGATACGGCGAGATGCATATTTATACCTACGCCTGTGATACATACGCAACTCGACTAAATTCCGATGCCCACTCTCTCCCGAACTTTATCGACTTACGCGTGCCCAGTAGCTAGCTTCTCAACGAGAGATGGAAGAGGGTATGTATGTATTACTGTAGTGAAAGGAGAGAGAAAAAGATGCTACTGCAAGGCGGCGTAGGACTAGAAACAGAACACTTACTAGTAGATGGGCATTTTCTGAAACGTGTGGCTAAGCGGCCGGCTGCCTTTCCGCGTGTCCTAGACTGGCTGGCTGGCTGGCGTGCAATGCATATGGTCTTCGAGATGAAGGAGGAGGATTTTTCTGCAGAACAAGAAAAACGAGACAGATGATGTGATATCATTCGCCCATTTAACAAAACACGCCGTCCTTCGTCATCCAAGCGCCCCTCCCTGAGCGAGCGAATGAAATAATCCCCTCGCTCCGGGACGCACGAGCGATTGAAATGGCAAGGGTGGAAATTATCAAGGGGGAGGGGGTCATTAGGGAGGAAGAAGAAGGGAAAGAGAGAAAAAAAAATCAAAGAAAAAACTTTATTTATCGCGGGATTTAGAGTTGTTTGTTCTTGCAGCTTAGCGATGAATGGATGATGGGTTTTGCCAGGGTTTTCTCGTAGCCCCTTCATACGTGTCTTAGAACGCCACGGGGTATATAGTAGAGGGATTCACATGGCGCAGTTCTCATACAATTGAAAGCTGGCAAGGATGTTATGATGAAGGGATCATGATGGAACTTTTTTTTTCCTCCTACCCATGATACAAGCCACAGGTTTTACTCGAGTCACATACCGAAACGCTTTCTGGCATGAAAAGCAAAAAAAGGGAGAGGGAAGGCCCTACCCGATAAAAAAAAGTCTCGTGACCTAACATAAGTACGCATCTTAACCCCTCATCCTAGGACTATGTTGGAGGGGCGAGTTCGTGACTACGGTACCTAGTTACAGTTTTCCTATTTGACCATGATATTGGGGATCTGATGACGTATAGCAGTTGGGAATGTTGGTGGTGATGGTTAAAGGCTTTTTGTTGCCGTGTTAACTTTTTGGGACTTATGCCGATTGACGCCATTGTCGGACGAAAGAGAGTCTCAGATGGGATGCTCATTCAAAAAGCCTCTTGTTTTACAGGGTTGGCCGCTTTTACACACCGAGGCGGCGTAAGAAATAGGTAGGCTGGCCTGCCTGTTGTAGGTGTTCTGATAATGAACTCTCGGATACTTTCCTGCATGCACTTCCGTGCATCCGACACGCACTCGACGGCAATTTCTTATTGCGTTCCCGGGTGGCGACTTTTTCGGTACGGCTCTGCAGCTGAACTGCTCCAGGTGACATGTCATCACGGGCTATGGAAAAGACATGCGAAGTAACACTTGGGAAGAAAAACCAGTCATTTTAATGATTTGATTTCATTTTCATTAATACCTAGTGACTGTCTGCTAGGAGGGCTGTCAATTTATATACCTTCGTATCATCGTTGACCCGTCTGGAGAAGACTTTGGTCGTACACGGTATCGCGCATGAGCCGCCGCTGTGACCCCAGCTTTTGATACCCCCACGATTTTAGGAAAAGGTTAGAGCATGAAATCTATACACCTCGAAGCATGTCTAAGAAGCTAGATGCATAATACCTCGTCTGACTCTTCGACGTTGGTATTTTGTAAATAATAGCTCTATGGTGAGTGTTTCCCTTCGCGAGGCTGAGATAGATGCCTAGCAGTATGGCTTAGAAGCCGCCCTCGCATAATCAACCGAAAACCCCGTCTAGGACAATCGCCCGTAACATTTGCCGGGGCGCGATTTGTCGCTTTTTTTTATTCCTCGTGTTGCTCTTGTGCATCCTCATTTTTCTTGGTAGCCGCGGTATGCTATGAGTGTAGAAGGGATCTGACGGAGAGGATCTGCACAATACCGCTAGGTACTCTCATCACGTTACTCCCGTCGGAGGTGCATGCCGAATACATATGCAACCTTGGAAACCCCCAGAATGTGATCTATCAATGCGTCTCGCGGCGGCACATCGTGTCTCCTTAGTACACTGCTTACATAGCCCCGCTAATCCCCCTGGGTTTGGACAAAATCTACTCTGTGCATACAACTTCCATAAAGCGCTGTCTTCGGTGCATTTCACCCACTCTTGACCGTCTGCGTGGTTGTCGCTAGGGACGATGATGGAGTCGGGGGCGGGGCGGGGTGGGGAGCGATGGGAATGTCGTACACTAGTCGGTACCAGAATTCGAGGGCGCCATGCATGCGGCATCGTTATCGGAGTGTCAGGCGCAGCAAACTTGCGGGTTGGGCTTATACCGGGATAACATTAGCAAACCCGACTCTTTAGCTCTTGTCGGGGCACTAGATTTGACAAAGACAGGTGTTGAGTCGCAACTGTGCTGCTTGTTGGTCGACGTAGTTTCGCCTGACAAGTTGTCCGTATATAGCCTCGGTTAACAAATGGCGTAATAGTTGTTATGCTAAATCAAAAAGGTACGTCGTTTCTGGGACCCCAAAATATCTTCGTATCTTGGTGATATCGAAGAAGGCATCGTGAACCTGGCTGCAGCTGTAGTCTCCTAGTGGCATCTCTCACGGAGCTTGGGAGTCTGCACTGCCGAAGGGGCATGCCGCTCGGTTGCTTGCGCGCCTTAGGTACCCTGTACATCCGCTAGTTACCTCGCACGAGTGCCGTAGATGACTTAGTCGACTTCTTGTCTGTCGTTGTCTCGATCGTGATGTTGGACTAGTGGGTGTTATGAGGCAGATAAGTTTGTGAGACATCCCTCTATTTCTCATGTGAGTTTCGAACTCTTATAGCTACTAACCAAGCGTAGGTCTTTTAGTGAGTCTAGGGAACGGTTGGTGGCGCAATTTTAGACGAGACGGCCCGCCATTCTCTTCGTAGGCATATATCTCGACTTCTGAAGAACGCGGTTGCCAAGACCAGGGGCCGAGAGCTTCATATATTCAATTGTTAAGATATTAACGACGTGTTTCACTGAGACTTAGCATCTGCGCTGATATAGGCGTATCAGGGTATCCCTCCCACAACGAGCAAAGGCACTTTCAAACGGATTAGTGGTCAAAAAGATGCGGCTGGGTCACGCCTCAGTGCGCACGACACTACCTGAGGCCTTCACTATCTATCGGGATGCGATATCAATCCTAGCTTGGTGAGAAAAGGCCGCTTCCAGACTGACCTCGAAAGATTTCGTGGGCCACGGTGATTCGCAAATTATTCTAGGACGTCCCCCAAGGTTCGAGATATGGCGTATCGCAAGGTTATGTCCTCTTCCTTGCCTCTTTGGGTTATAAACGTCGGCCGTTGCTGGAAATAGGACGTGGGTTTTTAGCAGTAAAAGTATGGACGGAGTTGTTGAGGTAGAAATCATTGTCCTCTATGTTCTCGTAGAAAATGAGCAGATGGGTTCAGCTCAGCGGAGGTTGGTTGGGGATGCCGGAGTTTCACGTTCTTGCTTGAGGTAGGGGCTGATTGGGGGCTATTAGGTTATCCGTTACATGACCTCCGAAAGTTTATGATAAAGTTGAATTGGACTCACTTTAGACGTCTTCAACAAAGTCGCATATTGATTTACAGGCGAAAGAGCATATTTGAGCTATTGTAGTTGCGCCATGGTACCTTTGGGAGCTTCGAGAGTACGCAGGTATCCGTGTAGCTGCGTGTGGGCTTTCATACATACGACAGCCTTAAAACTCACAACTCAGGTAAGACGTGGGTCCGAACGATCATATCACCATGCTGGCCATCAACTCGTTGAGACCCATAAGCACCTTCATGTCTCATACACGTATTAAATGCGATCATGATTGGGTTGGAACTAGAAAAAGGGAAGAAGGAAAGAAGGAGAGAAATAGGCGGGAGACAAAAGAGAAGGTAAGAAAAGAAAAAGATAAAAAGAAGAACGAATATATCACGTACAACACCAAGGATTCGCTGGTCGTCACCGACCCAACTACTAATTTGGCCCCTCATTGACTTATCTATGGGAGAGCGGACGGGATCCCGAGTTTTCCAATGGGTATGGTCGTACGTGGAAAAGTCGAGCATTATTCAAGTTTATAAAACCCTTCCGGTAGGAGCCTACCACCGTTATTCCCTTAGCTATTGTAGGGATTCGAGTATATCGCGAGACATGATTATGTTCTTGGTATGGGATGTCAACTCATGATATTTACTTTCAACAACGGCGAAGTCAATGTTTACATACAATCATGGACTTGCATAATTCTCCATCCGCTGATGTTACTTAATCAGAGCTTACTGCTCACGGCGCCACCGCTAAGATATGTGCCGCCGAGCTTGAGCATGGCAGTCGCCTCGGCGACCATCTCGTCGACGATTTCCCTCGCTGGCTGAATCTTCTGGATGAGACCGGCTACTTGGCCCATGAGATGCGGTGGGTCGACTTCATTCCCCTGTTCAAAGTCGTACTCGATAGGCACAATCCCCTTGTCGCAGAGCTCCTTGATCTTGTCGGGCTGGGCGTGCCAGCCGGCGATGTACTCGTTCGTGCGCATGCGCAGCGGGCGACCGGATAACACAAGTGTGCGCTCCGTCTCCGTGAACCCGCATTCCACGACGCTGCGCTTGTGCTCCTCGGCGCAGTTCGCCTCCTCGGACGCCACGAATCGCGTCCCGACCCACACGCCGACGGCGCCCTGCATCAAGCTCGACGCGAGCGCTCGCCCGTCGCCGATGCCGCCGGCCGCAACTACGAGCGCCGGAGAGCCCCTGAGCATCGGCGGCTTGTACTTGCGCGCCACATCCACGACGGCCGGGATGAGCACCGAGTTGGCAATCTCGCCCGTGTGTCCGCCGCCCTCGCCGCCCTGGGGGCAGACCATGTCGACGCCGAGATCCAGGGCCTTGGTGGCGTGCTTAGGGTGTCCGACCATGTTCATCACGAGGATGCCGGCGGCGTGTAGCCGGTCGATGACGGCTTTTGGCGGCACGCCGACGGCGCTGACGAAGAGCTTGGCACCGCTCTCAATTGTGATGTCGATCAGCTCGTTCAGCTTCCCGTTGGTGTAGTCGTGATTGGTCTTGCGCGCGTTGCCGCCGATCTGGGGCAGCGCGAGATCCACGCCGAAAGGGAGATCCGGCGACGTAAAGTTCGCCTTCATCTCGGCCACGATGGACCGTAGTTGGTCTGGCGTATACATGAAGCCCCCGATCACGCCTAGACCGCCTGCGTTGGAGACGGCGGCGGCGAGTAGTCCGCCTGATGTCCGGGCCATGCCGGCGAGGATTATGGGGTGCGAGATCCCCAGCAGCTGGGTCAGAGGCGTTGTGATAGGGCCTTGAGCTTGGGGCGCCATTGTCGCGGTTGTAAGAACCAGGGTTTGTGGGATGGTTATTTGGTCGATGATACACTGCTGGATAGGAATCAGGACTAGCCGTGGGTGTAGAATACCCGTGAATGACGATTCAAGGTCAATTATTGTCAAGAACAGGGATGGCCAGCAGAGTAATTTATACTTTAAATTAACTGGCACGTTTTAATTAAATGTTTCTGAATGGGAAGGCTGATTAATTGCCCACTGAGGAATTCCGTGGAGCTACGTTATAAGAGACTTTGGAAGAGCGATGAGATGAATAGGAAAGCGGTCAATATAATGACGATGAGAACTTGCGGTGATATCAATATTCAATATGGCCTCGGCCAACACTTACTGTAGAAACAAGGGAACTCGGATGTAGTGGAGGTGGGGTTTCTGGGGTAATGTGGAGGGAGATGCCGAGGCACTCTCCCATCCTTTGACAAGGGGCTAGTGTGGTAGAATTGCTAACTGTAAATTGTAATATGTGATCAGCTTCCTTGGGGAGATCTTTAAGGTGGCTGAGAAGGGTTTACTGCAATTGACCGTCTCGATGTTAACACGGTTGAGATTCTGGCTGACGTCTTTGCGAATGGACACACAGTAACACAATGGTTTCATCAAAAATGCAATTTTGTTGGAACAGCCTCCAACAGCGGCGCCAGTTTGTGTGTTCATAGTCTATATACACGGTAGGATGCCAGGCAGTTGCTTAGTCAAGATCATCCATGGGACTCTTTATTCTCAGTGGTTGTTCTAGAAACTGGAATTCCCAATGCAGAGTGTGCCATGCCCTAAAACGCCACGCTTGTAATTCTACAGGATAGTATTCTAAAATTCAACTAGATGAGGAGATAAGTTAGCGGAAGTGAGGTAACCGCGCCGGTATAAATTCATCTTGTGAATCTTGTGATGCTGAAGTAACTGGTGAGTGAGGTTCCCTTGGGGTCGATCTCCCCCCAGTCTCAGTCTCAGCCTCGTTATTACTCAACACATTGTCCAGTATTGCCGAGTCCGGAATTGGGATGTGGTCAACCTGTACAATTTCCGATTTTACCTCGGCCACTGATTCGATTTGTAGATTTTCTCGACTCAGCCCTCGACGAAGAGCGAGGTTGGCAGCAGCTTGACGCTTCTTCTCTATCGCCTCGTCTTCTTCCAATTCTAGCCGCAATTCTTCCCGTTGCAGGTCCTCGAGGGATGGCGCCGGTAGCAAGGTCGGACTTGGCGGGCCAGAATTTGAATGCCGACCTTGCTTTAGTGATGGCCTTGTGGAATCTATCGTCGTCCTCGACTCACTCCGTGATATCTTATAACTTGCTATGCGTTTCCCCTTGCTACTTTTAGTACGACTACTTGATCGATCATCTGCATGATCTAGTGCGATGGTGAACTCGTCATCCAGGGGCACAGCGTCTTCTTCCCCTTCTTCATCGCTGGGGAACAGGTCACCTCGAGACCGAAATGAATCACTGGTGTCTCCGCTCCCGGCTGTACCGCTCCGTTTCCTAGTCTGCGTCGGCAAGTCGTTTTGATGTATTGTGCTATGGTTATCAGCGCCTAGTAATGGCTCGCGTTCGCCCTCTCCTGTATGTTTCATGGATCCCGGGTGTTCCTGTAGATTGGCTGCGCTAGGCTTGTACCGCAATGTACCTCCTATTTTGAATGGTAAACGACCGAGAAAGCCGAGAGGCGCGGTGCTGGGGATGATGGTAGGGTCCTCGTGGCCACTAGCTCTTCTCCGAGAACCCCGAGTGCCATAGCTCATGCCGCGAGCCCTAGTCCTCGGCTGTTCCTGAATTTCGCCGGCCTGGCCTTTCCGCTTTCCTGAGCCTGCTACTAAGCGGTCCCAATCCTCGGCGCGCCAGCCGGTTAGGATTCCCCCGCTCTGATCGCCGAACTCCTCATCCCAATCGTCGTAGAAATCGAAGCTGAACTCAGCCGCTCCTCGTGCTCGTTGGCGTTCTCTCGCTCTTCGGGCACGTTCCTCGCGATCGCCCAGACACACTGCGGTACAGTTATCAAATGCGGAAGCAACAGAACCGAGGCAAGGCGTGACGTAGGTATGCCCAAAGCTCCAGATACCGGCTGCGGCGTTCTCGGTGACAGTTTCGGTCGTCTGCGAGATCTGGTTCCAGCGTTGCCGAAGACGCGGATCTTCGAGGAAAGCGGCCATACTTTGACGAATGGCAACGTGTATAGTCTATCGTACTGCCTGAAAGCAATCGATGAAGTGCAGGAATTGCGGCGAAAGGAGGTCGGGATGGGGTTGAGGCAGAGAGCGGCGGAACGATTGGGGATTCGGTCTGACACAATTTCTCTTGTTTTACGATTACGCAGAATATCAGCGGTCAGTGCAGCGCAGGGCTTGCAGTAATCGTAGGTTGTTCATCTAGGCAATTGAAGAAGAAAAACAGAAGAGGAAATAATAAAGAATAGAAAGTAATCTGACTACTCAAGAATGCAATAGTCAGATTAAGGCTCACAAACAAGCGCAACGGTCAAATGCCTAAATAAGTGGTGAGGATGGTTGTTTGATTGGCAGAACCCACTTCGTCATGAGCTTAAAGGCGCAGTGACGGGGCGGGATCAGGCTGGGGGGCTTTGGGGGGATTCTAAAATTTGGGAGTGCTGATGCGGGCGTTTGACGGTTAGACTAGACGAAATAGGGATTCGGGGATGGGAGATGGGAGATGGGTGGTGGAGCTTGGTGCATACATGGAAATGCAGGGACTCGGGGACTAGGTTAGGTGAAGAGGGATAGCATATAATATGTGTGTATAGGAGCCGAGTTCTGTCTACAAGGTATGTATGTAGGTAGGTAGGGTATAAATGGCGTGTATAGGTGATGGGTAATGGACGTATGGATGTATGGATGTCTGGATGTATGGGTGTCTGGATGTATGGGGAGGAGGCGGGAGAAATAATGCTGAACAAAGTCTAAATGAGTTGACGATACGAATGCGAAAGCTGTGATGACCTCATTCTTTTCTATTCGGTACCTACACTATGTACCTACTAACGAGTAATGAAGGCCTTCCATTACATGTACACATTTCTGTTGTACTGGTCGACCTTCTGTCAATGAACCCGTCACCCCCACCTTTTAGTTTGCCAGCTGGCTTCCACCCACCCAACCACTCCTTAAGACGTTAACTTCTTTCGGAGTTTTCGAGGCGGTGAAGGATGGCAAGAAGCACAAGCTTGCCGGTTGCGAACCCATGGCTGCACTCTTCCCTTCAAGCCTTCGAGCCTTCAAGCCTTCAAGCCTCAAGCCTCAAGTCAACAATACCCATTATGCCTTAGCCATAGCAACCATATCACCATCAAAGAAATCATCTCACATCACCCGTCTCTCTTTCACCCATCTTCACACACAGACTCTTCTCTTGTCACAATCTTGCATTCCCCCTGCCGATTGTTCGACTTGCTCGACTCGTCTTTCACAACACTCTGGTTAGCAACGCAGCTATCTACCAACTCTTCCACAGCACCTTGTTCAAACGCACACAGCCACACATTCTCTGCCGTCACTACGCATATATCCATGTCCGATCTTCATAGTGTGCGTGATGCTTAACGCGGGGCCCCAAGGTGGTTGGGGCGCCAACGCGACTGTTGCTCCTCCCAACCGTAAGTCCATGGATTTCCTTTCGTCGACGATGAGCCGCAACCATTCGACCCTCGACGAGAACGTTTCCCCATCTACGAAAACACTATTATTTCGGCCTATGGGCAACCGAACCAACCCTACTTGAGAGAATCGGCATCAGACGCCTACTACCACAACCCTCTTCAACACCAATAGCATATGCTTTCGCCACAAGCAACATCCAGATGCCTGTTTAGACGGCCTATTCCGCGTATATACGAGGGTTTAATGCACTACCCGGGAGCCCTCGTGTTCCATAGACTTTATTATGGGAAAGCTTCAACTTCAACATTCACATCGAACTTCTGCAACCAAGAACCTGGCACTGACATATCTCTTAACCCATAGCCTTCAGCGCGGCAACGCCTCCGCCACCTGGAAATCCGTTTGCTAAGCCGCCGCCGAATCCTTTCTTAGAAAGTAACAAGATCAACGCTCAAGCACCCATACACAACCCATTTGTGGCATCCGCCGCAATCGCCAATCCTTTCACTCCGTCGTTATCCGCGTCTCTGAAGCGATCGGCATCGCCATCGCTCAATAAAACAAAGAACGCCGCCAGTTCTTGTAATCCATTCAAGTCTGTTATACAAGGAATACCAGCGCAGGGGTTGCGGCCGTCCAAGCCGTCCACGACTATACGTCAGTCGTCTCCCGGGCAGATTAGCAATGGCTCAAGTAAAGTCGCTGCATTTGTTCAGCCGGCATGGCCTGACGAATCCAATACACCCACAATGCCGGTACTAAACTCTGCGCATCCCAAGAAATGGACAAGTGGTTTAAATGGACAGGGCAGTGCGTGGAATATTCGCAGCTCATCCGCCCCTAGGGCCATAGCTGGAAAACGGGGTCTAGCCCCTGAGAATGGCTTGAATGATCAAAATACGGTTTCTCCCGGGGCCACAAAACATCCTTCCAACACGCACGACGGTCGTTCTCATCAATTAGCGAGCAAGATTCAACAGCAGCTTTCCAAGGATCGAATCAAACCTCCTCGGTGGCCTACAAACCCAGGGAGTCACACGCAGCGCCAGGCCATGGAAAACTTTCGAGAATCTTACAAGTTATACAGAGAAAAGGCGAGGAAATCGTTAATAAAGGCAGGACTGATTGACGACCCTGAACAAAAACGCACTCTGCAGCAGGCACTGGACTTCCGAGGAATATCCGAGGAAATGTGCCCGGAATGGGAGAAGATTACGAGGATCATCGAGTACGATGTAAGGAACCCGGAAAAGGCTCATGACGACTCTGGCGATCTTGTCGCGATACCATCATTAATGGTCAAAAGACTGGCTCGATCCGCAGCGGGCCAAGACGCGCCGCTTCCAATGGATGTTCGCTCTTTTGCCACGCTTCGAAAAACTCTAGATTACCTTATCAACGATTTGATCCCCGAGGACCATCTTCTACCGTCAAAGCATAATTTCCTCTGGGATAGAACACGGGCTATCCGAATTGATCTATCTGTACAGAAGTACAATCTAACATCAGACGAGCGGACGGATCTCGTATATTGTTTGGAGACCATTGCCCGCTTTCACGTTACAGCCTTGCATCTTCTCTCACAGGACGGTTTCGCCGCCGAAGACTTTTCTGAACAACAAGAAATCGAACAGTTAGGGAAGACCCTCATTTCCCTAAAGGAGCTGTACGACGACTGTGCACAGCAAGAGATTGAATGTCCAAATGAGGCTGAATTCCGGGGTTATTATATCGTTTTCAACGCCCGCAACCCATCCATCAAGGAGACAGTGGAGGGATGGAGCAGTCGCCTTTGGAATTCCGATGGAATTCGCACAGCAATGTGTTTGGTTGAGTCTCTGCAAAATACCTGGTCTCTACAAGGACCTTTGAACCCATCTGCGCCCACAGAACTTGCTTTGGGCGCAGCAACAATTTTCTTTTCTATAGTTTCTTCACCACAGATTTCATACACGATGGCCTGTTTCGCGGAAATTCATTTTAACGATGTTCGAAAGTCTATACTCCACATCATAAGAAAATCTTACTCTAGGCCGAGGGACGGACCCAAGGACATCACGCCAGCTTTTTTGAAAGAGCGGATGTGTTTCGATACTGAAGATGAGGCCGTCGACTTTGCGCAGAAGCACGGTATCATATTTGGTCAAGATGGTACCCACCGCTATGCGATTCTCAACTCTCGACAATCTATCGAGGATCCACGTATTCGCCACGCATTCTCTCAAGACATTGTAGAACGCAAACGGTCGGGGCGTTCCCTTCCCGATATTATTCATCAAACCATATACCGAGATTATAAAGACGAATCCCTAACTACGAGCTCAGAAGAAAGCTTGTTTGTTCCTGAGGTGGAAAACACTTCTTCTGATACATCTGATAGCTTCACTCAAGACAGCGAGACAGATAGCTTTGATTCGCATATCCCCTCTAGTTCCCCGAGTACTATCAACGCTCAATCACCATTACAACCGCAAGTTGCAATCACCTCATCCTCAAAGATTAACCAATCGGCCTCCCAAATCAAGCCCCCAACTACTACAACGCCTTCTTTCGCTCCGTCCCCGCCAACATGGGTCTTAAATCATAAAACGCCTAGCAGCCCGCTAAAAAGCCTAACGTCGGTCACTACAGTACAGAGTGATGAGAGAAGACCCCTCGACGCCGATACATCGACACCAAATCAAAACAGCAAGGGGGGTGTTGCTTTAGACAATAACAAGTTTACTACGTCGAGTAGTGAAACTTCTCCGAGCATC
The DNA here is from genome assembly GCA_037356035.1 of Xylaria sp. Z50. Lineage (NCBI taxonomy): Eukaryota > Fungi > Ascomycota > Sordariomycetes > Xylariales > Xylariaceae > Xylaria > Xylaria sp. Z50. The sequence continues at coordinate 257,962 of JBAWJU010000040.1, forward strand.
TTTTCTTTTCTGGATCCTAACAAAGGATTGTCAACACCTTTCCCTGGCTCTCCAAAGCCATCTTTGTTCTCCAGTATTAATGCCGGGGGAAACTCACCTAAGGCTGCAATCAAGCCAATAGCTACAATATCGTTGAGCCCTCTACCACCCTCTAGCCTCCCTACCTACACCCAAAGCCATGACATCTCGAACGATCGGCCCTTGTTTCAAAACGCGCCATCTACAGCCCACTCGAGCAGCACTGGGTCTGTTTTGGGTAGGTTGAACGTTCTTTTTCTTAGTTCGCGAAGGATCTACAGCTTCTTTCACCACATCCGATAGACTTCTGTAGCATCTCATCGATTTCAACTAACACCAAAATAGTATCGAATTCGACCTTTTCGCGAAAGGTTAACTCGAGCGTTTCATTTACTCAACAAGACACAAACACAAATAAATCAGTATCAACAACTAGGATGCTGTCACCACTACCTAAGTTGGAGACAGGGAAATCAAGTCATACCCAAAGGACGCCGAGTGCCACAACTTCAACCATTATGATTCCTAAAAATGATCCAATGGGCGACTTTACTCGATGGTTCGTCCTAGCAGATAAAGGTTTAATGGAAGAGGAACTGGAAGCCCTGGCGGTCGAGCATATACTGAGGCCTACGTGGGAGAATTTTCAAGCCGCTGAAGAGGACCGAGTTCGACGGGAAGAGGATGAGAAATCCTGGGAACAAGCGCTCGAATTTCGACGTTACAGCTTAAAAATCACCTTCTTCTACCGCTGGCGTGATATTACCCGGAAGCGAAGGGTCATTAAGCGTATTCGGCTTGAAAAGGAAAAGGCCCGGAAATGGAATTCTCCGCAAAATAAGACAGAGCGCGAAGCCATCGAAAGGGCCAAGAGGGATAAGGCGGTTCAAGAGGCGAAGGAACTTGTTGGGAAGAGGACCAGGGAGCATGCACAGGAAGTAACGCGAATCCGAGAGTCGACACAACCCAACCAAAGCCTCGAGGAAGCTCTATTAGCCACAGGTGTGTTCAGCGGAGTACGAGATGAAAGCGCAGCGGCGCGTCACGCAGCCCGGGATGATGACGTCGATTCCGACCGCGACATGCTTCCGGCAGAGAAGCTACGATTGCGCTCCGAGAATCAGCGGCGACGGAAACGTGGGTTACCTCCCTTGAAACGATTTCCGGAGTCAAAAGCCTACAAAGAAGGCTCAAAAACTGCTATGCTTCGGGCGATCTCGAGCGGCACCGGTCGGGACTCTTTATCTATGTCAACTGGTAGCTTGCGGAATTCGACATTTAGCTCTAGTTATCGGTCAAGCCTTGGGTTTAATCCGGGTCGAGTTGCAAAGTCTCGACCGAATATTTCAGATCCTTATTGGCGCATGAAGGCGAACGGACTAGTACTGATGCCCAATGGAGAGTATCTTCACGAGACACTTGCACTACCCATGATCAGAGAAGGAAAAAGGTATCCAGGACTGGGAAATTACGGTCTGCCGCCCGACGAGTCTTTTACCCCGAGCCAATCACCGCCCCCTGGTCTAAACACAGATCCAGACTCCGTTTCACCCACTCCGGTCAGGTTCTTGGGAAGCAATCGAGCAAGTCGATCCCCATCCACTAATGATGGAGCTACACAGAAACGTAAGCGCGGCCAGGCTGAAGATGACGATCTGACCGCATACCGGAATGAAGCACCCGCAAGTCGAAAACGAGCTAGGAGCAACGATTGTGACATTGCAACTACCCCGAGTGCAGATCAGGATTTTCTTGATAGCATCGCGAATCTGCTCGACAAGGTCAACGCTATCACTGGGTCATCAATATCATAGGATCCGAGGTCAACACGGGACTGATTGATAGTAAATATGGGGACCCGTCATATCTGCTAAATAAATAAATTGTCCACAGTTTGGAGCACAATCGTCCTTCTTTTCACAGTACATTTTTGCATCAATCGGCTCAACGGCGTCTGATTTGGGGCATGGCGTTTCAATACGTGGCATTCTGGATTTTTCACAGCAACAGCGCGTGCAGAGAAAACCGGAAATGGAGCTGCGAAGGAATAAATGAAATGAATCCCGCGAGAGAAAAGGCGTTTATCATTTTCTCGAGCCTTTTTTTCTCACTTTTTGTTGTCTTATTTTGTCTTTTTGGATTGTGGTGATCAAGTGTGTGGTGCTGCCTCCTTTGTAGTAAATGACGAATGATGATACCCCAAACATACCCAACGAGCAGGAGAGTTGTGGTGAGGATGAGAGAATCAGACGATGTAGCAAGGGAGTAAGGCGGGTGGGCGGACTGATGGGAGGAAATGTACATTAGCTGGCCTAGAAGATGAGGCCGTGGTTGTGAATACAGGATGTCGCAGCAATTCATTCTGCATGACTATGCAATGCAATTGCACCAACGCTAGTGCTCAGCCCCTTCTGGTGCTTTAGCAATGCGGTCTTTGACTAATACGTGATCATATTCGCGCGTTGCGTTGTCCAAATTCGAATACCGCCCAGAGGTAGTAAGTTTGCACATCGAAGGACTAATACAGACTTGTTTTAGATGCGCAGAATTCATCTTGTCGTCTATTTGGGTATACCCTCAAACGCTTATCGACACCTTCTATCCGTCTAGTGAGCACCCTCGCTACCCCCTATATACACATTCATTTACTCTAATATTTTCACCGCTACGTCGTTAATCATTATTACTCTCAGGCAAGCTAACATCCAAGGCCCAAGATACCCCATATGCATGCGTTTGTATACCCCATTAAGACCCCCCTCTAGCTTGCGACGAAATCCAAACCTCAATTTACACCATGTCTCTATCTGCGCGCTCACTGGAGCGATCCGTCGACCTGCGGCGATTTGAGGTCCTCCGGAGCGTGCCCATCGAACGGCCGAAAAGGCCCTTATTATTGCCCTTGCCGCTTCCGTTTGTCGGAGGGCGGTCAAGATTGCTCAAACTAGTCCTAGTGCCGGTATTGGGACCGGAAGCCGGCTCCTCGTTGATTCGTGGCGGGAGCTGCGTAGATGGGATGTTGTTACCTGGTATCCGGCGGGTAGCGAACACATCTTGGAACATATCGCTATTATCGGCGGTGGTTCGAGAATTAGCCCGTCGTCGGGTCGCTGTGAGCAAGGCAGGATCTACCGACGGCTGTTGATTCTCATCTTGATACGACGGAGGTAAAATATTGGTCTGATAGATGGGGAAGTCCCTGCCGGAGATCTGGAATTGTTTGCGTGGCTGTTCGATACCTAGTGCCACCATCTGGTCCATCAGCTCGATGGCGAATTTGTTATGGCGGGTCAGGCGTAATAACTCGTTTTGAAAACTTGATTTGTGGAAGCAAATGAAGTTGACCGTCATACTGCATGCCTCCTCGAAGCTCACGAGCTCGGTGATGATCTTGCTAGTGTAATCTCGTTTGTTGGCCAAAACATACTCGGTCATACGGGCCTCGAGCTCGCTAATCACGGACGAAGGGGTTCCATATCTGATTTGAAGCGTGAAGATATCGGCCAGCGATCCACTTCGTCGATGATTTAGGATGAATAGAGTGTTCAACACCGAGTTGGGCGCCTGAACAATATGACCCTGCATCTTTTTAAACTCGGTGTATAACAACGAAATTTCGGTGACGTAGTAATCATCGCCCTGCAAAGTCGATCCAGTACTGCCATAGATTGTAACACGATCGCCCACGTCAAACGGATGTTTGACAAAAACGAAGATGATCGATTGAAGGAATTCCTGGGCCGTGGCTTGTAAGACCCAGGCAAGACCAAGGACCGCAGTACCAGCTGATGCCAATGCGGCGGCGGTATATGGAGAAATCGTTGAGATAAAAACAATGACAGCAACGATGAGGATGATGAAGAAGAAGACTCTATCTAATTTCGTGATAACGGAATCTAGATCTTTGACAGAGGCGGCAATCGCCTTCTTCTCACGGTGAACCTCGTCGACAAAAGCTTCTAGTTCTTCCATAGAAACGTCTCCATTAAGATCACGATCAAATAACATGAACGCAGCCTCTGCTTGTTCGGGAGTCGGGAACGCATGGTTCAAATCCGCAGGTAGGAGGACATCACTACCATTCTGGGCGTACGTGCGGAATAGTCGGCGTGCTAATACTTGGGCTGAATTCGAAGTGCGCAGCAATTCGGTGACCACCTTGCGCGGATGATTGCTCAGTTTAACTTGCCGGCCAGTGAAGTCGCCAGCTACACGGTTCGTTATATCACCAATCTTGGTAGCAACTTCGCGCGCGTTGTTGGCAATAAATCCTAAAGGTGTCCTGACCCCAGAACCGGTCTATTTCAAGAGTTTATAGTTAGTAATCGCCGTTGATCTCAAGAGTCTTCACCCTAGGGTACTGACCTGGCCTCCCGTGACTTCCGCTTCTGAGACCAGCCGGTCTTTTGAATGCTCATAAAGATAGACAAGATACCTATATACTGTGTAAGATAGAGACGACATTGCGTGCCGTGATTACTTACGCAATGCTTTGTTTGTTCACTTCAATGCGATTCGAATACGTTCGCTTATGGAAAGATGCGGCAATCCATTGAATCAACACTTTCTCAGCGAAGTTTAATATTGCCAGTACGAAGAGGGCGATGATAATTTTATTTACCACGTCGATCCATTTAATATTGGGAAATGGTGTATCGGCCTCATCTGGAACCCGTGCCCGGACCTTGTGGTTGTTCAGAATGGGAAGAACCGAAATAAGGAGGGCAAGCAGCCAAAGAAAGAGGCCAAGGTGAAGCTCGAGTTGGCGGCCAATATCTCTCCACTTAGAATAGCTCCCAGAACCGGCAATCTTAGCTCCAAGTCCCAAAACGTATGGCAAGGCAGAGCAAACGATCCTTGCTAGCCAGAGAGACAACCAAACAACTTCCAGCCAAATGCCAAACCATAAGAGCTCAACACCCCCAGGCCCACCGATGACAGCCTGAGAGTCAGGGTCCAAGAAGATACCCAAAAATATAGGAATCAACAAAATGATAGTCACAGGTAAACTGTAGAGGAAATACCGAATGACGCGAGGCAGGTTCTTAACCAGGTCATAAGCCTTCTTAACTGTGGTTGGCTGTTGAGGCGGTTGCTCAACGGTCGTGGCCTGTATAGGCTTGTTGAAAACATCCTCCTTCTCGCTCTCATTTGTGCGCGCCCGTGAGCGAGAGCGGTGGATATTAGCACCCTCACTGCTAACAGCGCGCTCAACCTGAAGCAAGGTCAAGTCATCCACCAGCTGATTGGCCTGGTCCAGAGATCTGGCGGGAGATAAGTGGTGGGGTTCTGAGGCATGATGGCGGTCGGGTTCATGGGGAACCCCTAAATGCCTAGGTCTCTCGTCCGGGCGTTTTTCTGGATCGAGGTGATCCGAGACGGTGGGAGCATACGTTTCGGCGGGCGAGCTCTTTTCGTTTAACGCCATGCTGATTGAATCAACACATCGAAGGAACTCGGACTCTTCGCTAGTTTCGGTTGAAATATTTGTATATCAATGATGTTCAGAATGACGTGTTGGAAGCAAATGACAAGGGCAATCGGTATTGTTGAAAACAAAAGTGAGGGTTATGGTTTACAAACTAGACGGCGTGTTCCATCAAGCTGAATTAAGAAGTGTAGACACAGGCTCGTGTGTATGCGTATGTATAATTAATGTGGTATATTAACGAATGCAAGACCAAAGATATACAACACAGAGAGTGACGTGATGATAGCTCTGTCCGCTCACTCCAGAGCCCTACAATAGGTCCAGTAGGGAGGGTGTGAATTTTCCGAGTACAAAACGAATGGAATATTTGGAGGGTTGAAAACGAGTTGTCCCAACTTCGTCACGTACAGCAGGTAAGGCAGGAGGATGAGAAGTAGTAATTGAGACGCGGTAGTGGCGACAGAAGCAGGAGGCGGCAGCGGCTTCCCCTAAGCTATCGAACCAAGCAGCCAAGCAGCGAACAAACATGACGCGCGCCCGTTCTCCCTTCTACTCCATGTACACTAGGTGCTGTCTTCTATTCTGTTGGGGCCGGCCCACACGGTATCCACGGACGGACGATGGGAGAGGGAGAGAGAGGGTAAATAACGGTCACGGATAGGGTATGAGTAGCTAGCAGTTGCACTTGCTGTACTTGTGCGCCCAGGTGGATAATCGGCGGGGTATACAGCATACACTAGCGTACGTGCGTACACGGCTACAGAGCGGGTCGGCGGATCGGCGTTGGACGATGTTGAATCAGGAACAAACTTTTCGAGCTTTTCGTTTACAGGTGGAGTCTAGCTTGCCTCACAGGCAAGGACATGACTTCACATCACTGCCAAAGTCGGTATAGATACCGACGTATGGTAGACACTGCCTATACTGTAGTGTAGTAGTGTACTTGTGGTGTAACAGCGTAACAGCGTAACAGTCCAACACCCGTGAGAGGCACCGTTGTCCCGGCTAATGAGAACATCACCAGATAAGCACAGTAAGAGAAATACATATATACACGAAGTAATGCACTGTAGGTAGCACTCAACCAAGATCTTACAACCCCCGACTATCAAATCTGATTTCTGTAGTGTACCATTAATCGATCCCGGTGTTGTGGGCAACCAAGAAACCCAATCTAGCTCACAATCCCCAAAAAAGAGATAAGGTACACTCAATCCCTTTTTTAACACCTGTCTAGGTGTTATTAGGTTGGCTACATGATTCCTTTTTTTTCTTTAGAATGAACTCTAAACGTGTCCAATTAATCACATACGATCCCCTCCCCTTCCCCCCACGCTAATATCATGATCCTAGTGTAGGCTTGCCAGGCTGGCCTCCCAACTGATTCATGTCGAAATGCAAGGGGCATCGACGCCACCGACGTCAGTGCCGCGCAAAGCGGCCACCAACTCGGCGCAATTCACATGTTTTACTTATACAGCGCTGATCTTGCACCATTCTTACAGTGGTATCACACTTGAACGCCTCGTTCCTTTCTGTGTTCAACATTTCTCTCAATTCTAGCATACTACATCTACGATACATGGCTAGATAGGTACTTCACACAATCGGATATACCTTCAAAACCTAGACTCTAACCAGGTTACACTATACGGAGAGCTGCAGTGTGTACAAGACCCCTGCATAAAACCCTACAGATCTGCATTATGGACAGTAAATATTTATCGCCAAGAGATTCTTACCCCCCCGCACCAACACCGGAGTGCTTATCCCAAAAGGCCTCAAGTATAATTATCAGCGTGCATTCAACTAATGTTCGATGAAGACAGAGAGCATCATAACTGCTTATGCGCCTCTTGCTTTCATTTCCTTCTCGGGAATTTTACAAATCAATCATATTCAAGAAACCATCTCGGATAATTGGTTCCGTGCCACGCCCTCCCGTCGGGGACTGACGTCATGCCACATAATCCGAGCACCATTCAGAGACACATGCATACAGTTCAGCATACCCTCCCGGACTCCCGTCGAATCCAGTTAGCTGAATGAAACAGAATTATAAGGCAGCCACTTTTCAATTGCCCATTGCCGCCTCAAGTTTTACGCGAAGATAAATACGATTCAGAATATACTACATAATATGTCGCACTATTTTACACTATATGACTAGCCGAAAGTAATTTCTCCGCACCGGCCTCTTCCAGGAATATGATTAGTTGCCCACGGAGAGAGCTCTCTCTCCACGATCTGAACAAAGTTTGAATTTGCAAAAAGGTCTAGAACAACGGTATCTATATCCGGATCTTGTAAGGGTGTACGGGGAATGCTCCACGAGCACTCTCTTCTTTTGACTAGCAAGCGCTGAGCCATAGTTGTGTACTCAACACTATCTCATAGACGGCTAGCTCGTACCATAGCCTAAACTACTCCCCAGAATATTTTCGATACCATCGAGGTTCTTAAGTAGCATCGAATTTTGATAATTGTCGAAATACTCTTAGCAACTAATCACTGCCAATGGACGATAGGCCCTTAACTAGTCTTCGTCTATCCCTATAATTGACTGTGTAGGTAATATATAAGATACAATGTTCCAACTGCGTTTCAGGAATACATCGATTCCATCTTATATAATATTCGGCGCGGTATCACATATACAACACGACAAAAATAGTCTCCCGTGTGTAACACGGCCGCCTCCGAAGTGCCACAAATAGCCGAGGAATTGATATGTCAAATGAGGCTTCTCTAATGCACGGTCCCTCTATAATTCTCACGCATATTTATGTTTTTAATTGTTTTTTTATAGTCCGCGCTATGGCTCTTTGCTAGTCATACAGTTTGGTCTCGGCATATTTGGTCACTTTTAAATGCCCATGCAGTTAACTGATGTTCTCTTAATACTCAAGATAAGAGCTGCGACTGATCATATACGCATACCGAGATACAGTACCACTAGTCAGCAGATTTCGGGTGCTTGGCACGACATTTAACCCTAATGGCATGTTGTCTGTCGATATATATATATACTCATGTAGTGTAGGAAGCCAACCTAGGTTTATCCCTGGTTACTAGTTGCATGTACTTGGGCTATGTATTTTATATCGAGAACACCATCTGAAGGAGTTCAGATCAATGACACCGTAGCTGAGATAAGGGCAATGGTGTAAACTAACGACTAGTGCTCGAAATACCAAGGGAGTCTTCGAGGGTAGCATATATAAAAAGGCTTTAATTTAAGTTCCGAGGCAGTAAATTCTAGAATATGAGGGTGAAGTATATCAATAAACCCAAACGCGTATGTAAAGACGTTTAAATCTCTATCCGTAGGCCTTCTAATCTGAAACGGGGGACTATTGTGAAGGCTTGCAATGCCATTCCCCTCCTTACATTCAATATATCGCCGACATTTTCAGTCGCTTATTCTTATCCCGGCCCGGTAAGAATGGCTAGAGCTCATAATGGACCCGGTACTGATGTGATCGTGGTCTAGCCGCGCATCAACCCTTGAAAATCCTATGCGTTCAGCTTCCGGCCCGTTCTTCCCGCACAGCGTGCGTCATTACGTCATTGAGGGAGTTGAAAGTCACGTATCTATCGAATGGTTCAAACGCTACTACTTGAAGGTCCGAGAATTCCACGACAATGTAATAATTTATAGTATAAGACAATTTGAAAAGCAAGAAAATAGGGAGAAATGTTATATCTGTTTATTCAATGTCTAGCGTAACGTTATTTTTTCATTAATTATAACTACATACATCTACGGTATGTCTTTACGACGGCTAGGGTCATTTACTTTCAGATTTTTCAAGGCCTTGTTTATATAAATACGTTAAAAAGGAATTCACAGAAATTTCACTCACATTATGGTGGCCAAGCGATGCACTCAAAAAGGTATATGTATTTATTTAAGCCATAATGATCGATAATTCTCGACGAAACAACCTTAATTGTTATGCATAAACGCTGCGCTGCAAAATGCAATGATAGATAACAACATTAGTATGTAATGCCGCGAATATTTTGGCAAAGTCCATCCTATCAGTCCATCCTTCTCAAGCTGAGATGGAATGCTGACAGGCCGCAACAGGAATCGTGATGTATATACAGGCGAGAAAGGGTATCAGGAAACTCAGTATATGACTCTCTGAGTAGACTTATAGACCTTGCTTACTTGTTGGCGTTGTTTTAATGCGTTATTAGCTTGTGATTCTACTGATTCATCTGGGACGGCTATTGATACTTGATATTTCTAGCCTCATGTATCTCTTTAGCCGAAATCTCGATGCTGTCAAACTGAGTCTTTAGAGGTACCTATCACAACACAAAATTATAGGCATGCAAAACATACTGAAAAACAAGAACCATGATGTATCCTAACCGTGTCTAAACGGGCCACCTAGTCGAGCTTACCGGCTATTAGCACACTCGACAGTTTCACAGCTCCATGACATAAAACAAATAAGTTCTTGTATAGAGTAATAGTTAGTTACGAGGTTTCTAACAACTTCGTGCATCAACAGATGTCATATCATATCCCCATACTAGCAGTCCTGACAGACAGCAAGCTCAACAAGACCGACAACGACGAGGATGGGGACGATGATAACGATGACGACGACAGTGATGACACTAAAAAAATCAAATCCTGCTATTCAATTATAACTAATTACTTCGGGGAAATTAGAATAGACTTTTCTAAGTTATTCCTTTTAGAAGCGTTTAAATTAATTATTTTTATCAACCCTTTTTCTGTTAAATATTCTTTATTTTTCATTAAATGCACCATTTATTTAATTAAAAAAATATTTTAAATTCGAGAAATCAAGAGATATTTTGCAAAATGAGGAATAGCTGTATCTAAAAGTGAGTCTATAGAACGTACTTGATAATTAACACCATTTTTTCTATTACTAGAATACCAATGTCTTGAAAAAAAGATTTTATCGCAACTGCGATGATGAGGGTGATACCCTCTGCTCGGTCAGGAGAAGGAGGCATCAGATCGATCATCAGGACCATGATCAGATGTGTGATAGTGCGCCACCAGGTATGGTGTGCGTCAACCCGAACACCAAAGCAAACATACGACTAGACTTCTCCTACATGATCTCCTCCACCTCCCAGAGCTGCCCTTATAACCCTACCCTCGCCTACCCTCTCCTACGCCTCTCAATAAGTCTCTCTTCGGCCCTATAATTATTCTAATCAGGCCGTAAGCTCCTAGGTCGCTATAAGTTTGTCCCATAGAACACACAATGTCGTTAGTCGCATCCGCGACAAGGCTATTCATGTTTGTTTGAGGAGGGGATTAAGGAGGAGATGGACGAAGAGGATTAGGAAGAGGAGTCGGGTGAAGATTAGTTGGGAGGGTAAAATGGAGGAGGGTTTAATCCCGGAGGAGTACAAGGGCTAGGAAGAGGGATGGGCGGCAAAGACATGATTATTTCTGGTTTGCTTTTTTTTGTTTTCGAACTCTGTCTGTTTCTTAGTTGAAATAACTTTGTCGAAATAAACACGAAACTAACAAGTAAATGAGGTGAGTTTATATACATTCGACCCTATCAAACAATATGCATCGTTTATAGGGAGAATCTAGTTCTAGTTTAGAAGTAATAAACTGTATTTTTAACATATTTGAATATTAAAGAAACATTGTTTCCGATCATACAACTCACACAGTTCCATTCAATAGTCGTATGGTCTAATGGTTATGATTTCTCGTTCACAGTATGTGCACATTGTCCCGAGAAGGTTCCGTGTTCGATCCACGGTACGACTATACTCCAACTTTTTAGTGCTTGATACGGAGAGGGCTATGAGCTGTTAGTCATAAGTTAGAGGAACAGGCTCGCTTTACAACGGCCAGCGATACCTTGCTTTTTTCTGTAAACTTCTTTGATGTTTCCTTGTGGTTTTAGGCAATTCTCTTATCAGTTACTTTACTAACTAATTCGAGGCCCCCTACCCCCGGTCTCTTAAACGCCGAAAGTATAGTTTATCTACCCAGGATATGCACATTGAGAGATGTTTTGATATTGAAAACTGCAAATGAGTTGGGGGTAGGTATAGTGTTTTAAATACGACTGTGCAGTGAACCCGCCCGAGTCTCATAGGAATAGCTAGATTGAATTTGATCAGAAAGGTGAGCACCAAATTCCCCGTCATCTGCTGTTAAAATTAACTAACATGTTATGTTAGATCTTCGTCGTGGTGTATACAGTATTAGACAGGCGATCTGTGTTGCAGATCTCCCTGAAGTGTGAGGTTTGGTAATTGCCCCTCTTTCGAATAGCGCCGGCCAACCGGGGCCATTCTACCCACCGTGTTATGAATTTCGTTGAGGCCTTCTGGCGAGAAAAGGCAGCCTTGCATTTGTCCTATAATAAATTTGGTCTCTACCTGGTTCATTCTCATGCGATTCGCAGGAGTACCCGTTAATTTCCATCGTCCAAGTTGGTCCCCCCCCCCAAATATGATGTTTGGAGGCAGTTAAATGCTGGGTTTACCTGAAGGTTTCTTATTATTACGCTTCTAAATTTCCTATTCTCCTGCTTATTTCGCTGGACTGTGTGCTGTAGTTGACTAATCAGTTGTATGGTGAATCTAGATTCGGGTCTTAAAACGTATCTTGGAGGTACAAGCAGGGAGATAGATCTCTAGGCAATAACTGGTGGGTGGGTGTATACCCCAATATATGAGGCGCAATAAGTATGACATCAAAATCAAGATCTTATTGGGTTATTGGCTCGCCTGGTGGCAGATGAATTTCTTTTGCGTAGATTTCAAGAAACGCCATTATGACGTAACTACCTAATGTGATACCTGAAAGAGAGGTATAATAGGGCTCTCTGGAAATAGATTTTTAAGTTTATGTTTTCTAAAATTTACCTTTTCTGAAGCAAGTCACATAATTAAGAAGCTCACATCAATAAATCAACCACTCTGAGAATCAACAATATATCATGGAGTCTGCAGGTTCAAAATCAGTCATGTCGCGAGATATGCAAGAGATTACTCAAGGGAAGGAGGAAATTTCAAATCAAGTACGAGGGCATAAAGCGAACCTGGCGAACCCAAGTAAGTAATATGTTCTAGTTTCCATCCACTTGCTATTAAGAATCAGAAATATGGAGATTAATAATAGACAATGCTAATAGATGAGCCGAACAGATACGAGTAAGGAGTCGAAAGAGCACAGCCGTCAAGTTATTGATGACCTTGGTGGCGACGCTGCACACTATGGTGACAAGGACCAGCCGCGTTCGAAGGCTGCAGCCGAAGCCATAGATGGGAGTCGTGCGATGTAATGTTGAGGCTATCCCTGTTGTCTTTGCCACTTATCAAAGGTGCATGGTCTTTAGTTGAATTACTGTTGTAATTGGAATCGGATGTTTTCTGCGAAACTAGCTCCCTGATGCTATCCGACTGACGAGCAGTTTGCAACTATCTTTGAGGGCGCAGAGATGAGAATGGGTGTTAGAGTAAATGGATTCAATTAATCGCCGCATTCTGGGTGGGAACTGAAGGCTTAACGATGGATGTGATTGTTGAAAGCCAACTAGTAAATAACCCTTTACCCTTTTCCATCACGAAAATGTCGCTACAGGCTTATATTCGCGTGTTTCCGCCTAAAGAGTAAGTACCTATTATTCCCCCCTGAAGATTTATTGAGATGTTACACGTGGAAGAGGAGGTGGTTATAATTAGTATATTGATAGGTAGGTACCTATCTATTACCTAGTACTTAGGTAGGCATTAGCAGTGGTAGTGTAGCGGCTACCAGTACATTGGTGTGCCTACCTACATAAGGTACATGTGGCACTACCACCAGAAGTCACTGTACCCTAAATGCTGGTCTGGTCCACCTCCCAACCCGGGCAATTGGTGTGCATTAGCTTGTCGAGCTGGAAACAAGCCCGGCAGTAAACATGGGCAATGAACAGGGTATATCTGCTCGCTTACCGTATCATTTCTACGGGTAGGCAGGCTTTCTCGTGTCTCTGGCCCCGCGGTGCTATCGATCTTTTATGAGCTTGATTGACCCCGAATTCATAATGCACTCGAGTGTTACTAGTATACACTCACGACTCTATATATTTCCTAAGCCGAATAAAGAATGCACTACCAAGTAAAACCCAGCCGTGTCCGGCATTTACACATGAGCGTGATCACTTAATGGGTCATCAAAGTTCAGCTCGCTCAGTATGTCCAATAGAAACGGGGATGGCGTATCTCGGGTGTAACATGATTGGCGCTCCTCACCCGACATGGCTTCACCCTGTCTCTGGTGCAAGAGGGCTAGATAGGAGTCTGGACCTGGATAGTCTCTTGTCCTGGTCCTGCTGCTTGGGTTTCCCTTTTTTCTGGAATTCTACGGCCTAACCTGCCTGCCTCCTACATAACCATAACCAAGTCCTTACATATGCATCTTGGCGTCAAACCATCGCGTCCTAGAGTGGCTTGCCCGTCTCTCGTCGCCGTCTTGTGTTAAGGCTTGCTTCCCATCCGCTGTCGGAGAGCTATAGTAGTGGCATAAACGCCATCGGACGATTGGTAGGCCTATTTTCGTTGACATTGAACTCCCGCCAGCAAGCAATGCTGTGTGCTGACAAGACCACGATAGCACCATCGCCTTCCACCGAGGGAACTATATTTTCGATTAGGTGCATGTTCCTTCGACAGGCTCGATTAATCTCGTCTACGCCTCCATTTCCTTTTCGAATTCCCCCAAGACGAGGAGCCATAAGGGTCATGATGATGAGTCTTCCAGAAGGATGGCAGTCTGATTACGATGGTACGCGGTGGCTTTTTCGACACGAGGCATCGGGGGCGGAACAATACCATTTCCCACAAGCTGGAGATGAGTATGCAGGGTTCTTACACGACGTTGGGACCGGGCCTGTTGAGCTCACCCCAGAAGATAGCTTGGCAATCGAGCAACAAGCTAAGCGAAGAAGTATTTCCGGTTGGGAGAATGATGCGAAAAGCGGCACTAGAGCGAGCGGAGGTAAAAGGGAGAAGAAAAAGATTGAAGAGATTGAAGAGGAAAATGGAATTATGAGCGCTACCGGTTACTATGATCCAATGCTTTATCTGGTAGCCTTGAACAATGTTAGCCCGTTGGGGGCAGACGAGGGTGAAAGGACGGCGCAGACGACCAAAGATACTCGCAATGCGGCTCTCGATATTACACCAGAAGCAACACCTCCTAATTCTAATAGTGAGCCGATTCTTAACCAACTTGAAATCCAGCCGCCAAGCACCTCCCTGCTCAATACTCACATGGTTGCTACCGAGCTTCCTAGAGGCAGCCATCAAATATGGTCGCCCGTTGGATATGTCGCCGAGCTTGCTACTCAAGAAACTGTCAAGTGTGCAGAAGAACTTGCACCAGTTGAACTCGATGCAACGTCTTCCGCACCAGTTTCGGTCCGGACGGATATAGCACAAGAGCCAGCCGAGCTACCCACCCACCGATCTCCAGTAGAAGAGAAGGCTCATAGTCCAAAGCCAACACAAACTACGACGCAATTAGTGGATTCATCCTCATTAACATCCGCTTCTTTTGCTTATTTGCCGTCGAAACCCCAAGGAAACCCCATCAATCGCGTCTTGTCAAGCGCTTCGATAAGAAGAAAACCAGTCTCGCCGGGTGTGAACGCGGTCAACCTCGGACAGAACAAATACCAGCCGTGGAAGCCAACACAGGGTGTTGTTGACCAGTCACCTCAAATGCATACCAAGGCTTCCGAAGCATTGCCACAAACATCTGTTCTTCAAAACCAGAACAGTGAGCTTGGGAACATTGACCAGAATAATTTGGCAGGTGAATCATCAGTGTTAGGAGATATTCCTAACGCTTTAGCACCACCCTCGGCCCCCAGCAAACCTGCGCACATCGAGCCTTTAATCACGGATAATGAGGCCCCGCCCGTCCCAGCAGTCTTACAACCGGCTCAACGCCCGATGAAGGACTCCCTTCTTGAAACCGGTAACCAGCAGTTCATACCCGGCGCACAGGCGAGACATGACAGCATCTCGGCTTCGGTTGCAGATCATAGTTTATCATATGCACCATCTGTATTGAAACCTGGTGGCAGTCAGTTGAGCAACAGCCTTCAGGATAGCGAAGGAAGCCCGCAACCTGAACCACCGCATTCTTCCGAGCAAACTCAAGAGAGCGTAGCCTCTCATCGTCCAGAGCACGTAGTACATACTCCCTCTGGACATAATGACCAACCAAGTATTATGAGAATCAACGCCTCCCCGAGTCCGTCGAATCATGGGACCATCTTGCATCAAGAAGGATCCTCAAAGCCCGCTTTTAAACCCTATACACCCGATTCTGGCAAGGCCAATTCGGAGGCAAGCATTAGTGTCGACGGAAAGATCCCTGTGGTTGCGCCATTGAGCTTTGTCAAACGGCATTCTTCACAAAGTTCAGAAGTGTCATCGATTACCCCCGAGATTCAGGACTCGAATCTTCATCTAAACAAGCCAGTCCCCAACCAATCTGACGAGATTTCTGAATTGATATCTGACATCAGTAATTCCACATCTCAAGCTGGTTCTGTACTGGTTATAGATATACAACAATCTAGTGTGGTGGTCCCGGAACAGCCACCCGCTGTCGCCAACATCTCCAAGCCCATTTCAGTCACAGCAACTCCCCCTGCACAAACTCTTGCGATATCTTCTCCAGCTAATGCTGGAATTACAACTACGCAGGGCAGACCAAACGCACAAGATACTCACAACCCATCTCCACCTATTCAAGGACCATCAGCATCATTGCCACTCCAGACCGCAAACCCAGGTAAAGTCTCGATGTCACCAGGACCATTGGGACCTCAAGGCAATACTTCAAATCCCCTGCCCTCACAGACGCCTGTCGTCGTTTCACCTTGTCATAAGCCCTCTCAGGCAAGCAATATTCCACACACAAACCAGGCCCATGGGCTTGGAGTGCACAGTAATCACGCGAACAATACAATTCAACGACTATCTCATGCTCCACAAGCCAACATGACTACTTCGAATGCAAATGCGACTGCTCAAATTCCTACAACAGCACCTGTACAGCAGATACCCTATCAACCTCAGGGGCAAAGTATCGCTTCTCCAAACCCGATACCCAAGCCGCCCACAGTCGGAAATCCCCCGGCTAATACTCAAAACCCAAATTTTCAACATCCAGCTACGGCCGGGCCATCAAGCTACCAGCCCATCGCCCGGCCGCCCGTTGGAAACCAGGTATTGGGCTCAGGGACAGCGCAAGTTTCGTCACATCCTTCTCCTGTGATGCACACTGTGTCGCCCATTCAGAGTCAAGTGTCTTCCCCGGCCCAGTCAATAGCATCTCTTCACATCTCGCAGTCCTCTACCCCGGTTAACACATTTGCCACCATAAATACTGCTACAAACACTAATGGAGGCCCTAATGTTAACATTAACCAAACAACTTCCGCGCCAGTTAGACCGCCGTCGATACCAGTCCATACCTCCATCCAACCGGTAGAGAACACGAAGCCGCCTGGTAGTTCTCAAGCTTCGGCAGCAGGAATCCTACAGGCACAATCAGTCCCAATGGCAAATCAACCAGTGAAACCCTATCCAATGCTTCCCGGACAGGTAACACCTCTTCCCTCACAAATTGGATCGCCTCCTGTCCCGACACCCGTCTCACAGTCAATACCGAATAACCACACAAAACCCACAGCCAATACACAGCATGCTGCTGTTGGGCAACAGCTGACGCAGACACAAACAGGGGGCTCGATGGGGTATCATACAATACCAGGCCAAACGAATCCAACGATGAATTCGTCGCAGGCATATGGTCCAGCTTCATCTCAGGCACAGATGAAGCCACCACAACAATCAGCTCCTCCCCCTCATCCAGGTGTAGCCCATGCTGGAGCACATCAGCCTTCAGTTCATCAGCCACAGCCGCAACAAATGGCATCTTATCCATCATCGATAGCATCTGGTCAGCCTCATAGTCCACAAATGACAGTACCGCATTCGGTGGGAAGTTCACCTGTAGCTGGTCAACCTACATATGCACCACCACCGGTAACACCTACTATCGGACCTCAAGGGAAACCATTCAACTCTGCGCAGGCAAATGCCGCCTTCAAGGTTGCAGGTAAAGGAGTTAGTAAATGGGCAAAGAAAATGTGGAATAATAATACCGTTAAGCAAACCGCGGCTGCCGTTGGCGGTGCTGTTCGTAAGTACCATCAAGTTGTTTCTGTTACTTACTGTTTTTTTGCCAACGCTGGGAGCAAGAACTCGCATTCCATCAATCTTGTATACTACCTAGCTGTTTCATGTGGTTCTAGCGCTCCCGCAAGCTTTGGTTTAAGGAGTGATTGCTGACGTTTAATGTTTAGTGGCCGAGTCCGTAGGGATGAATGGTGGTGTTGGTGCTCAGCTTGCGGGTAATCTCTACGGGAGTGTAAATCGTCCGCCATTGACTCATGCTCAGACAGCACCTCCACAGGCTCACGGCATACCAGGTGCCACTCCCCAATATCAGCCTGTGCAAATAGGCCAGCAGCAGCAGCCAGTGAAAATACAGCCGCTACAGGTGCAGCAACACCATCAACTAGGAAAGCCTCAACCCGGGTACACACACCCGAGCTCATTTCAACGACCACCACTCTCTCAACCACAACTCTCTCAACCACAACTCTCTCAACCACAACTCTCTCAACCACAACTCTCTCAACCACCATTCTCTCAACCCACATACCAGCCGGTTGGGATTCAAACACCGGGCCGACCTCCTGTTGCTTATAACCAGAACCCCGCCTTAGCCCAGCAGCTAGCAGCTATAAATATTAATGCTCAAGCCCAAGCCCAAGCGAGTATAGCCCAGGCCCAAGCTAATCTTTACCAGCAACAACAATATCCTCTAGTACGGCCATTTATGGTCAGCAACGCACCACCATCTGCAATGATGAATCCAGTAGTCCCTAATGCTCAACCCCAAGAGCAGGCCGGCATCGACGCTAATACCGCCGCCACTGCTGCTATGATGATTGGTTCTGCTGTCGGAGCAGCTCTTCGTCCCAATAATTCTCAGCCACAACATGCATATGGCAACACTCAAGGATATGCTCCACAGGACCACGCATCACAAGCTGGATCGAATGGTGCTGAAAATCATGGATATCCTGCTGGAAACCACGCGGGGGGATATGAACAACCCCATGATTCGTCTATTCCACCCCAAGTACCCACGACACACACAGATAACAATTATACGGCAACTGACACAACCTATGCCGACAACTCAACTTACTCCGCGAACAATATCTACATCGATAATACAGACGTCGTAAACAACACAGTCATAATTGATAATTCAACAGCCAGCGCCGTAGATACGACGTACAGTGATACGAGCTACGTTGATGCCACGTCGCTCAACAATACAGAGATCACTACTAACGTGAATATTGATGTCGATATCAACTCGACAGTCTATACTGATAGTGGCATGGCGACGTTCAGCGTGGATGAGAGTCTCAATATAGCATCAACCACTGACGTCACAGTGGCATCAGCAGATTATTCTGGTGATAGTTGGGGGGATTTCAGCTTTTGATAATAAATCACCGGCTCATCGAAACAGGAGGGAGTATTCTAGGAAATATATCTGGACTAGGAGGGACCTCAGGTTAGAGTAGGCCTTGTGGCACTGGTTTAAAGCCCCAAAGGGAAATCACTGTGTTACCGGTGTACCGGGCAAAATAATTCTTGTATATAGATTGCCATGATGCTAGCGTTACAAGCAGTATGAGAGGTTTGAGTTATGAAGTCCGTATTGTCTACTATACATACACTATTTAGATCAAACTACAACAAGCGGTTAGGTGTCTGATACCCAAAATTTTACGCTCCTGGTGCATTTTCTCTATACGCTGTATATACGCGTATATCCTACCTAGGTTATAGTTCCGGGTTTTGCCAGGTGTACGTGCTTATACGGATAGCGATTGATCCATATCATATTGATATACCTAAGCATCCAATCATATAAATTAAAACAACTGTGCAACCCTTTAACAGATGTTCCCCTCCCACCTCGAAGTGACCCAGTGGTCAAGTAGTCAGCAGGGGCAATGCTTGTGCCAGAGGCAGGGCTATAGGCAGCAAGCAAGCATTTTCTGGTCAAAGGATGTTGAGCCTGCCTTAAACCCTCGATTTTTTTATTCCACTGGAAATCTAGGAAGCATATTCAAATCCAGAACGTACCACTTGAATTCTTTTTTTACTTGCTAACTTGTCCCTCTGTCACTATATATCAATATCTACAGATGTAATCCGAGGAAGTGAGCTTAAAGCTATGTGATTTTAGCCACGTCGAATTTATGATGTCACCCGAAACTCTGTATCAGATTCAAAGGTGTTTTTTTATCAGCATAGATTGACCGCTATCAACTATCTGGGTAGCCTTTCAACAACTTTAGTCAGTTTCAAGTACGGAGAAGGCCGATTTTCTTCAAGACATGAACGACAGCTTAAGTCACAGTACCAATCATGACTTATTGAGGATCACTATCTCTACCTAGATGCCTGATATTGAAAAACAATTGCGTCTGGTGTTCGATACCGAGTATGCCCCCGGCCTCCTTCCTTTTCCCTCCTTTTCCTTCTTCGCGCCCTTCCGAATTCCCAGATCGCTTTGTCCCAAAATAGTCCCCAAACGTCACCGTATCAGTGACAGTACTTTGGCAGCGCATCCGCCGCCTTAGAATCTACACAAGCTACCCCGGTTTCAACTTCCAACTGCTTCTGAAAAATACGGTACGACTTCGTCGTGTGCACGGCGTCGATGATGCCCAAGATTAACACCGCGGCAGTAGTAAAGATAGTCACCCAGAATGTCGCCCGCGCTATGAACTTCTGCCCATTCTTTTGTGACAAAAGTTGATATATGCCCCTGGGTGAGTCATCCAAGATTCTTCTCAATTCACTGACTCTGCCGCGCCAAGGACCATACTCAGACAGTTTCAAGCATCTCTTGCGACCGCAATATCCCAGCTTATAGAAGGTTCTGTCTTTGTTGACCTTCAGAACTCTTCTAGTTTCCTTCAAATCAGGTGGGAAGAGGAGAAATAAAGTGCCAATGGCCCCATCGATGACATCCTTCGGTAGAGGCAATGCAGGGAAGCGGAAGTGGTTCCAGAGGCAGACTAAGTGCTCATAGACTTTGATTTGCCGATGCGTACTGTTGATATCTAGATGTTGTCTAATATCGTTCGTCCACAGTACCTGGTAGTTGTAGCGAGTGCGTAAATAATGCATCGTCAAGTAGGAAGGTATATTGTCGTCCTCTGTACTATTTATACTATCGGATGCCGAAGCCGAGCCAAATGCTGCCACTACAGCTTCACCAAGGTCCATATTGACGTCCCAAGTCATGCGACCGAATTTATAGTCACTATCGACTGGAGTTCCCAGCAAGAAAGTGGCGGCAAGTTCAATTGTTCGAGGGACGACATCATCAGCAGCGCAAGATGAGCTTTCAGAAATTAGATCAACTTTCTTGAGGGTTGGCTGCTCTTGCAAGCGCTGCATATATTTGCCGATTTCGTCTCGTGTATGATCCAAGCGAACCGGAGCAAAATCATCCGATTTCTCGGATTTTTCCTTCAGATATTGATCGATGAATTCGAAAAAGAATTGGTAGTCGGCACTGACGAAGTCGCCCTCCGGCAGTTTAGGCCAGATGTTCTGAACAAATCTGAATTGTTCCTCCCGAGAGCGAGGAGCCAGCGACAGGGTGATTGGAATCGCAGTCATTGTTCAGCCGAGATCGTCTGAGACGAGCTTATGAGCAATGAAGAGGTTCACTTAGTGTAAAGCTGTAGAAAGTCTGATTATGAGAAAAAATGAGGAGGTCTCGACTAATACCAGATCCTGATGCCACATCAAGCAGTTTTCTACTAGTCCTGGTCTTTGTTCGCTTGGTTTCTATTATACAAGGGTGCTTCAACTAATGCGATGACCTAGCTGATCAGTCACAACGCTCTGTAGATTCCGGGGTTCGCTCTTTTTAACTGAGCTGTTGCATTCGTCACGTGTTTGATCTAAAGCATGGCCATATAGAACCCATGTTGGTTACACTCGGGTTCTGAACGACCAACTGAAGGCCGCGATTCCTAGCTTTGGGGTCTCCCCCCCCTCTCTCTCTGATTCTCTTTACTACCAGGTAATAAATATAGTGCTCGGATTTACTCAAGAGCCTCTAGAGTGTAAGACAGCCAAAGCTCGAGGACAGTACTGAGGCAACGGCAGGATTTCTTACGTGCCTAAGTCGGTTGCAGGGCGGACGGCTACACCTGGTTCGGCAAAGCTGACGACAGCAGAGATAGCGCCTGTAGACGCGTACGAAGTTATTAGACATGCGCGTCTAGCTATTATTTTTGTAGAGATTAAATTGCAAAAATATATCTGAGGGAGGAGACAAAGAAAGCATGACCTAGCTAGGCAAAAGAAGCTCGGGGCTTGACAGACGTAGTAGAAGTACAGCTTTTCCACTGGTGATCAAGCAAGCAAGGTAAGGCAGGCACAGCAATAGCGAACGAGTATATTGAAAGCATGTTCCTACAAGGAAAACAAGGTAAGTTGAGGCAGTATGTTATCGTGCTAAGAGACACCAAAATTCTGGCAATTGGCTTGAAGCCGTTATGATTACAAGGGATAGATACTCCGTAGATCATGGGGCCTCGGCAGACGGCGCGCACAGAGGCCTAGAGGTACCTATAGTTAGCAGACCTGACAATCACTGAAGCAGCCGATCTGTAGCACTCGTACAGGGTCTGGGGGCGCTAAAGGATTTTAAGCGGAGGTACCTAGGTATATAGTAGCGACACACACGGCACCCGCCTAGATATTCTACATCTTTTACCACAGCGAAGTACGAGCCTTGAGCTTTCATGTTGAGATAGATCATGTATATTTTATGGTGTTGTTTGTTTGTTTGCTTGTTTGTTTGTTTGCTTGTTTGTTTGTTTTCCGGTTTTCTCTTCCCCTCGATCTATAAAATTTTTGGAAGCAAGCTGACAAACATACAGACAACCCTGTTTGATCGATCCTCTCTTCTGGCATTTCTGGTTTCCTACTACTTCTTCTTCTCTCTTCTTATTTTCTGAGAGGACTATCAGAACCTTGGTATCGAGCGGGGAAACCGGCCGAGGCCAAGACCCGAGGCGGTTACGACTAATGTCTCTGGTTATAGTTTGTAGTCCCTAAACACTTCTAGAATAATCGATCCGAAGAAACATAGAAGAAACATATAGTAGCTAGTGATAACCGAAGAAGATGGTGGAATATTGTATGAATCGGAATTTGTCTATCCGGACGGTATATATAGTCTTCATAATCCCACGTAGCCGGGCATTTCGGATAGCAGTCTCTTCTCTATCCACTGGGCTATTGAATATATGCTACGAAATATATTCGACTTGATATTGAAAACCTAAAAGATAGCTACTTAGACACGTGAACTCGGCTAGTCGGAGACATGACAAATTCGCATTCACCAAGCAGTTCTAACGATAGTCTGACAATGTCAGATTACAAAGGACAACCCGGGGTTGAACTTACTCTCGATGATCCTAACATCGTGCGCGCAGCAAGGGACAAAACCCTCTACTGGTCGACGGTACACAAAGAATTAACCCACCCTGACTTATTTACGCGAGCCGACAGAACTAGAAGGCGGCTCGTCTCGGATATCGAGCGTACTTTCAACGAACTATCTGAGTCCAAGATGCGGAAAATCAGGCACATGTCCCGAACGCTATCCGACCCGGAGCCTGTTGAACGCCTCAAGCTCCGTTTGGCAGGGCGTTCGCACGGAGAAAATCACATTACCATGGAAGACTCGGTTTGGATACGATGTAGCGACCACATTTCAGCGGAGAGAATCGAGGCCAAGGTTGGGGAAATCGAATGGTTGGAATCTACCGAATACTCGCCCGTTTACGTGTATATCGAGTGACGTATCGGTCCCTAGAGGTCCACTATCATGGTCGCAATCCCCAAGTCGTCCTCTAAGCGATTATGAGAGATGAATTACACGAAACCTGTTTTTGGAAATTGAATCACGAGGGTATGGGTTGCGGATTAGATAGCACGAATTCAGTTAGATGGTTATTCATCATGAACACGATCCGAGATCTACTACAACGTTACACCGCTCTTCTCGTAATCGGGCTGCTAGAGGATATAAAGCACTGCCACTTGCTGTTACATCTGGACTCTTGGGTGAATGATTGTGTCGTATCTATACCTAGCTAAGGCGGCCGGCATAGGGCCTAGGACTTCGCCGCCCTACGAGGCTAGATGACGTGAGACACGAGTGGTTGATCGCTGAGAAGCAAACGGTCTAACAGACCAATTATACGCCGACGTGCTGCGTATGTGCCCAATTGCGAGCATCGCGCGAACCAATAGATTTGTGAATACGATGTAGCTCACTCTTCAGGTGATTCGATGCCGTCGTAGGCCTGCTCGTAATGCTATAATTAGACCCCGTACGCAGAAGTAAGTTAAACGAGTCCAGTCGGATACGCTGCGATTGAGGTCCAGCGACAACTCGGGCGTGCTGACAAACGTCATCGACAGAGCCGCATTGACAACGGCAGCTGGCTACTCGGTTCTTTCGTGACGCCGAGCTTCGTAGAATTCTCCCCGCCCCAGCTGAAAGCGGGTGTCAAAGCAAGCGTCAAAAGCGAAGGTGTCAAAGAAAGCAAGGGTATAAGCAGAATCTTTCTGTATTGCCCTACTCTTCACGCCGCATTCAGCTGACTTGCGTCGATTACCTCCGCCCGTCCAATCACAGTATTTATTATGACATGTCGTAACGTGTCACAGTCTTTCAGGCGGTGAGTTGAATTGAAAGAACTCAAATCTCTTGTCTCGACGTTACGCGCGTTAATTACCATTTGATATAGCGAAGGATACCACATGGGGATGTTTAAGTTTCGTGATGGATTCAAGCCATTGGACGACGTTGAACAAACACAGCACTGGCGCCCTAAGGAAACCGCCTAAGCATACCCTTGCACAGGACCCCCAGGTGCTACGTTGTCCCACGCTTCTTTGCTGCTTCTGTCCGTGCTGTCGGGACCGCGGCATCGGCGGGTGTCGATCACTTCGTATTCCCAATTTTTCTTAGTCGGGCTTTGTCGAGAAAATTGCATGATGACTAACAAGCTACGTCAACGTCCATTGTAGATCAGCTCGCCAGCTGTGTGTGTGTGGTGCGATCGGTATTGCTTTGACGAGCTGAGCTGAGATTTGTTTTGTATCGTCATCAGTAATAGTATAAATACACCTTGTGACCTCGTCGCATCCTATTAGCACTACTACACGCATGTTCAATACTCACAAGTAGATATAATCATCCCCTAATACTATCCCTGCACTCCACACAACCATAGGCATCGAATTTGTCCCTGTCCGCCGTCACAATGGTCTCCATCAAGTCTCTTGCAGCTGCCGCTTTGGCCGGCCTTGCCTCCGCATCACCAATGATCAGCTCACTCAGCACGCCATCGACGGCAGTCGCCGGCCAGACCATCACGGCAACCCTCAACACATCCATTTACATCCAGAACTGGGAGGATTTCAGCATCATCTGGGGATTGGCTCCCCCCAATGTCGGCGGCCAGGGTCCGGATGGCGAGATCTACGTCGGTACGCAGATCGGATACACGAATCTGTACGGAGCCAACATCGAGAAGCTCAACAGCTTCACTATTGACGTCACTATTCCTAAGAGCCAACCTGCAGGAAATTGGCGGCTTCTCGCCGCTGTGCCTTACCTCGTCGGCGTAGGTGTTATATCAGCTATCCACACCTTATTAATACTGACACATGAAAACGCAGGCTTCTGGCTTAGTTGATCTTCACTTTTTCAACACCACGATCGAAGTTACCGCATAAGGGGCTAGCGCCTCGACAAGATGTATGCATGACACTCGTGCCGTGGTTTCCGGTATACTGAATAACTTGATGTACGATGAATCCTTTAGCATGTGGTCGGCGTTTGTGGAGAGCACTCGTTAAAATGGGATATTGGCGGCGAATCGCTGGTATGGACATTGATAACTACCTACTTTGGCGATGCTAGGATTAATAGAATTTATTCGCAAGAACCATTCAACTCGCTGTCGCATAAGTGTGCCGCATAAGCGATACTGTCTAACTACCCTAACTGAGGGAAAGCTCCTTCAAAATTAATGAGTGTAGGACTCGTTGTCATGTATGAATAACGATGAATTTGATACTCTTCGATTAAGCATTTTGAAGCACTCTTCAGCTGAAATTTAGCTTTGACTTCTAGTATTGGGAATCAACACTAGTGACAACACCATCTACGCCGTTCGTTAGCGGACTCTTCAAGCCGCTCAGGCTCTCCAGCTTCGGGTTGCTCAGATGCGTTGCCAGAAAAATGTGGATCGGGTAGTGAACGAGTATTGTATTCCGAAGGTGATCTGAAAAAGAAAGTGGCAACGTTTTCAAGACGTCGTTTAAGGGAGGAAACGGCAGTGTAAATTGTGGTCAAAGGATCGGAGCCACGACCGGTAGAAGAGGCAGTATTAGGTGCCAATAAAGCAGTGAACTCTTGGGCTCTGCCCTGGTTATCGTCGCCTTCAGGGTTGCTTTCATTATCTTGGCACTCGGCTTGACGCTGAAGTTCCCTACGCCAAAGTTCCCGACGTCGAAGTTCCCGACGCTGATGTTCCCGAAGCTGAAGTTTCTGAAGCTGAAGCTTGAATTGAAGATTCATTTGCTGAAATTTATGATCTAGCATAAATCTTCTCCGATCGATTCGTTCAGTAATCCGAGATATATGTCTTTCTGTAAGCCAACGCCGTGTTCGATAAAACTTGAGTTCTTCAAACTTCTTGGCCGCTCTCTCGTGTATCTATTTAGGCTTATAGTCAGACAATTAGAACAACAAAAGAGAAAGAGAAAGTTTTCCACATTAGACGACGATGGGGGTAATGTACGGTTGGAATATAACTAGAATCGTTCCCGAAACTACTAGAAAAGTCGTTAGAATGTTCGCTACATTCTTCGGCATCAGGCGGTAATGAACCATCGGGATGAGTAGAATATTCATTGGAAGGTTCGATAGGTTCTTCTACGAGGGGTTCAACAAGGAGCGGCGATGGGGGTCCGGGATTTTCGGTTTGTTCGTTTTCGGGCTCTTGATATTTGGGCTGCTTCGATTCGTAATTTGGGGAATAAAACAATGAAGAAATGGGACATTCTCTAGGTTGTTCGATATGAGACTTGAGACCAGAGCGACCCGATGAAGGGCCGGGGTCCTCGGGTTGTTTCGATTCGTAATTCGAGGAATAAAATGACGAAGTGAGATATTCTCCGGTTTGTTGGGTATCAGACTCCAGAACAGAGCAAGATGAAGAGCTAGGGTCTGCGAGTTGTTGGCTTTCCGGTGCTCCCGGCTCGGACTGTCCAGATTCAGACTGTCCAGATTCAGAACATTCGGATCCAAACTGATCGAATCCAGACTGTGGAGGGGATAAAGAAAATTGTTCGGGATGGCATAGGAAGCGCAATGATCGTAGAATTGTTTGTGATAAACCCTGCAATGGGCACTGAAGCAGAAGAGTTGATAGCTTTGGGGTTCGCGGTTCGTTCCACTAGAGTCCTAACATGCGGCGGACGCCGTCGCGCACCCGCTGCTCGTACTCGGCGCGATTTTCTCGCCACATTTTAGCAGCTTCTACGTTGGCTGGACTCTCGTCATTAGGCTCGGCTAGCATGCTCATGACAGAGATGAGGATCTTTTCGACGGACTGGATGGGGCTCCATCGCTCTGAGGCGTGCTCGTACTGATTCGGGTCATCACCAGGCGGATGGAGAATCGAAATACAGACTGCACCATTAGCGTACACTGTGTCATGAGCAGGTCTGTCAGTTAATGCTCGGCGCTCGGCGCTCGGGTCCTTGAGAAGGGAAATTTAGAATACCGACCGTTTGGATGAAAGATTTCTCCTATAAAAGTCATCTTAGGTGGTGCCAGAGGATAATCTCTTGGAAACTTGAGCTCGGCAGGGAAAATGCCGCCTTCAAAAGGAGTGCCTTCTGGACCCTGAATCAGGGCTTCCCACACGAACATATCATCCTCGCTAACCGGACCAGCGGCGATGCCTTCGGGAGGGTTGGTCGAAAGCGCTTTATACTCACCGAGAAGCCGACGATGAGCTGTACTTTGCGACATGGTCGGTATGCTAGATTAGAAGGTGGGGGAGGGACAGTCTTCAATAATATGGCAGAAAACGACGATATGAAAACGGGGAACGAAGGGCGACACTCAAGCGCGGGTAAGATGCTGTATATTCTTATTCCTTTTAATTGCACCGATGGGCGAAACCGTTATTGACTACAAATGATTGTTCGAAATGAACGACGAGATATCGCCGTCTAGGTGTCAGGTAGAAGAGGTAGAAAAAGCGGGATGGAGTATTATTTATACCTCTACCTAACCTAGGAGGTTACGTAATACCAGGGACATTCTACCCTCAACTGGTAGAGACTAGGTACTTGCTTTACGTCAGTACTTATCTAGCGGGTGCTCTTGTGTAGTGTAGGTAGGTACCCCGGTTGGTCTCGGTACATGCAACACACAGTGCCCAGGCACGTACCCAAGGGTCCTTCCATTCCCTACCTAAACCGCTCGTTTCGTGAAGCTATACCTGAGGATTTCAAGCTTTTGAACTTCAGCTTTTCATTCTTTTTTAAGCTTCCCTAGCTTCCAATGATCACCAATCTGCAAGCCAGGTAACATGCCTCCCAGGTTACCTGCCCAGTTGAGGCCATATAGATGTCAGGGAGCCATATTCAAGGGGTATCCAAGCCCTCGGAGACAATCGACTTGCTTCTTTTGTTCGCTCTCGTCCAAATCCAACCGGGAAAGGGCCGCGCGACACCCAAAGAAGAGAGCGCCGCTCGATAATCCTCGACGGTTCGAGACAACTGCTACAGCAACTACTGCGACAACTCCTGTCGATGTAAAACCCCACGCTCGCAAGGAACTTGAATTGATCCTTCTGGATCTGCGAAAGCACGCCGCGAACTATGTCAGCCTGCCCCGTCTCCAGCTCGCCCTCAATGGGTTGCGGCAGAAGCCGGGACGCGAGTCGATACGCATCGCAATACTTGGCCTCACTAACGGGTCTACACCAACCAACACAGCGAAGGACGTCCTTAGGCTTTTGTTAGCAGACCCTCTGAGGGATCTCGAAGGCTGGGAACGAGAAGTCGAGCAGCATGATCTAACAGAGCCTATGATTCTTCGTATCGGTGCTGAGAATGAAGGAGGAAATGAACCGGGCATCTCACTCACCAAAGAAAGGCTATTGAGAGAGGTTCATGTTTCGTCTACCACATTCAATGGCCACAACCTCGAAATATTGCTTGCACCTACATCCTCTTCCCTAAAAAGACTCAGAAAGGGCGTAATAGATGGGTTAGAAGATACGGCCCTAGTTCCGATTGTTGATATTCCGACGTCAGACACCAATTCGTACCACCCTATGGCCACACCTGTCCACAAGGCATTAATCGTGGCCGATGGTATTCATGGTGCTGCATCTGTGTTATCAATGCCAACTCTAGAAAACTCCGGCATGCTCAAGTATGCCGTCAATATTCCAGAATACAAGCCCGCTGAGAAAAATCCGTTACCATTTACCCCTATTGACACTAGCACCGCAACAATTGGATTGGGGCTGGTTCGCAAGAATATTGCCAATGCCATTGAATATGAGCACTTGTGGTTCCAAAGCAACATCCCCGAATTAGTAGAATGGTTGAAGACAGACATTCTCACAACACCTGACAGCGTAACAAAACTACCAGTTCGGCAGCTTATCACCTCGTTTTTAAGAAATACGTCGGCTTCTATTCGAGCAGAGGAGACCAGACTCCTTGAACTCTCCACAACTTCTACCAATACGCATAGATCTCTGATAACGATCAAGAGGGGTTTATCGGAGTGGGCTGAGAGCGCTCATTCAGAACTGCAGGGTCAACTCGATGCCGCATTTTCTAGTAGACGGTGGCGGAAACTTGGATGGTGGAAACTATTTTGGCGCGTGGACGATGTGGGCATGCTCACAAGTGATATTCTAGCCCAGAAGTTTCTACCCCAGGCTGAAAGAAGCTCCATCTTCCTTGCTGGGCGAATGAGAGAAGCGGGCATTCAGATCTCGGTCGCCACTGATAACCGATCTAACAATCCGGAATCCATCAAACCAGCAACCCAAGAAGCCAACTGGCCAATGAATATCCCTTATACTCGAAGTTACCTGCAAACCGAAACCGTGCCAGCTCTGCAGGCACTTGCTCAAAAGCTCGTTCTCCAAACTCTCACTACGTCGGGATTGACAACCGCCCTAGGCGCCTTAGTTTACATTGGCACCCTCACAACCACACTGTACGAGGCAGGCGCCGTTGCTGCTCTTGGAATTGTCTGGAGTATGAGGCGAATGCAAAAGCAGTGGGAAACAGCACGGGATTTTTGGGAGGGTGAAGTGAGAGAGGAAGGCCGGAAGGCAGTGAAAGGTGTTGAAGATGTCATGGCCTCAGCCTTGATGGGGGGCAGCACTCAAGGTCGAGAAAGGGATGTTGCCGATATACAGAATAACCTCGAGAGGGCTAAAGGTTTGGTTACAAGGGCCGAAAAGATATTAGACGAGTTGAAGTAGCATGTCACATATTTTGGCATGCTATGTGTACAAGAAATGTATTATTGTAGTGTGTAAATATATATACCTGCTACCTTGATATGACCTAAAGGGTTCGAACAACGCCACGGGTATTATGAGGGAAAGCTCTATTGTGAGTACCTAGGTAAGTATCTAATTTTTTAATAGCCCCCAGAAACACCTAGTATATCTGCTACTAACATCGCAAGTTCGTTTGCCTGTCGAATTCTCGCCATCACCAAGTCCGGGATTTCCACACTCACGCCACCCAGTATCTATTTCCCTTTCCATAATTCACCTCATCTATCACTCACCTCTCCTCTGCAATTCACATATATCATATCCTAATCCGCCTCAACCTATGTGGGTGTTTAAATCACCACAACTTAACCTTACCAAGGCAAGTACCCAACTTCTACTCTAGGGATTATCATCATGTTACATCCCTAAACCGACGCATCTCTTATATTACCCCTCATTTGTTGTCCCAAAAGCAAAAACACGAACTCTTACCCCTCTATATTTCAAAAACACAGTTTCTCTATCAATAAACATTACCTAACTTTCCACAGCCCATAACCCAGCCCAGCAACGCTCGCAGCTGAGATACGTTAGTCGTCTAAGCAATTGCAATTGCAAAACAAGGTAACATTTTACATACTCTAGACCAATATTTTCCTCTCCTTCCTTGACAAACTCTTGCTCGCTCACCACATATGCACTTCTCCGTTATCCCAACATACCTCCACCACATGTTCCTTCTCTAAATTCATGATCACCTTGTAGTATACTAAACCTACAGAACCCCTACTTTGACACATACACATATACGCACGCACGCCCAGCTTCGCGGGATCCAAGGTTTGTTGAATTTACCTTCCTCGCCTACACATACACGCGCATTCCTTTCCCGGCCACATCTTCCATACTTCACACCACGCTAGGATCTTTCTTCCCTACTATAATATCTAATTCACTCTTCCGTCTTAGTCTTATCTCTTCTCTATTATCCACAAATCAATCGACCATGTCTGAGAAGGAGTCTTCCAATGCCAACGGCGCCGATGGCGAGTCCAAGGTGACCGCCGCCGATGTCAAGTTCTTTACGGTCATGTTCAAGCACCTCCCTCAGAAGTTGGACATCGACTGGGATGAATTCGCTAAGGAAATGGGACTCAAGAATCCAGGTGTTGCCAAGGTATGTATATCTTCTTTACTCCCTTATGGCCTTAGGGTTCTTTCTCTACGGTAAACTCACACTTTTCATCTTAGACTCGACTGGGCCAGATTCGCAGTAAGCTCGGTTTGACTAGAGCTCGTGCCGGTAACGGTCTTGGCACTTCGATCAAGCCCGCCAACACGAACAACAAGATCATCAAAGCACCCAAGACCACTAAGACCGCCAAGATGCAGCCGCAGAAATGCAAACCCAAGGCTGCCAGTGATGGTGCCACCGGCGGCGTCAAAGACGAGGAGATGAATACCGATGATACAGATAATTGAATCTGGGTTTTAGGACGGAGAGGACCGACCTTGAGGCGAAAGCTAGCGTTTCCTATGGAGGATACGTGCATCAAGAGTACATGGCAAGGCCGACTACTATGGATTAATTGCTACCCTTGCATCTGAGTCATGAATGAGTGGTTTCTTTTAAGATGGTTGGCTATCTGATTCGTTATCAGAGAAGGAAGTCACCATTTCACTTGCCCGTCTAGGAATTGGCTTTGCACATATCTAGCATCACGAGTCGCATGGTACCTAAGGGTTATGACGACTACGTAGTCTAGTCAATACATTCGATCTATTCACATATTTACGTGCCAGCTCTAGGACTGCGAGTTGCTCTTTCCAATGAGTAACATATGTGAAAACTTGAGGTACCCAAGTACCCAAATATATATAACACATCCCCTACTTAGAAGTGCATATGTATCTTACCTCCGTACATATTCATGTGACGTACTTTTTACGAACCATGATATACCTATCTCACTTGAGGTATTATACACCTCATATGTCGAAAGGATAAGGGGTCAAGGAGTCACTGTCATGTCAGCATACGAATAGGGGTAACGGTCACCAGAATGTGTATATATAGAGGTCTTCCCACCTACCTAATAGCTAGTCGGTCAGTTAATTCAAGGCAACTGAACCACTCATATACCTACTATTTCAACATTATAGACAGAGCCTGTGAAAGCCCCCAGCTCATGGCTGATCGGGGCCGTAGATAGCACTTCAATGGGAATCCTAATACCCAAAGGTCTAAACTAACCCCATGGACTAAAAGCGTGGGTAGGACAAGGCACAAAGCTAAGCTTTAAGGGCATCACGCTTGAGTATGAGACTACCACATCTGGGCTTTTATAAATCTAAGACAAATATCAAGATAAGAAGGTTGCTGCATGGAAGACTGCGGCGCCTCATGTAACTGTGGATGACTGAGTCATATCCGACCATCGAACTCACAAGCAAAACAGGTTACGACCTGTGTTCACTAAGCCCGGCTGGCGTAATGGTTAACGCGTGAGACTTCTACAGTTGTGAGTAATCTCAAGATTGCGAGTTCGAGTCTCGCGTTGGGTTTCTTTTTTTCCTATATTTATTCATCTAATTATTATAGCGGCGAAACCTACTACAATCTATGTTCACTAGGCTTGATGACACCCTTGTTATCGTAGTATTCTAGTACTGTGCTACCATCGGACATTGATATCTTTTGCGAAAACAGAACACAAACCCGAAGCGATAGATCTCATAGCACGCTTCATTTCGCCAGCTCTGCTTTCTGGCCCTCCAAGATCCACGCACGGTTAGCAGCAGCCTTTGCGTTGAAATCCTCCTCTGTCATGCTCTGAATACCCTCGTAGCCATGTTTAGAGGGGACGTGCCGACCCTTCTCAACCCCAGGCCGCTTCAACATCCTTTGAACCCACTCCTCCAGGGCCGGGAATTCTTTAGGGTCGACGCCAGAGCTCTCTGTGAAGTCGTTAGTCTTTCACCCTAATACTGAAAATTTAGGAGCCAGCACATACTCCCAACGGCAACCCAACCCCAAGCGGAAATGTCCGCAATAGTACATCGATCTCCCACGAGGTAGCCTGATGTCGAGGTTTTCAATGTGCTTTCCAGAGTGCGGTATAACCGGCGTACTTCTCCCTTGTATCGGTCAATTCCATACTGGATCTTCTCGGGGGCATAGCCTAGGTAGTGCGGGTTAGCAAGAAAAGACCAAATATGAGGCTAGTCATGGAACATACGGTTGAAGTGGTTCAATTGGCCTTGCATTGGTCCAAGTCCGCCCATCTGCCACATGAGCTAAGTCGAGTAAGCTTCGCTTTCCGAGCAATTCACAGCCTTAGCAACTCACCCAACTGTTTGTTTCATAGTACTCTGGTGTTCCAAATGGGTAGGACACCTTGTGGTCCTTGTCATACTGATCGACGATGTACTGCATCATCGCACCACTCTCAAAGACTAGGTCATTAAATTTTAGTTAGTTTCTCCCCTTGACAACCCGTATGGAACCTTCGGAGTGATGCATAGCTACAAAAGACAAATATAACTGGAATAGGAGAGCTTTGCCCCGAGTGTTCGCCAAAGCGCTTCAGAAGGACAAAAGAAAATTGATTTTGATATTACTTACTTCGAATCTGCTTGCCATTGAGAGTGTCTGTCATGGCAGGTATGCGTCCATTGGGGTTGATTTCCAAAAACCAGGGCTCCTGTATCAGACATTAGTAAGTACACTCACGCTAGGTGGACGTGGATAGGTCCTAGTACCTTTTGTGTATTCTTGCTAAACTCGATTGTGGTGACCTTTCGCATAGTTAATACTAGAATCTAGAAAACGCTCTCTATAGACATCAGACCTTGTACTGCAGATTGAGCTCCTCCAAAAGGATAGAGATCTTGATACCGTTGGGCGTCTGTGCCGTGTATAGGTGAATATCTGTTGGGGTAGCCATTTTAGATGAGATTTGTTTTCGATCTGGTTAATTCCTACTGGCACAAACGAGATTCTGGGGGACTTCAATGATTCCTGGTAACGGGGTCTTATACGGCTGGCTGCAGCAGCTGAAGTGCAAGGTCCCGTGGAGGGGTTGATTGTAAATGAGGTCGATGATTAGAAATCAGGCACTATTATGATGTGGGGGAATTTATTCCCCGCTAGCTACACTACATTTCTAAGACTGCACTCGTCATAATGATTGCACTGTAGCTTTTCTAGGCACCTACTTTGATTTCTAATTATATCCTCTCTGTGGGCCAGATAATTACGGTACTGTTGGTTTCTTCAGAAGGGAAATTGGCTGTCTGTGTTGCTGGCATGTAAGAAACCGCAAAGCAACGGCTCTCTTTCGCGCCCACTGCCCCGCGTCTATATCGGCCTTAGCCCACCTAGTCACCGTGGGGCTTCGTCAGCGAAACATCAATATCGAACCGAGAGCTGAGGTCAAGTACTACAACATACTAAATTATGTATACTACAACGCGAGTCCAGGGCCACAATGTGGCTATATTGATGTGCACGAAGATAGATAAAATTGTGATACTTATCATTTATACTCGTATCACATCTCAGATTATCTACTTTGCTGGTACTTGTATACAAATTTCAAACGTACCAACTCCCGTCTCACAATTATACATTAGATTGTGAAGGGCCTTATTTTGTCTGAGTGCCTTGAGGCCAATTTGCGTAGATTCTACAAGATGAGGTTTATTTATACTGCCTTAAATGTTGAAGAGTTTGAATAAACGATAAGGGCATTAATGCAACACTAGTTTCATTCATAGCTAAACCGTCGTACCGGTACTTACAACTTGATATACACATATTTTACATTCTAAGTTCGAGTACAAGACGTTTATATTCCAACGGCGTATAAACTGGTTTTTCGGTATTAATTGTGCCTTCTCCTATTGTTCATGGCAGAGAGCCGGGTAAGAGGGAGAATATAACTGTGATGATGTTTATGCTCATTGCAATAGGTTGTGAATGGGAAAATGGGCATTGAGAAATCTGTGAGTCCTATTTCCCAGGTCATAAGACTAAGAGAATAGGCAAGGCTAGCTTGGATTGACTATTAGCAGCCTCAAACTACATCTTAGAAGCCATTGTCTTCCCTGTGTAGAGGGATAAGCGTGCGAATAAATGTCTACTTGAAAATACGCATTGGAAGTATTAGAATCTCTATAGCAACCGTCCCCCATCTCCACACAGAATTATTGTTGTACACCAAGTGCCATCGCCTCTTCGCCCACCACATGCTACCTTTTAGACCTCCTTCTCTGTCCTACCGTCTCCGTGCCTATCGTAACCTACGATTATCGAAATATTCATCGTCTAATAACGATGGGCCGCGATCCGTTAAATAGACCGCTGAGGTCTAGCGCCCGCTTGCGGTCGCAGAAACGCCACACGCCGGCCTCGAACCTCACCACTTCTCTCTCCGATCTCTGGAAACCAACCAAGGAGTCAATTTTTCAGTGGATAAAAGATTTACCAGCCCATACGGAATTCGAACAGCCTTTTGAACCGGCTCGTTATTCTACCCTCAAACACTCTCTTGTACGGACCCTAAGCTGGTTGAACTCGGCTTTGCAACTGCCCTCATGATATCCCTGATGATTGGAGATTGACCCGTCTCACAGGACCACGATGACTCCGATTCCGACGACTCTAGCTTCGAAGGCCACCGCCGCAAGAGAGTAAAAACGAGCCCGGCAGTGACATACCGGTCATCTGTGGAGTCGCGTCGCAGCAGACTCGTCAGCTCTAGCCGTAGTCTCGTCCGCCGAGTTTCCAATACTTGCAAGCGCGCTATTACGCCTAGTCGATATCTCAGTGCCTCAAAAAGATCCGATTCACGCCTATCCCGTGGGGTGACTCCAGCTCCAGAACCAGCCCCTTCGCCTGGGACTCCAAGCTTCACGCTCATCGACCGTCCTAAAATGCGATTTGTCTTTGTGGGTGATGCCCAGTGTGGGAAGTCCAGCATCCTTCTGTAGGTAACTTCATTGATTGACCCTTTTGTTCTTTCGTCCTTCCCGAAAGTTGCTGACCCAATCCACGTAGACGTTTCTACCGTGATACTTTCACTCCGGTATTTAGCTAAATGTCCCATATCCACGCATCGCTGTTTTCTAATCCAACACTATGTCTAGAACTACAACCCGACGCAATACGAGCTCTTCAATAAAGTAGTCACCGTCGACGAGCAAGATACCGATTTAGAGTTATGGGACACGGCCGGCGACGTCGCGTTGGAGCAACTTGCGCGCCTCAGCTATTTGGTCTGGGATGCTGTGTTTCTGTGTTTTAGTGTTAGCAGTATGCGGTCCTTTAATAGTGCCCGCACCGAGGTTCGTGCCTTTATGCTTATCTACCTGCCTAGCGCAGTATCCGATATCTCTTCTTATGACGAACCAGTCGCTAACGAGACATCATAATGAATTTAGTGGATTAGGCAGATCCGCCGCCATGCCCACGGCATCCCCCTCATCTTCGTCGGTATGAAGACGGACAAAAGGGTTGGCCCAAGTCTCTGGGCTCCGCTTTATCCGAACCTCGAGGCTCGCATCACGGCTACGGAGGTTTGTGTCTTATTCTTCATCTTCACACTGACGCGTTATCGACATAGAAGAGCCGACTCTAACAGTTAATAGGGCGCTATGGCGGCGACTGCGATGGGTGCTACCAGATATGTCGAGTGTTCTGCTAAGACAGGCCAGGGTATCAATGGCGTTTTCGAGGAGGGCGTACGAGCGGTATTCAAACGACGTAAGGCTGTCGAGAAACGAGAGAAGAAAGCCCAGCATTTCTCCAGTTTCGCAGAACTCCTCTGCCTCAAGTGACGTAAAGATGTGATACAATTTCTATGCCGTTTACTTATGTACAGTGGGCGCACGACGAACTATTCGGTCGGACATTTATATAACGATGGTAAAATGTTTTGTTGATGGTTTATTGTGGTCTAATACAAAATTTGGCGCGGAAAATGCTGGGTAGCTTTATGATTCATACCTCAAAAAATTCACAAGTGTTGATAGTCTCATATGAAACAATTTGATATTTAGCGCCGTGTTTTATATAAAGCTTAGTCCTAGTACAATCTCGATAACAGATGCGGATGTACTTAGTGGGATCAGCGAAATAAATGCGTATTGGTATTGGTCTGCGAAGGCGATGGGTGTCACTTTCAATCTCGTGATATTTTGGGTACTTGACCAAGGATTCTGTCGCAATAGAGATTCAGCATCGTATGAATCGCTAATGTGTAGGGAATAGCACATAGCCACGTACCAACATGACAGTAGTTGCAAGCAGCACTCATCATAGACGAATATAGACACGTCTTCTTCACGCCCCGGGCAAGACCCAAGAACCGCAATGAAAACACCAGAAAGGGTGAAAGTGTTCGCATCACCTGGAAGCAGTGTAATACCAGGGACACGGTGGAGGCGATCATGCGCAAGCACAGAGGATACGCCTCCGAAAAAACAAAAATAAGAATAATCACGAAGTAGTCCGAGTAGGACGGTTTCAGAGATTAAACTGAAAAGAACAGATACTACACTTGATCTAAGCCAAAAGGCAAAGAGAGCTGAAGAAGGAAAGAAAAACAATCAGCCATGGTGGGAGGCAGAAGGGGTTTATATAGGCCATACGAAGGCGGTCTGCCACTTTCGACCGGCAGAATTTGTGTGGTGCTGTGTTGGTTGCGGGCTCTAGGGTAGGGTACTTAGGTACATAGTACTACGAAGGTGGCCTGTAGCAGTAGCGACTTACTACCGCAGGCAGTAACCCACACTAGCACTATATAGTATTCCGTACACAGTAGAAACAGTAGACATTCTCCATTCCCTCTACATAATCAATACAGAATACAGACTACAGACATTGCACCATATTTTGGCCCATACCCTTATATGTGGCACCTAGTGTGGCGCAAGCGATCCACTATGGTTGCTGTAGTAAGTGCGCTAGGCACTGACCCACTATATTAGATATATATAGCACATAGGTTATAGCATACCACTAAAACCCTTATATAGTTAATTAACAACCTTATAACTATATAACTAACTTATGCATTAAAGTAATACTAATATATTAAGTCTAGTATTTTATAAAAAATCTGCAAATAAAAGTATAAATAGCTATTTTTATAGCTATAAAGCATTTTATAAAAATATAAAAATATATATAAAAATATACTTATTACTTTATTATTTTTACCTTATTATAATATATTACCTTTTTTTTATAACTTATTATCTTATTTGTTATACTTTTACTATTTTACTTTAAAAACGTACGCTTTATATAAGTATACTAAGATATATAAGTGCTAAGTTTAAAATAAATAAACTAAAAAGTAAGAAATAGCTTAACTTAAAGCAAGAAACTATTATAGCAGCGGTAAACTTACGCCTAAAAAAGTTTGTAAAAGCTGTTTAAAAAAGCTATAAAAAGCTAAAAAAAAAGCTTAATTAAATAATAACTACGTTAATAGCTTTAGGAGCTAAAGTATTTAAAAAAATAGTTTAACTTAAATATAATAATACTAACTTTGTAAAAATAAACCTAATAAATATTTTAGCAAATATTACTATAATTAATATATTTTATATAAAAATACTAGCAAATATTATTAATAAAAAGCAGCTAAATAATTTGTTACTAAATTTATAAAAGTATTAACTACTTAGTAATACTTAAACTAAGTAAAAACAGCAAGTTTAAGCTACTTTTTTAAAAGCTTTTTTTTAAAATAACGCTAATAATTTTAGTAAATATAAAATAAAAAATAAAGTAGTAATTTTACTAAGCTTATAGCTAATTAAAGCTAATTATACTACTTTAAATATAATATAACAGCTTTAAAACTAATTAATATAAGCTTTTATATTTTATAACTTATAGTTTATAAAAGTAGCTATAAAAATAGCCGGAAATTTTTAGCAGGTAGTATAGTTTATATAAAATAATAAGCTTATAGCTAGTTAAGTTAATTTTTTAAAAGCTATAATATAAGTACTAGGCTTATATAATATATTATACAGCTTTTTAACTACTTTTATTAGCCTGTTACTAATATAAAACAAAGCTTATATTAGCTACTTATAGCGCTTTAAAAAAGCATTTTATTAACTTTTAAAAAGTACTAAAAATATTTAGCAAATTTATAATATTATAGTAAATAAATTAAAAATATACTATTTTAATATATAGTTAAACATTGTAAAATTTAGCTAAAATTAAAGTATAAAGCAAATTATAAAAAAAGCAATATAAGTATTAAATACTATATTAATAATAGTGACGGTGGTGTGGCTGTGCTGGCAGCACAGCCCCATAACCACACCATTAGCCACAGCACACACACATAGGTGTGTGTACCC
The DNA here is from genome assembly GCA_037356035.1 of Xylaria sp. Z50. Classification (NCBI taxonomy): domain Eukaryota; kingdom Fungi; phylum Ascomycota; class Sordariomycetes; order Xylariales; family Xylariaceae; genus Xylaria; species Xylaria sp. Z50. Next base: position 297,592 of record JBAWJU010000040.1, read on the forward strand.
CATACACTTGTTCCTTCCTTTCCCTTTTCCTTTCTTATACGTAAATTTTATACAAATAAAGTATTTTATTACAAAGCTACGCTTTTTATAATTACTTAACTATAACAATCTATATATTACCTATTTATTTTATAAAGCATACTAAAACTGCTTTTTAATATATTTTTAATAAACAAACTAATAAACAAACTAATTAACTAAATTAAATACTTTATATACACTTATTATAGCATATAGTATAAAAAAACAAGCCGCCTTTAAGAATATAGCCTGCAAAAAGGTGCGGTTTTTTATAAATAATTTATAATAAAGCATTTTTTATAAAAAAAAAGCGCTAAAATTAAAAGCTAGATAATAATTTTTAATTATACTTTTTATTTAGGTCCTATATATAGCTTATACTGCTATATTTAATTATATAAACAAAAACTATAACAAATTTATTAATTTTTACTTTTATATATTAAATTTTAAGCAATAAATAAAAAACTATAAATAGTTAGCACAATACTATTATAGCTTTAAATAGCTAAACGCATAGGCCGATAACTTTAAATAACATTTTATAGCATTATACTTTAAAAAAAATAACCCTGCTTTTTTATTTACCGCTTTAAGCCCTAAGTATAAAATTTTAATACCTAACTTTAATAAACTTATAAATAAAGCTTTTTTTTAAACGCTATTAAACAACTTTAATATACTATAAGTAAAATTTAAACTTTATATGCTAATAATATAAGCATTTTATTAATAAGCTTAAAACTTATATAATTTCTTTATATAAAGCAAAATTAACTTAAATATTTTTGTTTAGTAAGGTTACTTTATATGCTAAAAAAAAAATAATAAAATTAACTAACTAAGTATATATAAAAAAAAAAAAAAAAGCTTTTTTTTTAACTTAACAGCTTATAAAAACTATAATAAAGCATATAACCGCTTTATAAAAAAACTTTTAGATATAAAAGCTAAATATAGCCAGCTTAATAATTAATTAATTTTAGCAAACTAAATTATAGTTAACTTATTAAACAACTACAGTATAAACTTAAATATAGGTTTTAATATTAAAAGCTTTTGCTAATTAATAAAAGTTAATATTTATATTTTTTATATTAAAAAAAAAAAAAATAATATTAGCTTTAAGGTTTAATATAAAAAAATAATAAACCGGTTTATAACTAATACTAATTAGTTTGCTAATAATATAGCTAAAATAACTAAGGTTAAATCCTACCTAAAAAGTAAAGTTATTTAATAACTATAACTATACCTAGCTAATACTTACCTTAAAAAGTTAGCAACCTTAGCTATATTATTTATATACTTTTAAAACTAGTACTATAATATTAATACTACAAAAAAGTTTAAAAAAAAGTAAAAAAAGTTATACCTTAGTAACTACAAACTTAGCAAATTTGTTAAGTTTAAAAACAACTTTATCTGCTTAGCAAGCAAAACTAGCCTTTAAAAAAGCAAGTAGTTAAAAAAATTTAAAAATTAATTTTTTTTCTGCCTAATTATAAAAACTTTTTTAAAATACTTTAAAAACAAAAAGTATAATAAGTTTTTTTAATATACTACCTAAATAATATACTATTTATATATAAAAAATAAAAAACGCGCTACTATATATAAAGTTAAAAAAATAACTATAAGTTTAAAAACTATTAGTAATACTACTATTATAAAAACTATTAGCAATATTTTTAATAAAAGCGCTAGTATTACCTAATAAAACAACTAGCCTGCTTATATAACCGGCGTTACTTTTGCTAGCTTTAAAGTAAAACTATATAATTTAACTTCTAAAAAAATAAAAAAGCTTATATTAAAAAAAAAATGCTTTATTTATAAAAAGCAAAGTTATATTACTAAAAAGTGCTTTAATTAAATCGGTTATAAAACTTTAAAAGCTTATATTATAGCTATTTTAGCATAATATAATATATTATAAAACATTTTTACTACTAAAAACTAAAGTACTAATAAAGCTAAAAAGTAAGCAAAAAAATAACTTTAAAAAAGTTAAACTTTTGTTTAAAAAGCATATTTTAAAATTAAAATAAAAAAAAAAATATAGCAAATAAGTATCTAAAAAAAAAATTCTTTTTATATACTTATATAATAAGCAGTAATAGACTTTTTTTAACTACTTATAATTCCTTTAAAAATATAAAAGCTAGTTTATATATAGCTATAAATACTTAATTAATTATAAAAATAATCTGCTTATTATAACTGCTTATAATTATACAATTTTAATCTTATAATATAATAAAATATAATAGTAAAAATAACTAAAATATTTATAAAGCTTTAAAAATTATACTAAAGATATAAAAACAGACTTTTTAATAAATACCAGCGTTTGTTTTTAAAATATAATATAATATTATTTTTAAAAAACTATAATTTAAAAAATATAATATTTTACTAAATTATAAGCAGTATAAACTTTTATTTCTATTTAGCTTATTAGCTAATTATAACTTTAACTGCTATATCTTTATAAATAAGGCTAATACTTACTTAAGGCACTTTAATTACTAGTAAAACTTAGATAAAAAAAATGTTAAACTAAATAAAAAGCTAAAAAAAAAAAAAAAATAAAAAAAGGTTATATTAGCTAGTAATTTTTAGCAAAATTAACCAAAAGTAGTTGCTATTATAAAGCAAGGTAACTTTATAGCTAAAGATATTGTTAAAATAAAATATAACTTAAATAATATATTTTTATTACTTAAGTTTATAAAAAAACCTATAAAAAAGCAAGCAAAATATATGCAAGCTTAAAAAGGCATTTTTACTAATTAGCAAAAAAATATATAAAGCTTATATTATATAAAATATAATAGCATTAAATAGTATAAAAAAAAAATGCTAAAAAATATGTTTATAATTAATATAATTACTTTTAAGTTTATTATATATTATAATAAGTTTTATAATAAAATATAAGTTATAAGTATTTATTAAATAGATAAGTTAATTAAATAATGCTAGAAATAAAAAGTAAAAAACTTTTTTAAAAAAAAAAACAAAAAATTAAGAAAAAAAACTTTAAAACTTATACTAAAAAAATATTATAACTTATTTTATACTTTTAGCAAAGTTAACTTAAATATTTTGCTATTTAACCGCTTATATATAAATTATAAAATTAAGTTTATTAAAAAAAAGTTATTAAAAAACTTTAAATATAGCTTTTTATATAAAATATTATTAAATAAACTAAAAGCTATAAAAAAATACTTAATAAATAATTTTTATAAAAGTTTTATTAAGCTTAGCAATATATTATTTGCATTTTTTATTTTATTTATAAAAAAGCTTAATAGTAGCTTACGCTTTTATATAAATTACTACAAGTTAAATAAGCTAACTAAAAAAAACTAATACTTACTACTTTTAATTAAAAAAATGCTAAATTATATTGCTAAAGCAAAAATCTTTACTAAAATTAATATATAATAAATATTTTACTATATATAGGTATATTTAGGCTAAAAAAACTTTATTATATTTTGTACCCGTTATAAAATATACTGCTATTATATATTATTATTTAGTTTAATAAACAGCTTGTTTATATTTTAATAGTATATTAATAACACTTTTTTTAATTACTTAAATAATTTTTATAATATATATGTTAACAATATTTTAATTTATTTTAATAATATTAAAAAGTACTATATTTATATTAAAAAGGTTTTAAAAAAACTATATAGCGCTAAATTATAAGCAAATTTAAAAAAGTCTAAATTTTATATAGCTAAAACAAAGTTCTTAAAGTATATTATAATAACCAAAAATATTATAGTAAATTTTGCAAAAGTTAACATAATATATAACTAAAAAGCCTTAGCTATAATAAAAAATATATAGTTATTTCTAAGGTTTTATAACTTTTATTAAAAGTTTATAAAAAACTATAATAAAGTAGCTAACTTTTTTAGTTAATTAACAAAAAAAAATATATTTTTTTAATAAACTAACTAGTATAAAAAAGCTTTTTATAAGCTTAAGCTATTATTAATTATAACTTTTATATTATAACATTTTAATTTTAACTTTTTTACTAAAATAAAAACTAATTTATTAAATAATATAATAGCTAATATATTATTATAGCTATATAGCAATATATAGCACTTAGTAATATTTTATTTTAAAATGTTATAAAATATAAAGTTAAACTATAATATTTTTAATAAAAAAATATTAGCAGTAATATTAGCGCTTAAAAAATAGCAGCTTAAACTAGTTAGCATTTACGTTAGCTTATTCCTAGCTATTACAAACTACTAAATACTTAAGCATTTTAGTAAAAAAAAACAACTAAATTTGCAACAGGCTAAGTAAGCTATACTATTTATAAAATATAACTTTTTAATAATATATTAGCTAAAAAAAAAAAACGTTATAGCTAATATAATATTGTAAAAGTAAAAAAAGCTTTAAACGGCCTAAAAAAAAAAAAAAGCATAATATTATATAGCCTTGTTTAAACTAATATATAGCAAAGTTTTAAGTTAAACTTATATAAGCAAAATAGTTACAGTTTTTAAGTTTTATTTCTAAGCTAAAGTAAAAACACTAACAGGCTTTTAATTAGTAAATAAAGTGCTATATAAAAACCGTATTAACTTTAAAATAAAAATTTACTACTAAAAAACTAAAGCAAATAAAAAAAATAACTTATAAGCTATAATAAATAAGCTTACTACTTATAAAAGCAAATTAGTAGTTTTTAACCTACTTTATTTTTAAATAAAGCTAATTAAAAAAGCATATAATTACATGCTAATAGCCTACTTAAAAAAAAAAAAAATATATAGCCTGGTATTTTAGCGCTATTAATAGCTTAAGCTAACAAATAATTATAGCATATATATAGCAAACTATTTAAGTTGCTAATTTATAAAAGTATTTAAAAATAAAACGCTAAAAAAGCTATATTTATTATTAATATTTAACTATATTTAATAGCACTTAGTAATAAATTTTAAACAAATACTAAAAAATAAAAAAGGATTTAATAATATATTTGTTATAATAAACAAATTAAGTAAAAAAATATAAATAATCTTATATACTATATAAGCTATTTTAAAAAACGCTATAAAAATATATTATAAAAAACCTTTTTATATTTTTAGCATTTTAATAACTATTATATTTAACTATAGCTTTTAGTTTATATTTATATTTATAAACAAGTTATATAAATTAATAAAAGTTATTTATACTTTAGCTTTTATTAGCTATTATAAAATAATAAAATAAGCAGAAATTATAAATAAATACTTTAACTAGTAACTATAACTATATATAAACTATTATTAAAATAACTAGTTAAATAAAATATCTATAATAAACTATGCCTAAGCTGCACTTTTATATAAATTAACAAAGTTAGCTTTTTATAAAGTAAAAATAAGGTTTTTTATACTATTTTATTTTAATTAAAAAAATAAAACAGCAAAAGCAAAGTTAAAAAGCTTTTTAAATAAAAAAAAAAAATTAAAAAAATATACGTAAAATAAAGCTAAAAAAATTGCTAACTTTATAAATACTGCTAAAGCATACCTAACTTAAACATAAGACTAAATAATTTAATAAGTAAACTATATATAACATAAGCTTAATTTTAACGTTAAAAATTATATCTTTATTATAAAAAAACAGCAATTATAAAAAACTAACAAGCTATTAAATAAGTTAAATTATTTAATAACTTAGCAAAAATATAAGATTTATAAACATAAAAGCAATACTTTTTTTTTAAAAATATCTTTGTTATAAAAAGCTACTAACTAATATTACGCAAATTAACTACATAAATATTTTAACAACTTTTTTCTAAAATAAAAAGCAAAAAACTTTAAAAAACAAATTCTTAAATCTAAAGATAAAAAAAAATTTATTATAAAAAAAGTTAAAACTTTTAAGCTATATTACAGCAGATTATAATATTAGGTAAATTAAAAAAATTAAAAAGTTAATAATAAATAGTACTTAGCTAAAAATTTTAAAAATAATACAAAATTGCTAAAAAAATTCTATAATATAAACCTAAAAACCCTAGAACTATTAATATAACTAAATTAGTAAGTAAAAGCTATAAAAAATAACAAATTTAATAAACTATATATAAATAACAACAAGGTATAAGCAAAAAAAAAACAAAACATAAAGCAGCAAAACATATAATATATTAGTATATAGCACATAATATATAAAAATATAAATAAAGCTTATATATAAAATAGATTAAATAAGGTTATATTTAATAAGCAATATATAAAAAAACTTATATAATAGCGCAATAAAACAAAAGCCTAGACTACAGTAGTATAAGTAAAAACCTAAAGTAATCCCTTTTCTTATTAAAAAGCAGTTGTTTAAAGGTCTAAAGTTCTGCAGTTTAACTTATAGACAAGTTAATTTTTTTTTTTCCGAGGGAGGGTAGTAACGGTGGTGTGGCTGTGCTGGCAGCACAGCCCCACAACCACACCATTAGCCACAGCATACACACATAGGTGTGTGTGCCCTACACACTTGTTCCTTCCTTTCCCTTTTCCTTCCTTATACGTAAATTCCATACAAATAGAGTATTCTATTGCGAAGCCACGCCTTCTGTGATTACCTAACCGTGACAATAATAATATTAAAGCTAAAAATTTATAGTATGCTAAATGTTATAGTATAACTTTAAAAATTTATAGCACTTTTTTATAACTATAATATAATCCCTAGTATATTAGCAAAGCTAGCATAAAGTTAAATCCTATTAGTTAATAATATAAAAATAGTATTAAAAGTGCTAATACCGGTAATTTTAAACTTTTAAACTAATAGCTAAAAAGTAAACTAAGTTATTAAAAAAAATAGTAATTTAGTTATTTTAAAAAAAGGGTTTATAACTAAAGCTTTTAAAAGTAAGTATTTTAATTATAAAAAAATAGGCTACTAAGCTAAAAATTACCTTAAAAAAGCAAAATAGCTAAAGTAGTAGCTAAATAAGCCTTAAAGTTAATTAGTTATACTAAAAAAAATACTATTTAAAAATAATATATTTATTAAACTTATATAATTTAAAAATAAGTATAAATCTTTTAAATTTAAAGTATTTATATATAATAAACAGGTATATTTTAATAATAAAAAAAGCGCAAAAAAAAACTAACTAAGCTTTACTAATTGCCTAAAAAAAAACACTATTAATTAAAAACTAAAAAAACTATTTTTAAATATTAATAACGCTTAAAATAGCCTTGTTTATATAGTTAAAATAAACAAAAGCTTAACTAAATTACTAGCAAAAAGAGGCAAATTAAAAAATAGTTATTATAACTGCTATAACTTTTTTTAAGCTAAAATAATATATAACGGTTATATTTTTACTATATTTTTTAATTATAGCTATACTAGTTATTATATTTTTAAGTTACTAGCGTTTTAATTATGCTTATATAAATTGCAAAAAAAAGCTATAATAATTAAAGTAAGCGGTATTAAACTTTAAATTATTTATAACTATTAAATATTAATAATATTTTTAATAAAAAATAAAGTAATTAAAAAATAAACTTTAATAAAAAGCGTTATATTAAATTATATATTTTTAAGCGATTTTATAGTTAGTAAGCATATTTTTTATAAGTAAAAAAGCTGTTTTAATATAATTAAAAATAATAAAATATTAAAGCTTACCAAATTTAATAGTTAGCTAATACTTAAGCTTTTTTAGTATACTTATAGCAGTTTAGCTATTAAAATTATATTAATAGCTAATAATATTACTATAAAATAATATAAAAATATGCTAATAGATTTTTTTACGTAAGCATGTTTAAAAAAATATATTGCTAAATTTTTAAGTTTGTTTAACTTAGCTAAAAAATATATAAATATAGTAATAAAAACAAAGCATTATATTAATATTAAAAATTACTTACTAATTAAGCTACTATTTTATTAATATAGCTTAATATAAAAAAAAGCTTTATATAAGTTTGTTAAAGTTTACTTAGGCATTTATATATAAAAGGGTTTTAAGCTATAAAAATCGCTAATATTATTAATACTAAAAAAAGCATTTAAAAAAACTATAAAAGCTTTAAAAGTTAAGCTTAAAAAAGTTATATAAAAGTTTTATTATAATTATAAAAAAATAAATAAAGCTATAAAAAAACAAGCTTACTTACTACTTAATATTAAAAACTAAATATAAAAAGCTATAAACTATAGCTATTATACTTTTATTAACTTTAAAAATAAATTTTAGTATATTATAATATATAAACTAAATATTAAAAAAACAGTATTTATTACTTTGTTTAGCTTATATAAGTAGTTAATTATGCTTTTTAGCTTTTATAACGCTTTAGCTACTTTTTAGGCTTTTATAAAAAAAATATTAAAACTTTTTAAAAACTAAGTAGCTAGCTTGCTAAACAATATATATATATAAGCAGGTTTTAAAAAGCAGCTTTATAAAAAACTGCTATTATTATTTATATAATTAATAAAATATAATATAATAATTAACTTATAAAAAACTTTATTATTTATTAATAAAAGTATTTTTTTAAGCTTTTATATTTTTATTACTAATATTAAAGCTAATTTAGCTAAAATAGCTGCTATAAAAAATAAATTAATATTAAAAATTATTACTAAAGTTTAAGTATTTACTAATATTATAAAATATTTTAAATATTTAATTAATAACTATTTATTAATTATAGCACTATTAATAACACTAATAAAAAAACCTAAAAACTAGGCTTTAACGCTATTACTTAAAGCTAAAAATGCTTAGCAAAAAATTAAAAAAGCTATTATAACTATACTAATAATAAAGTTTTTTAACTAAAAGCTATTTTTAGTATTAAAAACTAATTTAAACTAGTTATATATTAGCGCCTGCTTTTTATAGCCTTATTTATATAGCAAATTAATAGTATTATATTTAGTAGTATATTTTTTAAAAAAGCTAGCAAATGTTTAAACAAAGTATTTTTTATAAAAAAAAAAGCTGTTAATAATACTATTAGCGCTATAGTATTAAAAACACTAGGTAAAAAAAAACAAAATTACTATTTATATTAATTATAAGTTACTATTAATAATTAAAAATAAAAAAAAACAGCTAGTATAAATAATACGATTTTTAAATGCTATAAAATATTATGCTATATAAATAGTATATAAAATAGGCAAGTTTAATATATTAGCTAATTAGTTATTAAAGCTTTTTAAAAATTTATTTTTAACTATTAAAAATAATTTCTAACTTTAAATAAACGCTATAAATAAGCTATTAAATAAACTTTAATATAAACTTATAATAAAACTATAATACCTAAATTATATAAACTTATAAGCAATTTTTAAGTTTTTATAATTTAAAGCGGATTTATTACTAAATATTATATAAAAATAGGCAAATAAATATTTTATTATATATAAAAGTAGGCTTTATAAAGTAGCTAAATATAAAAAAAGCTTTAGAAATTTTTTATATTTAGTAAAAATAGTATATTAAACAATAATACTTTTAAAAGTGCTAAATATACCTAACTTTTTAGTAATAATAAAAAAAATATACTTAAATTTTAGTTATATTATAATTAGTACTTTGTTATAAAAAGTTAGTAAGTAATATTAGTATTTAAAAATAATATTATTAATTTAATAAGTAATAGCTAAATGTTTTAAATATTAGCTAATAAAGCTATTATTAAATAAATTACCTAATTTATAGCTTATTATATTATTGCTGCTTTTAACCTAGTAAATAATAAATTATATATTATTAACAGTAAATGCTATAGCAGTTAATTTTTTTATATATATAAAATATGCTATAGTATAAGTAAAAGCTAAAATAGTTTTTAATATAAAATTTAAAATAACTAAACTATTACTTATAAAAATTAAAAAAACTTTTAGCTACTTAAAAAAGTAAATTTATAATAACGCTAATATTTTTATTAGTTATAAAGCTATATAATAGTATAAAGCTAACAAATTAATAATTAAGCTTATTATATTAAGCTATTTATAAAATAATAGCAAAATAAAAAAAGCTAATAAAAATATTAAAAAAATAATACTAAAAAAAAGCGTAATTTATAAGTATAAGTTTATTTTAAAAATATTATAAGCTGCTATTTAAATATATAATAAAATACTTAAATTAAGTAGTTATAGTAGTTATTTTTTTTTTTTTAGTATTTAACTGCTTTAAAATTAGTTATTTATTAAACTAGTAAAATATATATATAAACTTATAAAAAAAAAAAAAAAAAATCCTAGTAGAAATTAGCTTAATATTATAAAGCATTGCTAACGCATAACTATTTTAGCAGTTTAAAGGCTTTATAAAACCAAATTAAAGCATACTTATAAAAAAAAAAAAGCTTAATTTATATATATAGTACTAAAAATTAGGTATTTTAAGTTTATTAAAAAAGCAATAAATTTAAACTTTATTATAATAGCTTTTAAGTAATAATTAGCTGCTATTAAAAAAATATATATAAGCTATAAAGTTTTAAAAAAATAAAGCTGCTAAATAAATATAATAAAAGCAACTTATTTTTAGCTTATAATAATAATAAATACTTAGTATAAAGCTTATAATATACTAGTAAAACTATATTAAAATAAAATAAAGCAAAAATATAGCAGATAGTAAAAAAAATATAAATTAGTTAATTAATTAAAGTATTAAAATGCTAATTATAATAACTAAAAGTAGTTATTTAAAAAAAGAAGTAGTTATAGCACTTAGTATAGCATAAGCAATTTACTATAGTTGCTATAGTAAGTACGCTAGGCACTAACCTACTATATTAGATATATATAGCACATAGGTTATAGCATACCACCAAGACCTTTATATAGTCAATTAACAACCTTATAACTATACAACTGACTTATGCACTGGAGTAATACTAATGCATTAGGTCTAGTACTTCATAAGGGATCCGCAGACAGAAGCACATATATGGCCCGTGACTCTAGCAGGTACTGTACTCGTTATATCTATAAATGGCCCAGTTAGTTCTCTAACATTCAATGCATCCAACCCCCCTTTGGTGCAACATTTGGCCACAATATCGGATGCCATCCTGAATGATTCTGAGGATCCTTTGTTCATGAGGTTAGGGTTCGAATAGAGTAATACCTACAAGGAGCTTAGGTACTTAGGCACTTAGAGTCATGACACGGTAGATAATTACTTCAAGTTTGCTTTCAGAGTATCTACACACCGCGGCTACAACTGGTTCTCAATCTCCCCAGTGTGATTACATGCCAATTAATTAATCGATCCTCTGGTATCATGAGAAAGGCACGTCGATGGATTCTAGTGTACATGCCCCAATGAATAAATTTCAAGACTATTACCCCGGATCTTAGAGCTAGGCTAGTGTAGACCTAGATTTACCTAGGTTAGCGCGTTATCTTGACAGCATGGGCTTTATAGCAGGCGGGTATACGTTAGGTAGCATGTGATGGTACACACAACACACGCGTAGTACGTTCTCATATCACAGTGTTCTGGGAGACCTACAATTAGAGTGAATTGTATGTGTTTCTCATTTAAATAGTGTCCTAAGCTTATTTAGTGGGAATCGAGTTGAAATAGCGTAAGGTAGGTCAAGATAGCATACAAGTATGTGCTCATGCTTATATATTTAGCTCACGTCTTCATCGTTTGTTGCTACCCATAGGTAGGCGATCCTTTGGGGGAGGCGCGCCTTATTTTAGGCTTCAATAATTGATACTCATACAACTCGTCAAAGAGATACCCTAGCACGTGAGAAGAAGCTATTTTGAACTCCTGGAATGTAAATCTGTGCCAAATGAGCGAATCGGATACTCGGGCACTGTCCAGGGGCTCGAGAGAAGCCCCGAGGAATTAAAGTGGAGATACCGAGGTCCTCATTACTGTGATTATAGACAACTGAGAATTAGAGGGCCAGCATTCACTCGTTTAGTATATCATCTACAAGCCTTCTTGCACACTGACGGACCGAGCACTTGACAGTAAAATATCTTTGGAGATATTTAGTAACTGACCCATCTAATCTCTCGTCATCCATCACAATGGCGTCTACCGAGCTGTTCTCAGTCCCTATCCCCGCGATATCGTCACATCCGGGAGGAAGTATCGTGTGCACTACACCGGCACCTCGGGTCTACCTGCTCACCTTCACCTCGCCAAATGATAACCGGATGACGCCAGAGTTCTGCCGCGCGTTCCTCATTGCGCTCGACATAATTGAATTCGAATATGAGCCGGGCGTTGTAGTCACGACGTCGGGAATCAAGAAGTTTTACTCCAACGGCCTCGACCTAGCTCTCGCGCAGTCGACGCCCGGGTTCTGGGAGGACAGCCTATACCCGCTGTTCAGGAGGTTCCTGACGTACCCTATGCCCACCGTGGCCCTGATCAATGGCCATGCTTTCGCCGGCGGCATCTTTCTAGCCATGCATCATGACTACAGGGTCTTTACCGGTAGCGGGCGCGGGTTTGCATGCGTCAATGAGCTCGAATTCGGCGCACCGCTACCACCCCCACTGACGAGCATCTTCCGTATCAAGGTCAGTTGTTGGAGCTTTTTATGCGCCCGGGCCCCCATTTTGACATGCTGCGGAAGCTATCCTGGGGGTTTCTACTCCTGTTATTCCTGTCAGCCCCTCGATGCTACCTGCTACAAACGGCAATTGCTAACTTCGGGTTCTTGAAAAAGGCCACGCCTCTTGTGTATCGGACAGTTGTGCTGGAAGCTAAACGCTTCGACGCTAAGGCTGCGCTTGAGGCGGGAATTGTCGACGCTGTAGGCGAATTGGATGCTGTGCTGAAGCTGATTGAGGATCAAAAACTGGTCGCAAAGGGAACTACAGGCGTGTATGGATGTTTGAAAGAAGGAATGTACAAGGAGAGCGTCGCCCTTCTAGCGGCCAAGGGTTCGGGAGTCCCTAGCCCGTCGGATCTCGTAGGTATCAACAAGAAGAGGAAAGCAGATGGGCAAAAATTGCTGCAGCAGTGGAGGGAGAGCCAGGGCCAGAAGGCAAAGTTGTAAGTGCGCTGATTCATAGGTGTGCCGTTATGGTTTTATTTCTTCGTCTAGACGTCACCTCGAAGTTTCTATATACTTCTAGCGAAAGGTGGAGTTATACGATAATATCACCAGGTTTGGAATGTATCAGACGATAATATTGGGTATTTGTTACATCAGCCTACACCTATTACGTCCTATACAGTCTTTCTATTTCCCATGTATAGTGAAGAATTTCCATTCTCAGTAGGATGAGCCCTGGTGTTTACACGGTTTTCGCTTCGGAATCCCTCAGTCTTTTGGGCCAAATTCCCATTTTACCGGGAGATAGGATGCCGTTCAGATCTAAAGCGTCCTACGCTAGGTCAACATCTCCTGAGTTCAAATCTCAAGCAACTTAAAATGCACTTACCTTCAATGTCTCTACGAAGCGTCGATAAGCATGATTATTGAAGTCAAATAATTCGGCATTCTTGTCTGTAAGTGTCGCCAGTTAGTCCTCTTTGCGGCCTACTTTTCCCCCGAGGTGTCACGGAGTAGGGCTGGGCGAGCATACCCATGTGTTTGATGTGAGCCCTATACTTTGCAAACCCCCTTTCTGACCCTTCCTTAAAGAGCCCGTGGAAAATCTTCTCAACGCCAACCCGTTGTTCCGCACTTGTCTTGTCGAAGCAGAGCATGCAGACGAACACGGCGTACCGCTCGTGCATGAAGAAATCACATAATAGATCGAAACCCTGGGATTCGTAGACTTCCTTTGCGGCCTTAACCCAATCAAGCAGCACTTTTCCCTCGAGGGGCACTATTGGTGAGTATGCCCCGTGGGCTCCAATGGAATCCTCCCGGACGTTGTAGAAGTTCACCATCGGTATACTCCACATACTTGGAACGCCTACCCTTATGCCCCCATGGGGTTGAGGAACCGATGTCGCCTCGAGAAGCCCTGCGTCTTCTCCACTAAACAGTGAGTACTGCAGTCTCCCTGTCGGTGCTTTCTCAGTCACGACTCGCAGGACCTCGGCATACTGAGCCTGGATTATGGTCGTGGGACCGTACAGCCCGAACTTAACCGTCCAGTTCCCGATATCTAGCTCCTTCTGCAGCTCCTTCGTCCGCCATTCTGGGATCGGCCCTTCACCTTTCCACCAGTCAGAGCGTTTGCCGAAAAGAGCAGCCCATTCGTTGAGGTGGAAAACGTAGACCATGGCGGGGAGGGTGCCATTGCGGCGCATCTCGCCAAAGACGTCAACGATGGTGGCGACGTCGTCGAACTCGGGCATGTCGAATGAGCACGACATGTAGGATTGAGGCTGCGGCGTTAAAAATATACCCATCTTCGTCACTATGCCTAAATTGCTCTGCAGGAACAGGCCGTCGATCGTAGGGCCGAATGTGAGCCTGGTAAGGTGAGCTGATGGCGATGTTGTCATGGCGTATTGACCCGTGCGAACGACATCGCCGTTCGCAAGGACGACCTCCATTCCTGCGATGTTTTCGTGGTGCACTGCAGTTGGGATGAAGCCCATACCTCTATCTAGTGTCTGCTTATGTTAATCTGATTTTTGAGCTTGTATTTACAATAGGTAGGGAACTTACGTTGCCAACGACGCTACCCCATCCTAGTGATGCTACACTAGGCCAAAGCTTCAACTTCTTCTCCGCACAGAAATTATAGAGGTCCCCAAATGTGACACCGGGTTCGACCACGACGTATCCGAACTTCTCGTTGACTTCCACAATTTTATTCATGCGATGCAGATCCAACGCGATACAACCTGGGACACGCGGTGCTGGCCCACCGTATCTATTATCCCATCAGCACATGAAGTCTAGCAACGAGTGTATTCACTAGTCGTGAATCATTAGCATGCATACCCAAGATTCTTCCCTCGAGAAAACGTCCACACCGCAATCTTGTATTCATTCGCCACTTTCAGGAACTCTTGGAGCTCCTCGACCGATGACGGACTTTCATAATCAGCCATGGTGGTGAAGCCTCCGGGATACCCTGAAGAATGAAAATCTTACCAAACGGCCGCACTTGGTATATTTTTCGCCGTCCCTGCCTCTGGGATATCGTAAGGATCAATGTAATACTTTAAGTCATCGCCCGTGAAAACAGAATCTTTCCCCAACACTCCTATGGCTTTCTCGATAGCTTGAGAAAAGTCATCCTGGGAGACACCGGGAGGTAGAACAAGGTCAATTGTCGTGGTCAACGGCGTCGAGAAGACGTCTTCGTGAGCAGTCTGATAGGTAGAATCGGCGTATGCGGGTGGAAGTCCGGGCACCGCAGCCATGTTGATGGTAGTTCTAGAACGCTTTGGAGGGAGTGTGCTATTGTTACCCCACACGGCGAGGAGCGGGAGACACGAAAAAGCTTGTAGGTTATCATGTATTTAGATATATATATATAGACATTTCTCCTCACTCACCCATCCTGGTACGAGTGTGGGGATTCGAATTGGCTCCCATTTATGCTATCGGCTGCCGGTAATACGGATGCTTGTGCTGCCCGCACCTATCGGCAGTTGTGACCAGCCATCGCGATTTGGTTTGAGGATGCTTATCAAGAAGGAAAATCATGAATCTAGAATAGATTTCATGTATCTTACGATATCGCCTCCGAATTAATCCCGGGTAGAAGTCCTAATCAGCAGAATGACAACAACCTCGCGCAGGTAGTATATCTAGGGGTTTGGTATTTATTTTTTACCCCAGTTATTCTCGATCCTCATTTCTTGTCCACACATCTTGAAAAAAATATATTCTAAATTTTAATGCGGAGTTCTCTATATGTCTAGTTACGTATTATCATTAAACTTGGTATTCCTCCCCATATCTGCTCTTGCTTGATGTGATGACACGGTTCAAGGGCTAACACTCAAACTTCGCCCCAGGACCTAATCGGCGGGAATCGATCGCGGTGAAAACCGTACTAATCTAGTAATATTTAACCAATCTTTGTCGCGCTGATACACTGGTCACACCCCCCAGTGCCCGGATTATGGGTAATAGTCGAGTTCTTCAACCAGCAATTTCCGGTAGGGTTTTTCGCTATACCGACTTGGAAGTTGACAGAACCGCACGAGTTGCTCACGCCCCAAAGCTGCGATTTAATTGTGTATTGTGAGCACGCCTCCAGACAATCTTGCATAGAGTAAGTGGTGAAGCGAACGATATCCGCTAAAACGACGTTGTTACCCTCCCGATCCACCCGGTTACCTGTGCCGAAATCTACGCCACAGTACACTAGAAATTTCTCCTGGGCTTGTGTGACCTGCATAGATGCCGCGAGAGCATCGCAATCGACGTCAACGCTGAAGACTTTAGAACGTGGCTCAGCCGTGTAATTAACTAGCAACCCCCCAGTGGTAGTCTCAAAAGCAGCTGAGCTGGTAGTTGTGGAAGGGGAGTCTTTCGTTGTCGTTGTTATTGTTGTTATTGTTGTTATTGTTGTGAGGGGCATGTTTTCGCATTGACTTTCAACCAAACAGCAATCATAGTCAGTTGATGTTATTACGACAAGTACCAAAATAATCACGCGGTAAAGCGCGAAAATCACTCACCCAAGATTATTTTCACTGGCGGACGACGAGACCCTGAGGTTCTGCCGACAGTTTGCTAGCGAGGCTCCAAGGCCTCCTCCAACCGCGCCCCCTACGATTAAAGCGGTCGCGGCGACCGTGAGAGCGAATATGCGAGCCCAGTTTCCATGACTTCGTTCTTGAGGGAAATGCTGGTTCTCATTTAAAGAAGGATTCCATTGGTCTGTCATGTTTTCGGGATGCGATGACTGCACGCTCTTTTGGTCACGTTGATGTTGAAACTGTGCCACCTCGAGGCCTGGAGAGATTGCCCGGACTTCCATTTACACATCGAAACCTATTCGGAACTGTTCGGCTTCGTTTTCCTCCCGTTCTACCGCATTACCGGGGTTTGGTTTTCTCCCAGAAAGCGATCGACGCAGGATTGTTTCGCTTGGAATATGGGGGCGGGTTCGTTAAAGATCGCTACGATCCCTCTAGTCCTTGGCTTGGAATTATTGGGGGATGAGGTTAGGAGTGAAACTCCAAGGTAGGTGTTCTGGCATCGACGCTTAAAGCCCCAAAGAAAGGGAGAAATAACAAAAAGATCGCGTAGGTGAATGTAAATTTTGTGCAGAGTACTTATATTTGCACCCTGCCCTTTATGAGCACCGCCTGCTTACTAGAAATGACCGGGTCATCATTGCGGCTTCAATGGTGAGACGAAGCGGCTGATCGTGAAATCCTATGGGGTTAATTGCAACCTCGGAAAGAATGCCGAGATATCGTACAAGTGTATGCTGCGCTGAGTGAGATCTTAGCTAGGACTTGCCCCAAATATCCATATATAGTCTATATATTCCTTCGAGGAGATGGATTCAGAAAATAATCTCATATGCTTTATGCCACGAAATGTGCCTCATTAATTAGACTCACTGAGCGAGTAGTAATGATAGTACCTCGATAGGCACCTGACAATCAGACGAGCAATACGGGGCTACGAACGCTGGGATATTTTGAGGTAAATGAGACGGATTTTGTTACTCCCCTATGAGACAGAAGGTGGCTTCGCCAAGGTCATCTTAGTCACCTGGAGGATTCAGTTTCGTAAGTTCGTAGTGGAGTTGGGAGTTCTGTCAGAACTACGACTTGCGCGCAGCATGCCACCACCGATCCCGCCGCTAGTGACTGCTTCTAGATCTAGCCGCTGTGCTTCAGTGTTGTGTGCGTGTGTGAGCTGGTCATGGGTGGCCATTTGTGGCTGGACGAATTCAGTATATCTATTGGTTAACGAAGTAAGTTGAGTGAAGTGAGCTTGAATTAGTGTATGTACTGCGCGTGGATCTCCATGATTTCATTCTTGGGTATTGATGCAGATCGGTGCCGCTATCTGAAGCTGCCGCTTGTGTTTCTTGAGATACCTACTCACAGGAACATTTGCTTGCCCACAGCAGTGTCCATACCTATCCAGCTAGCTCTGATGGACACTAATGAGTCGGTGAGAGGACAGAATGTACCCCTGGATTCACTTAGCAATGAGCAATAGGGGACAAGTGTGATATTATCCAAGATTCAACTGTCTGCCTCGAGAGATGTTTGTACTGTTGGATGCTCGTTGCCCTTGTGTATCCATCATTCAACCCGAGCTCAGCAGATAAAATTTGCTTTTTTTTAAGCGGTCAAGGCAATGCGTAGGTACATGTAGTGCTTGCATAGTGTGTGGGACAAGAGGCTCCCCATTATGACATGTTGGAGGGTAGTGTAGAAGGATACAATTACACTTATACATAGTAGGTATGCTTCAAAGAAGCACTGACAAGGTCGGCTGAAACACTGTTCAGGCACCTGGGTCGATTTCGAAGTGAGCTCGCAACATTCCCCCTATTTTGAGACAATAGAGCAATGCCACGAGCTGTTCAGGGGTTCACAAAGTTGTGTGGTTGCATCACAGCTCATTTGAACGACTACACTAGGTTAGTACCTGGGTTGTGTCTGGGTCTAGAGGGACAGAGGGGGGTTTCCTACCGTGTACGCTGCCATGTACGTTGGTAGGACAGGACGGGAGCCGCCGCCACGCCATAGACATACATCTCTGTACCTATACGTATGTACACTAGGTACTACCTAGTAGGTACTACCTAGTAGGTAGTACCTACACTACATCACTACAGTGCCTATTAAAGGTATGCTGCCTACACATACTGTAGGCACTGTCTCCCCTTCTCCCCCACCTCGATAGGCTACGCATCGCCGAGAACATCGGGGCCGACAAACCCCGCCCCACCAACAACCCACTTGGAGGCACTCTATTTCCTTCAAGTCGGGCATTGTTTACCTTTCCGATAGCCCACTATTGGTTGCCAGGGGAGCAACGCACCTAACCTACCATGTACATACTAGTGGATGTACAGGTATGTAGTAGCACAACCCGGCAGACAACCTGGTCGAACAACCCCGTCCACAACCCAGCTCAACTGCCAGGTGATGACGATGGTATTACTTGGGTAATGGTGTTGTGTAGAGTAGTGTAGTGTACTAGTATGATTCTATGAGAGCTCTCTCACATGCGGGAAGCTGGGTGCGGAGCAAATCTTGGAAGTGCCAAATGGATGGTCGTTTTTTGCGCATCGCATTAACAGCAAATCATCCAAACTATTACCTACATCTCCTACGCTTCCCACAATAAACAAACCTCATGAGCACCACCACCACCACCACCACCACAACAACAACAACAAGCAAAGCAACTGCACACGTCAGTCATTGTGACTTATCCTATGTCCTTGGTCTCATATTCATTGGAAGCCCTTTACTTGTCATAATTGGCGTTTATACTGACCAATCCATTTTCCCACCTTGTTCCAAAACCCGAACTGCAATCAAGGTACCCAGTTGGTTGGATCTTCCATTTCCTTCTGGATATGAATGAGCGGCCAACGGCCTGAGCATCCATCTATCTATTGGGTAGCTAAGTTCTTACATATTTGCCCGCTGAAACCCCCTCCAAAAAAAACTAGCACGATTCGAGTCATCTATCTCAAGTATAGATTGAGATAGGAGTATGATGCGGCCAGGTGAGTAACCGTACTTCCTTGACACTCGCATTCTTCGACGCCCCCAGCATGTTGATCCCATGTCTTTCCACGGGCCTTATGTAGATCTTGCCCCTCCATGCCGTCTGAAACCCTTAGGAATGTTGCTTGCTAAAGTTTCGATCGACCCCCTATTTAGATGACAGCCCCGAATCCAACAGACGGAGAAACTGACCCCTCGGGTCCCCAGTCCTCTCAGTCCGACGCTGCCGTCCAGAAAGATGCTGCTAGTAATGACACAAGCAATGCCTCGAGCACTGCTGCTCCGGCGACCGGCAGTGAAAATGCCACCCCCAAGAAGCCGACCGTCGCTCGTCATCGAGCGACAACGATGAAACCACCTCCAACGCTCTTAACTGACTTCTTACTCGGCCGTCCATCCCCCGCTCGAATCGCAGCAGACAAAAAGGCAGCGAGGGAAGTGATCCGGCAGCGGCGAATGAGCCTTGAAGCGGTTAAACAAGAGATGCGTGAAGCCGTTGTACAGCGAGTACAAGCTCCCGGGGGCGTGCGTGATAGAGTTACAAAATGGCAAAAAGCAAACGCAGAGGCAATGGCCCGGGCCGATCCGTTGGCTGCTCCATCCGAGCCTAGCGAAATCAACTTACGAGTAGACGAAGAAAGTGTCACCGAGGAGGATCGCGTAAGGATTAAGATGCGCCAAAAGAAAAGACCGCCGCTCAACGTGCCTCCTATCGTAGCAGGTACGGAAGGTGATGAGTCCACAAAGGAGGCCCAGAAAAAGCCCGCACCCACGAGCCCGCCTAAGAAGCGCGTCGTGAGCGACACGAATTGGGTGAAAAAAAATAAGTCAGAGAGCTCTTTAAAAAATGCCCCTTTAAAGGAAAAACATCAGGAAAGTGGTGGCTCTCCTCTCCCTAAGGACTTTCTGTCACGGCCTAGCCCGAATCCACCGGTTTCCCAGAAGATTCAAGAGTGGGCGAGCAGAGTGGAAATGCCGGTTGAGCCTCGCAAGCGTTCTCACGCACCTATATCAGTTAGTAGTAAGTCGGCCGGGAGTGGTGACGGAATACGTGTGAAGTCCATGCCTAGTGGAATCCCAAGCGAAAGCGATGCCCACAGCACTAGAGTTTCCGAACCTCAGAAGTCGAAGACAATTGAAGATGATGGCATTCGCGTCAAACCTCTTCCCATGAAAGAAACATACGGAACCGAAAAGAAGGTGAGGCCTCAATCGAGGACCTTTCTTGACGATGGAATTCGAGTCCGACCCATTCGCCCAGCGTCGAGGGACTCTTCGAGCACTATTCGAGCACCTTCAGCACGGACTTCAAAGGTAGAAAGTACCGATACAACGAACATCTCTCGCCGTCGGTCACGGTCGGCCGGGGTAGAAACTAAAGAAGATTCGGAGCTGAACGAACTTACAACGCCCACGAAGACGAGGGCGTCTACAAAAGTCAGCTCAAAGAAGACGTCTAACACGCGACCAAGGCGCGCAAAGAGCATGGCTGAGACTGGCACGACAATGACCGAAGATATATCTGATAGCGATTCATGGAGTAGTGGTTCGGAGGACGAGTCGGATATCCCATCCAGCATACCGCAAAAGCCTCTTGCAGATATCCCTTTCGGATATTCTGCTTTCAGTGAATTAGAATTACCTCGGGGGCGAGGCGGCCGTCCAACAAAGCCAAAGGCCAACAGGCAGTCTAGCTTCAAGGGCGCTACTAACGTCTTGAAGAAAGCACTAAACGAGGGCAAAAAGATCCTAACCGAGAAGGTCGACCCTCCCAAGCCTGTCATCAACCAACCACCAAATATTGAAAATTGGCTGAAAGATACAGTGGACCCATTTGTCGATGGGCGAGCTGAAGGTAATCATGAGCCTCAACAGAAGTCGATCGAGAAAGAATGGGAATATGAGAGTAAGGTGCGCCGCTCTGACTCGTCCTCGCGACGCATATCCCCGGATTCCGATGAGGGTGGTGATAGTTATCACAAGTTAAACGAACCTAAACCTGCGCCGAAAGCTCCACATGATGGTCCTCGCGATGAGCCAGTAAAAACTCCATCACCAAGTGGGCTTAGAAGAAGTCAAGCTACAAGAAGCCCATCCTCTCCAGGGAAGGTCGGTGCTAAGAGAGGGTTCAAGGAGAAGATCCGAGATGCATTTCGTGGAGAGTCTACTGTCCATATCCCCAATCGAACGGACTACTCTAGTTACGATGATACGGATGACGATAGTGACCGAACCATTGAGTATCGAGAGCGACCCCGGTCTAATGAAGTAAGGCGGAGTCCAACTCCCTCTGACGAAGAAGATTCTTCTATATCAACAGAGTCTATAAAGCCACCTAAACTGAGTCCTCTCAATCCGAAAAGGCGGCCACCTACGAACGGCCTTCACGAGCTTTCCACAATTATTTCCGACCCGGAAATGCCCAACACGCTAGAATCGGAATTATCCTCGAGGGTCTCTGACACAACCATCACCCATACTACGATGACACGGAGTACAGGTCTAAGTCGAAGCACGGCCGTTTCTCGTAAACGAAGCCAAAATCCTGGGCTAAAGAGACGACTAACTAAGCACTCCGATCTGGTATCGGTTCTCTCGTTGCCCGACGACTCCCCAACCCCCAGTCGAAGCCGAAGCCTTCGCTCTGCCCATAGTGTGAGAAGGGTATCTAATCACCTTCATGACGCCACTATAGAAAATCTTTTACGAGAGTTCGCGAGAGATGAGAATTTATACTCACGAGAACTTAAAACGCTTGTAGATGGTGTTATTCCAGTTCTCTTGTCTCAGTTTGTGGAAGGGAGAGACAGCCGGTCGAGCGAGCTTTTCACATCCCCAAAAGGCACGCACAAGGAAGATCCTCTACCGAAGGCGGTCGTAAGCATGGGGGTAGCTCTCGAGAAACTCAAGAGTCACCATCGGCGCTGCCCCTTGACCGACATACATAGATTGCCGCAATGGCTTGAGACTGTCACTCCGATCTATGGACAGTATCTCGATGTATGGCGTCTTGGATTTCAGGGTATTATCGTCAATTTAGCGCCTGCATCGCCCGATGATGAGGATTCGCTTATAGATGCGTTGCCTCGCAATGCCCAAGGCGATATTCTTAACGAACATGGAGATCGCATAGATGTGGCACACCTCTTGAAACGTCCCTTGGTTCGTACGAAATGGATCGCGAAGTTCATTCAGGTATGTGACTTTGAACTATCGATTATGTATTTTAAAAACTAATAGTTTTAGGGGTATCGAACCGTCGCAGGTACCCCACAATATGAATCTCTTGCGGCAAAGTGGGAAGCGCTTCAAGAGAAGGCTCGCAAAAGGCACAAGGAAGAGACTGCAAGAATTGTCGACGACGACGCGAGGAAAACAGATACAAGCCGTGCCCGCGACTTGAAGACTATGGCAGCCGCTGACAACGTTCGGATTGACCGATTTCGACAAGTCTATGCTAAAGATTCGTTCTCTCTCGATCTCCAACATTCAAGTGGTCAACGACTTAATTGTCAAGTTGAGCTCGTCTATAGAGACAACCCACTTTTTAAATCCGATCCTGGCGATCTTCTTGTTAGGGAAATTGGCAGCGGCGGTCGCTCATGGCTACTCTTTGCCCCTATAACCGGAAATCATCTTTCAGCACGGAAAGGAGAAGACAAGCACCAATTAGTTGTCATGGTTAGAGGCTATAAAGATGAATATTTTGAACTGTTTACTTTGGCCACGGATAATGAAGAGCAGGTCTTAGACTGGCTGAAGATCCTTGGTAGTAACCCAGTACCGCCAAATATCAAGGAAATGACCGCATCTGACTTAGGGCCTCTGGCGTCTTCACTATCACCAAGCTCTGTAGCTTCAGACACGCCGGTAGGAGAGAGAAGACGTTATCCCAAACATTCTTACCCGAGGCCAACTATTCCTCCTTCCAATGATCTCGAGAAAGAGCCTAAAACACCCGAAAATTATCACCAATCTCATCCAAGTTCTCCAACTAGGCCTCCTCCAGCAATTCCATCCCCAGAGACAACCCCGACTCGGGATCCTTACATAAAATCTCAACGTCAGCCATCACACTCCCCCACACACGAAGAGCGTACGCATACACAGGTAGAAGACCTAGATTCTGATCTTTCAACTCCTCATGATGACATCCCGGACGACATAACTTACAGGGATGATGGTGCACCACCCCCACCGATACATCGAAGTTTGGATGCAAAGAAATCCACACTTGCACCCCCCACAGAAGCGTATTCTAGTCTTAAGCGGCGTAATTCTTCACCTCTCAAACACGAGTATTATCCCTCTGACGTCTCATCTGAGAGCTCTTTCTCCACGTCAGCATCAGAAGATGAATACTCATACTCCGAAGAGTCTTCTGATGACGAACTCGAGGCCACGGATATGCCTGATGCTGCTCCTGCCATCAGTATAATACACGATGCTGAATCTCGCACAGAGTCTGTTATTTCGAGGAGGTCAACAAGTCCCACGCCCTCTGCATCGGCCTCGCAGATGGGGATACCTAAGATTGGACCGGAATATCTCTTCAAGTCTCTGGCAACAATCTCTTACTGGGATAATAAACACGGATGCTGGAAAGATCTCTGGCCTGACATCTGTTCCATTGTGACTACGCCAGGTCTCATCGAAGCGTATCCGTTCCAACGAACACACACCTCCTCAGAGGCACCTAATCACGATGAGGATCGTCCTCTCATTGCTCTAGATCTCACACCCTTGGTCATGCTACGGACCAGCACGGCTCTTGACCTCGAAATAAGGTCTCCAGTCTTGAGCTATGCTCGATTATATACAAAGGTGAACAAAGTAGAGACCTCATTCTTCCGTTTCCGAGCCCCCTCGCTCCAAGAATGTGAATCTCTATATCTAGCGGTTCACCGTGCTCGCTTAGACAACGCGAAATACAAGGCTCTTGAAGAAGAGACACGAATCCGGGCTTTTGGACAGAGCCAGGTCCCACAGAACGATGGCGACGGAAGTAGCAATCGCCGAAGCTGGTTCGGTCGCAAGAATAGTTACCGTGCTTCGGCCCGAGCACCGTCGCAATCCGCAGGCAGCACATCTCACTCAAGTGTGTCGGCTTCTTCGTTCCTCAAGAAGCTCATGGGCGGCGGTAGCCAATTCAATATCGCCATGTCCTCAGTTCACCGGCAATCTCGATTCGGCAGTGGCGAGAACTCGTTGTATACATCATCTTCAGGCACACCACCTCGTTCACCATCCGTTAGTGCTGCTAACAGCGGGACTGCTGCAAGAATGAGCCTCACAACCAACAATCTTAAGATTCGATTGCACCTACTCGTGTCAGCGAGTAAATGGGAGGACTATGGAAACTGTTACCTCGAGGTGACGCGCCCAGATCAAGGAACACGACAGAATTTGAGGAAATATCAGGGTATGGAGAAACGAATTATAGTGACTGCAATTCCGAAAAAGGCTACAGATAATTCTCGCATAGTATTGGATGTCGTACTAGGCAGTCGTTGCTTCTCACGTCTCGGAAGCCGAGGCATATTACTTAATGTTTGGGAAGAGGTCCGCGACGAGCGCGGCGAGATGGGGGTCGCTCCCAAAGGGGGCGGGAGTGGTGGTAATGTTAACAAATGGTGCTTCCAGTGTGTTTCTGTTATGGAGGCAAGTTGGATCTATGGGCTCGTCACGCAAGAAGTTGTTATCGGTTGATTTTGATACCCCTTCCTTTTTTTGATATCCTTTGCTTTGATACACAGCGGGCATTCTGCGAAGGAGTAAAGGCTTGGGTTACACAACGGGGCAGACTCCCCATGTATTTACATTATTTCTTTTGTGTGTTGCAAACAGCATAGATCATCGACGGCCGAGGTGTACTGGGTAAAGGGTTGCATTTCAGCGAGTACTAGGGTCTTAGGGCGGCAGCATAGAGCAGACGAGGCGGGATAGGATTGATGGAATACCCGGATTTGTTGAACGATTTATACCAATTGCATATCAGGGAGGCGGATTTGATTTGTTGCATCAGTTCTTCTTGTTTTTCTAAATGGGCGTGTAGGAACTGCAATAACCTATAAATACTTATAATAATGAAATAACTATTCGGTTAAATTGTTCTCATTCATGATCTAAGTGACGAGTATGACACCTTGGCTTGTCGAATCTTGGAAACTCGTAGTGTAATGAATCTAGCTTACCTAGGAACAGCACGGCTGAAGTGAGTTCTGATGGTTCGACGCACGGACTGATGGATTTGAAGTACTAGCTAGTTTACCTGTCAGCAATCTGGCTCCCTTCGCACCGAGTCTTCAGTAATCAATAGTCTGGTCCTAGAAACGCTCTTTCTATTCTTTTCTTTTTTTCGGCTACTACTTCTAGGGGAATTATGACGATGTGACAATACAAAAAAAGTTGAAGAAACAGAGAGAGGAAAGGAGGAAGGGAGAACCATAAGAGTCCCCGGAATACATATGTCACAGACCTTCTCACTCTATACCTATAAGAATAAAACAATAGACAACCAATTGCACATACCAACTATTCACCCCCTGTTGCCTTTTCATATTGTCTAGCCTTGTCTTTTTCCAGACTCTGTTGCGGAATTCGCCAGCCACTGCTTAGCCTTACTATTTCTCCGTTTCAGCGGATAGTCGTGAAGTCGCCGTGGCTCTCTACCCCATTCGACTTGAGATCTTGCAGCCCATCTCCTATATGCAAATAGGAGCCAAATGCATCGTCGACGAAGACATGGGGGTTTCAAGAGGCTATGCTCGAGATCAATGGGCTGGCTATGCCAGCACTAAGTTATTTTTGTATTTAGCATCAACAAGTTACCGCCTCACAACAAGGTCAAATGGCGCATCTGGCGCAAGTAGCTCAGGCTTACCTAAACAGCTTTAACTCCTTGACAGTGCCATAGTGTGACTAATAAACGAACGCCTTCCACAGAGTCTGTGCCTAATTAGATGCAGCGTGATAGACCATACAGACGTGTTTGACGGTGGCATTTTCTCAGGTGCTGGGAGTTATCTTTACCTTGCGTTGGAATATATGTATGGTCCTGAATATTAAGAGATTTTCTCGATGAGGATGAGGATGTGGCATGTGCTGATTGGACGGAGATGAAAATACCCCTGTGGAGTTGTACCGGGCCCTGCTCAACTTACTGGCGCGCGAGTATCTAAAGATCTTGGCTTGAGAGTAGGCTTAGTGTACGGAATGCACGTGTTCATGAGCTAAAGCCTATGTCGTGCTTCAAGACAAAGCGTACAGGTATTACTTGATGGCCTAACCAAGATCCAAATCGGTTGAAGCTAGCTAGACTTTGCTAGAGAATATCATTGATAATATAGAATCAATGACATAAGTTTCGTGTAATGATCCAGTAACCGCATGACCGCAACTTCTACGTAAATCTTTCCAAAAGCGAAGACTTCGAGGTAGGGTCGCACGACAGGGCAACCGTGCTTTAGATAATATGTCGATATTACTACATGAAAAAATAAAACTATAGCTATTAAACATACGTATTAATCAGCAAGATTTTTCAACACTTCGGCATAATTTAATGCCTCGAGGATTACTGTCGATAACTTGAACCATCGGCAATCAATTGGTCTACTTACATAATATACAACACTACGCTTCATAAAAGAACAGATCTACGCATGGGAACTAACAATCCAAAATCGACTGTCTTAACCCTAAAGCAGAGGCCAGACCTAATAAATACATACCAACTTTAAAGTAAAGAAGGTACTTCAAGAGGTTCAACCCAAAGTCTCGGTATTTATGCAGGCATGTTGATAAGTCCGGTGACAGGGTAAAAATATATACTGGGATGATTAGTCAGTCTGGTGCTATCCCATGCCAAATCCTAGTTTGCATCGTCGTTATCGTCAGCACTTGGCCTTGTCTAGTATAGAGTAGCCGGGAACCCGTGGATCTATAATCGTCTTTGTAGATCTAGGCCATAGTCCCGCATAGATAGCGTCTACTAGTATAGTATATTGATCCCCAGACCGTCTTCCCACAGCTCAGCTTCTACCATATAAACTCCTCCCACAGCATCTTCGCTCGACGGATGGAAATATCATCTGGGGACGTGGGAATACGCTGCTTATTCGATGGGCTGGGAGCCTGCGCCCTCGCAGTATATTGCAAGGATTTCACGTCGGTTTTCGTTTACGCTCGGTTATCTAGGGACCTCTCTGGCGGAGTTGTGGAGGGTAGGGTTGCCGGGGGGCGGAGTGCGGAGTATGGATTTTGCAACCTAACCTAGGAATAAACCGTTACCAGATGTATGTATTGCATGCTGCTCGTCCGAACGTCGATCAATCAGACATAACTCGTACCGATGTGTCCAATCAGCATCTCGTACTTCTAACGACATGGCAACACATACATAAGTACACACGCACGTACACTGCATGTTTCCTGTTTCCATGTTGCTACCTTAGGTGGGCCTCCAATGGCTTTCGTAAGCAAATCCAGGCATTAGATAGGATAGTCTGGCATGCCGAGACGTTCACGGCCGACTGCAGTGGAACGGTGTTCTAATGAAACGGGCCGGGGTTCGGTAAAGGCGGGACGGAGTTCAGGGTGTCTAATATTAGTCTAAGTCCATAGACGCTCTATCTAACCAGGATGTGGCTACTCTGTAAATTTATTCATCTACAGGTATTCGATTCGCACCTTTATCTATATACCTAAGATAGAAAAGGCCTACCTATACGGAAATCGTCAGTGGATGAGCAGAATACTTATGAACCTTGCATTGGTATGATCCTATTCGGACGGCTGGACTGTCTCGGGGCGACGCCATCAATGGTTGGTCGAGGTAACAGTATGCTGGTCATGACCTACATGTATAAGGTAACCCTGACCGCGCCGTTTAATTTACGACACAATCCTCGCTGCTAAACACCGAACCCAGACTCTCCACCGTTAGCGCTGGTATTAACTCCACGCACACCTTGCTCGCCAGCTTTCCTAGCGCGTACATCGGTAGCGGGGCTAACCGTCGTGCATAGTGTAGTTCATAAGTCACGCCATGCCTCCTAAATGCTTCTTCTGCCGTGCTGCAGAAGAACGGGGCTCAATGAACATCAACACTAAGGACCGGCTGCCGCACCCGGGCGGAGACGAGAATTGAACTAGGTTTCCATTAATCCGTTCTAGCTGCGCTAAGTGGTTCATTTGGTGAGGCCCAGATAGTGTATTGTGCGTATTTCGCAAGTTGCGGAGGGTCGGATGTTGAGGCGGTCGATCAATATGATACGACAACACAACTACCTAAGACTTCTGCTACTCCAAGTCAACTAAGCCACGGATGAATATACCTTGTGATTATATATGCGTCTCCGAATTAACGACGGAAATCACGATGCCGAAATCCAATGGTCAAGTACCTACCTGGTACTAGATCCTCGCCTCGAAATTCTCGCCACTGCTACTGTTGCTATTACTACCTACTACTACTACGGACTCGGAAACTTGTTGAACTCCGGACTCGTAAATGAGCGTAAAAATTTGGGTCTATAGTTCGGGGTCGATCTAACGGCCAACCCTCATTGTCTCTGCCCAGCGCCGAATGTCGATACCTGTCCCCGGTCTTCACTACGCGCTTTACTAGAGGCAAGTGACGTCGGGACTTGGTGTCGTGGCAATATAGCCCCCGCCTTAAACTACCCTGTGGGCACCGCCACGGTTACTAACCACACAAGAGGATTGAGATATATATCGACTGACGACCCCGTTCTACAACTACAATTTCGAGACAGACCTACAGAACTACACACACACTAGCCCGTGCTTATGAGCCGTTCTCCTCTCTCATTCTCCTTTATCTCAAGGACAATATTCTCGACGAATAACTCATCAGCAAAGCAGCGTTATATGACCCTAGGTTACTGTTAATACTAACCAAATGAGCGGTGTAATCGACTTCGCCCGGAATGGGCTTTTACTCGTAAGCTCAACCCCCCCTCTCAACTGCCGTGCTATAGCGCGAGCATCTTGAAATTATCACTTCTTCTTTCCCAAGAGTAGCTATAGACTAACAAGAGAAAGGGAATCGTGTACGCCATAGGACGTATCTTCTACAATGTGTTTTTGCATCCCCTGCGAAAATATCCTGGTCCCCTTTCTCATCGTATGACGGTTCTTCCCCGTATTGCGTGGCAAATTGGCGGGCGTCTGCCCTTTCATGTCAGCGAGCTGCACAAGCGATACGGCCCTGTCATCCGTATCGGACCCAACGAGCTGGCCTTTAGCAGTCCTCAGGCCTGGCGTGATATCTATGGTCACAAGAAGGCCGGCGAGGAAGAGTTCCCGAAATACGATGGTACTTACAAGATATTTCCCCACTTGCCAACATCAGTGATCAATTCGGATCGCCAGGAGCACGGCGCACTACGACGGCAACTCTCCCACGGTTTTAGTGATCGCTCGATGCGTGAGCAAGAACCCATAATCGGCTCGTACGTCGACTTGCTGGTACGGCGTTTGAAGGACGCCACTCAGAAGAACAGCAGCCAGAACCTGCGGGAGTGGTATAACTACACCACCTTCGACATAATTGGTGATCTTAGTTTCGGCTCAGATGGCGGCTTCAGATGTCTACAGGGCTCTGATTATCATCCATGGGTTCAACTAGTCACACAATCGATCCGCCAAGGCGGTATAATTCAAGGCCTGTACCATTTCGGATTCATAACACCTTTTGTCTTGGCGAGTAAATGGGGCCTTCTTGCAGATACCAGGCACCGCTCTATTGTATATGAAAAAGTTGGCGAGCGCATGCAGGGCGCCGAACGACCCGATTTCTTGGAAGGCCTTATTCGCAAGAAGGACGAACTCAATCTCGACCAGGCCCGTTTGACCATGAATGCTTCTTTATTGGTCATCGCGGGCTCCGAAACTACCGCTACTTTGTTGTCCGGTGCTACCTTTTTGCTCTTAACCCATCCCGAAATATTAAAGAAGATGGAGCAAGAAGTTCGGTCTGCCTTTAAAAGCGATGATGAGATAACGTTGACGAGCGTTGGTAATCTATCTTATGTAAGTCGGGAAGACCGTATTGTGCCCTTTGAAGATTGTCTATTGAAAATTACTACACCACACTCCTCTTATTCCGACATAGAAACCTCAATATGCGCAACATGCTAATCCCTGACCTCTACAGATGCTGGCTTGTTTGAATGAATCGCTCCGCCGATACCCACCGGTAGTGACAGGTTTGCCCCGGCAAGGGCCCAAAGGCGGCGCGATAGTCGACGGCAAGTTTGTGCCTCAAGGTGTAAGTTCTCCGGCCTAGCTATTAGCTCATTGCCTATCCCCGGAGACTTCCTCCAACTCGCTTCGTTCATTTCCGTCAAAAGCTTCACTATCTCCCGATCTACAAATTAAAACGCGCGGGGTGCGAAAATATTGCTAATAAATCAACTTCGATACAGACCATCGTCTCCGTCTTTCAGTGGGCCGTAAACCACGATGAACACTACGTAAGCTACCCCCTAGAGTCATTTTCCTTCTATAGTAGGCCCCCGCGGAGGCATAATTTGCTCGTTATGGCGATAGGGGTGCCTCGAGAGCACACATAACTCCTCAAATACACGCCTGTTTCTGAAAGAGTGATTACTGACTCTAGCGATCTATAGTGGACCGAGCCCGAAAAATTCGCCCCTGAAAGATGGTTGGGCGACCCCAAATACAAGAGCGATCAGCTCGGTAAGTGATTGCCTATGTCTTCAATCCCCTAGCAAGTTTCGGGAGAAAGATTCTAGGTTATTCGGGATAGAGCCTTTCTACTCTGTTCTGAGCTTCACGGAATCCTGTTTATCTCATGCATGACGCGCAATTGCTGACCACTAGTTTCGTAGATGCTATGCAATCTTTCAGTGTTGGGCCACGCAATTGTATTGGTCGAAAGTAAGTCTCACCTCCACCCCTTTTGATTCTATACCCCCCCTTGCTTTCTAGTCAAGTCATCTATGCGCCACGTATGACCACCACCACTAGGACGTCTGTATGTCATTTCTAGTGCTGCACAAGCTATTGCGGCATTACGTGGAAAAACTACTTCTTGCAAATTGGGGTTTTCTTTTTGCTAACTCATGTTTGTCACGCCTATAGCCTCGCCTACGCTGAGATGCGCTTGATCCTCGCCAAACTCGTGTACAACTTCGATATGAGCCTGGCTGAAGACAGCCGTCACTGGCTACGCGGCCAGAAGGCTTATACAGTTTGGGATAAACCTGCGCTAAACGTAAATATGAAGCCCGTTGTGCGGTAAGAAGAGCTGGGGCGCGGGCAGTGGCACCGCATTAGTTGGCTATTGGTTGAAGGGAGGTAGTCAATTAGGGGAGATTAGGGAGTCATATTGGAACACTTTTATACCAAGACCAACTTGGTGGGCACATAAACAACGTAGGGTAGCAAGGAAATTCTTGGACATATTATATTACTAACGGAAAAAAATTACGCAGGATGGTTAAGGCACATAAAGACCGCTCAAAACCTATCCTAGCACGACATAGCTAGCTAGCTTTTCATATTATCTCTTTCATGTACTAAACATATATTCAAGTTAACATTCGCCACCAAAGTATCATCTATGAAGTTATCGGGGAACCTGCTAGTTGATATACTGGCCTTGAGTAAAATATGTACTCCGAACTTGAATGTCGACGTTGTGTTTCCATCCATAATATTTAACTATCTGAAAAATACTGCCCGAGGGGCTGTAGGTTTAAGTTATCCATTGTGAATAGGGGCTAGTTGCTAATTAGTAGAGTATATATAGCTAGATTCTCACCTCACACAAGAGCACGAAGCCACCTAGTCAGCCTATACCGGCGGTTTATATTATTTATACCACAATCGTGCGTTTGCTTAAATTATCTACCTTCTTGGTCTTTAGAAAGCCTCTTAAATCTGCTTAGTAGTGCCTGATTCCCAGAGAGTTGCGGCTGCGTCGAGAAGCACGCATGTATTACATTATTAGTTATCTTCAATATAATATAGTTTCAATCTTCATTAGCCGTTTGAATCCACAAGTCACAATCTTCAACCTTTTGTTTTATATTACGACCCACAAAAATTAGAGTATTCTATAGACTATTCTCTGCCAGGGGAAACATTTTGAAAATGCTAGTACTAAAGGGAAAATGAGCTTAACGAGTTCATATCTCTATGATCGAGTGTAAGTAATAGACTGCAGTTCCATAGTCGGCTTAGGAGATTCATCGCCATCGGTTGTATCCCCGGCCGCCGAGGCTGGAGCCCACTTCGCCGCATCGCCGAGGCGATCAGCGGTCAAGCCAGCCCTACCGGGATTCTTCATGCCAGCTTCAAGTTGACGTTGGTAAGAAACGTTCCTAAGACGTTCGTGCTCGGCTGGTGTAAGTCGAAGCTATTGATTTGTTAGTAAAGCTCTTCCAACACCTAGTCAGATCGGGCAAAGCAATGGCTTACGTATAACTCGGCGGCAAAAATGTGAAGAGCGATGGCTAGGGCTGCAACAGGGCCGAAGACAATGTTGAACGCAGAGCCGACTTCCATGGCGTTATCTCCATTGAAATTCACCTTGACGATAGCATGTTGATCTGGATTTTCGCCGGAGAAGAAAGATGCACATTCGGGATAAAAAGACAAGGTAGCATTTTGCCCCTCGAGAGCATAGTTGATCTTGTCGCAGGGCTGGGGGTAGTAGTAGCCACCGAAAGCTGAGACAACCAGCCCACCAATTATCAAGCCAATACGAAGCGTGATGATAACACCTCCCTTTATTCATCCGAGGTTAGTATCTGTGTGCGGTAAAATTTTCGTAAGAGCACTTACAGAAGCCCAAGCGCGAATCATCCAAGCCCTGTGTTGTTCGATCTGCAGTCGCTTGACATTAATGATCGCCACGACCAATGAGCCAACGAAAATTATGGCTAGTAAGCCAACGAGGAGTTGCACATCGATCCCACCTCCTGCTGAACGTCGTGCTATCATAAGCGCGCCCGCTGTTCCAGCGAAGGACAGCAGTATCACGACGTATCCATTGATTCGATGAAATATGATGGCTTTATGTCGAATAAAAGGGACAAATTGGAAACATGCTAGTACGGTACCGGGCACTATTGTAGCGAGGTGTAGAATAATGCCGATCTGGTAACGCCCTGGTTGAGTGTAGTAAAAGCACTCTCCCGGTAGCGCACCCTGCCTCCCATCTTGACTGCAAAACACTCCCCAGAAGTCTAGATATACAGCTGCAACACTTTAAATCAATAACGGTTAATTTGAGCATAACTTTTGTGCATGTCGGGAAGTGGGGAGCCCTCAGAGCGTCGTTTTAGCTCGATAGAGAGCTTTTACGTAGACATCAAGGGACTGAAGGAAGCAGAAAACGATTAACTTACTTCGAGAGAGACCAAACCCGAAAAGTGCACCAACAAAGATGAACCATAGGACAAAGTTATAACCTTTTGCGAACCCGATTGGGTTATAGACTTTTCGAGCGCTAGCTACAAAAGCATTCGCGGGTGGTCTCCTCGAGGTCACCATTCTGAGGGAAAGAGATATCTCAAGGCCGAGGTAATTTTTGGGGGGGCTTTCTAGTAGTTAGAAATATACAATCTTTTCGATAATGAGAAGATATAATAGAGACGCAGCGGGTTTAGTGAATGTAGAATGTCGATTGGAGTGACTGTAAGGGATCTGATGGTTTAGTGTACAATCTATGATTTCCATCTATTTCTGAGCTACATATATATACACTACGCGATGACACTGAGATGCATTATCCATCTCGCTTTATTTTCGCATTCTCTTCGGCCTGTCATCCACGATGGCTGAGGCGCGAATACCCGACCGAGTGTGATGGTGGTTAGTCGAAAGTGGGAGAACTGAATTCGCATTCTCATTCCGAAATTGAACATGGGTGTTAAGAGAATGCGAGCTTGAGAGCTCCCCCCGATATTTTACCGACTAGATAAGCCGCAATGCCAAGTTCATTTTTCCCAGCTATACTATAATAAGCGCTGAAGAAACGCTAGTTCTTCTACCCAAACTCGGCGGATTTTCTATCCGAGCCCAGTTGACCGCATCACATCACATCACATTGCATAGTACAGGCAAGCGAAGCACTCAGCCTCAGCCTGCTTCACTACGGAAACTAGTCTCCTAGTTCTAAAGTGCCTGGAGCTAGCTAGACATGAGTATGATAGATTGAATTTGTTGCACAATAATCCCGACATGGAGGAATACTATCCGAAGGAAAATGGTTGTCGCAAATCGTAACTCGCATCCTAGCCCAAGCAGATATTTATAGATTAAGGAGATGGAAACTAAAAAGAAAGGATGGAAAACGCCAGTGATGATCTATTAGACGGATTCCTATGCGGACGGTATGCATGCTTCTTTCACTGCAAATCCCTAAAATTAGCTAGGTTAGTCTATTGTAGGATTGCCAAAGGACGATTCCTTATTGTCCAACTTATGTGTATTATGGTTAGGTTGCTGTTCAGTAAAACAAACCTTGCCGGGTATTCTTGGCAGGCTGAAAGTATCTCACCTCACAGTCCGCAGCTCCATAATACACGATTAGGTCTCTTTTACTCTTACGTACCTTGGGTAGTAACATTCACTTTCACAAAAAGTAAAACTCCTTAGACAGAACTGAGCAAATAGCGAGAGTGATGGCCACGCCGCAGTTTACGATACTACATATATAGCACAACAGTGTCTTCCAGCTAGCCATCTAACTATAATGGTGCGATAGTCACAGCCATTGTTTACTCATAGCAGCGTGACACCGCGATGATCCCGTTCCAGTGATACTTAATGCTAAATACAATGTAGTTACGCAAATCGGCAGCGCAAAGTATTTCAATTTCTCACGATCCTCTTCTGCCAAGTGACTCGATGATCTATTTCTAAGAGTGCAGCTAGAAAAGAAAGGTGCGGGTGCAAATTGTGCCGTCAGCATCGTAGCGGGCCAATGCAATCTTAAACCCAGGCGATATTTTGGGGGCCGCCGTTTGTTTAGTCTTTGTGAGTAGCATAACCTATGCATATTGTTTACCTTTACACATGCTATCATATCGATAGTTATTATGTGCGGTTGCGAGATTTATGCCCAGTACCAACTATAAGTCTGTTTGGAGTAAAGCCTTGCCTGATGACTATTTATACAGAGACTTTTCCTTCCTCTGCTCCCAGTTCTCTTCTCACGATCTTTAGCTCTCCGAAGTCGTCGATGATCGTGCTAGCATCTCGTGCCACCAGTGCTTTCCATCTAGGATATTACACCCTTTTGCTGTTCTCTAGCGGTATAGACTAGAACAACATATTGCTCATATAGCAACGGACCCGGAAGCAGGACCAGCGGCAGAGCGAGTAGTGCCCTAAGTCAGGCTGCGCTGGGAACCACCGACCTCAATGCACAGAGAGATTTGCACACAGGCACAGGGTGAGATCATTGGCCAGCGTGTACAAGAAGGTGGCCGACCTAGGCAGTTCTTTAGCTCTTATGCTGTCACACGGGAATCACGTGACCCCTCGAGCGGGGTAATCTGTATATATAAAGGCTGCCTGGGTCTCGGACCCCTCTGAGGAAAACTTCCTCCTCAAGAGTTCCTTTGACGCCATAGCCAATTATTAGATCATTAGGAATATGAAGCCATTCCCAAGCCCAGAACATCTGCCCTTGTGACAAATAATTGGCTACCACTCGAAGCACTCTTCCCTTTCGCGCTGGAGACCAGGTCCTGCAAGGCACTGCCTTCGCGCTGGAGCCAGGCCATGCGAAAGGTATTACTCTAGGTCGCGCTGGCAATCAGGCACTGCCTGACCCTGACCAGGTCCTGCGAAAGACCCCCTAGAACCTAGACCCTAGGCCGCGCTGGCAATCAGGCATGCCTGACCCTGACCAGGTCCTGCGGGAGACCCTAGACCCTAGACCCTATACCCTATATCGCGCTGGCATGACCAGGTCCTGCGGATAGATTGAAGCCTATGAACGAGCCGATTTAGGGCTCGGGGCGAGCCCTGCGAAGGAGGGAGATGGTGTCACACGGGAATCACGTGACCCCTCGAGCGGGG